>OY720153.1:4008139-4428165 GCA_963082725.1 Pedicia rivosa | reverse complement strand
TCTTAAAATCCTAAGAAATATGTACAAAAAAAAAAGATAATCACCATCATCAAATTAATCTCTTTTCTTTTACCTAAATTCCTCACAAAACACAAACCCTTCCTTCATTCTCATCATCAATAACAATAACAACAACGACAACTACCACTATAAATAATCTAATAAATTCATAATTTACATCTCCTTCTTTCCCTTTATATATAAACTATAGCTATCTCTGTTACACTTTATGAACTTTCAACGAAAAAGAAATAAATACGTTATACAGAGGCTCACGTTTTATTTCAAAACTCGACAATTACGTGAACAGTATTTTTTTTCTATATTCATTTTTTTTTTTCTTCTTTTTCTTCGTCTTATAAGTTCGATCTTTGAATACGGAACAAATGTTTAATAATTCACCTGCTGTGTTACAGGAGGTAAAACATAATAAATTTGAAATCCATTTCTTTTAAAATTGCTACAAAATTAAATATTATTAGTCTTTTATTTTATCTGTGTGTGTGTGTGTGTATGTTTCATTTTTTTTTGCTTTTTAATTTATAAGAAAAAGAATGAAAAGAATGTGAGAGGATATTTTTTTTCTAAAATAAATTTAAATTTAGTGTCATGTTACACGTCATAAAAATCGATTTTTGACAAAATATTTTAAGCATGTTTTCTTATGCTTCTTTCACTTTGGAAAAAAAAATTGCTCAGCTGGGTATTTAAATTTTTTATATGCTTCTACTCTAATCTTTCACTTCCACCTTTTAAAACTCGTGTGTTTATATATGTTTAAAAAAACCCCAACTAACTATGTACAATCTCTCATTTTATACATAACAACTGACAATTGCAAAATTCATTTATATTTAAGACTCTGGTTTAGATTCTGGGGTATTTACTGAACATTCTCGGTAATTCTGATTGAATTAAAAATTTGAATCTTTATTCAGTTCTATAACAGAATTGCACAATTTAAATCTTAAGTACTTCTTCTGTTTCTGATGTAAATTATAAATGTCTACTTTTATTGATTTAATGTAAAACATTTAAGATAACGGCTTGCATTATAAAATTTTTATTAGTTTAAAATAATCATAACAATATACGTCATTATTAAAGTCTGCGAATAAATTTGTTAAAATGTATTTAATTATAGTTTATAGTTGCTGTTGCCATTTTATTGTAAATGTCATTGACAGTCACATTAAGAAAAAGTGATAAAAAAAAGGTAACGTTGAAAATGACATTTTCTACATAAAATACAAATTATGTAAATTACTTTTAATCCTCAGTCACTTACTTAATAAATTTAAATCTATCAGTTTTCTAATTATTATTATTATCATTATTATTATTTTTCTTGTTGCCTATTATTAATTTATTATTATTAGTCAATAAACATTAAATGTTTATTTGTGTTTTTTCCCCCAATATCACTTATATATTTACAATAAAATTTAATTCTGTAAACACATAAAACAAGAAATACATTTGTTGTTGAACTTCTCTAAGTCAAACTTTTATAATTCGTATTTTGATTTTTTCTATGGCAGCAAATATAAAATATTACAATACTTATGTCAATTAATTCACAATTAATATTATTCATGTAGATTTCAGGTGGAAGAAAACGGCCCTTAGACTAAGAGACATTTGACTCAACTACTTTAAGTAATTTTTCCATTTCATAATTACTTAATTATTTTTTGTCCAAAATTTACAATAACAAAAAAAGAAGAAACTTCTTTCTTCAGTTAAAAATATTCTTAATTAAAAACAAAGTCGGAAAAAATTTCTGTGAAATTGCTTTCAATAGAAGAAGAATTTTCAATAGAAGAAGAAAACAATCGAATATCATTTTCTCTTTGTTAAGTTCGACCGACAATTTTTTACTGAGGAAATTTTCAATTCTTTTCTTTTTTAAAGTTAAAATCAATTAATTGAGATTCTATATTTATTTCTTAGAAGAAAATGTTGAACGGATATCCTCTTCTCTTTTGTACCTTTTTTTCCATTTCAGAAATGAAGGTTTGACCGGTCTTGTTTTATCTTTTAGTGTTTTTTTTTCTGAAAGTACCATAATGTACCAAATATTTCTAGTTTTCTATGTTAAACTTAGGAAGTCAGAATATTTTTTTTTATGAAGTTGCAATGCTAGAAAAATAGAAGATTAAGACACAAATGAAAAAACACACACGATGTTATTTTTTTAAATATATAAAAAAAAAAACTCAAATCATAATAAAGATTTCTTTTGAAGATGTTTGAAAATAATCATAAAAATTAATATGACAAGATTTTTTTTTTTATAAAAAATAAAAGAAACCCACTAAAAATGTAACTTTTCAATAATAAGATTGTTTAAAACAAGACTGAAGACTTAAGAGACAGTGAGAAAATAATAGAGGACAAAAAAAAACTAAACCGCGCTTAGAACCGGAAATCAATATAAATATTTGCATTTAAATGTTATTTATGGAGAAAAAAAAAGATTAGTTTTTACTTTAAGTGAAACCATATTTAGGAGGCTTTAAAAATTTTTCAAAAACAACTTTTAATTCTTTTCTGACTTTAGTTAAAGGCATTTCCGATTACGCAACATATTTTTTTTTTCTTCTTCATTTCATATTCTTTGTGCGGTTCTTACTAAAAAGTACAAAATTCTATTTTATCTCTAACCGATTTATTAAGAATATTTTAATCTTTTGTGATAAATGTGTTTGTTGTTGTTGTTGTTATGGTTAAAATATTTCGAAGGTTACATTTTTTTTTTTCGTTTAAAATTTTGTCACGTAGGATTCTCTATTGAGGAATGTCGTGTTAAGCAAGCTAAATCAAATGTAATGACAATATTTTCCAATATAGAATTTAGAACCTTGTTTACATCGTTCATTTGTTGTTGTTTTTATTATTCTTGTTGTGATTGTTTTTCTTTTTGTTGTGTTGGTGTCAGTCTTTTGACATGACCGTTTAACAAATTAATTATTGTTTTCGTTTTTTAATTTTTCTTTGGTACTAAAGGTTACCGTCACATTATAAAAATGGTCTTAGATGTATTGTTAAATAGCATCTATATGTCCAAGAAATCTGTTCAACTGATACAACAACAACAGCAACAGCAAACATTTAGGTTTAGGACAACGTGTGACAAATTATGATAACGTGCGTTTATAACCAAAAAAAAAAACAAGTAAATTTGTCAATTCAATTGTACGTAAAATATGTCAAAAGTTTTGACCATAGTATTCTCGGGCATTGTGGTACGGTTGTGGTAAACAAGTTAAGCGCTTGAATTGAAAGACCACCAACGCATTTCAAAAGACACCCATATAACAATTTCTTTTGTACATTTTTTTTCTCCAAAATTTAGAAACGTTTTCTTGTCATTAAGAAAATAAAGAAAAAAAAAAACTTTGTCGACCACATTAAGATTAAAAAAATGTAATAATAACAACAACAACAACAACAACAACAACAAAAACAAAAGAATTTTGATGATTTTTATACACACGCGGAAAACAACAACAACAAAAAAGCATTATAACTTTTTTTTTTCTTTTTGAAATTTAATTTGATTTTATTTATTTGAAGAAAGAAAATGAATCCTTTTTTTTTTCTATCAACATAAATTCTCTTTTAGTCATTATTATTATTTTTATTATTATCATTATTTTGTGGTTTTCTGTTGCGTTTGATTGCCGCAATTTCACAGTTTTTTAGATGCGGTAGCTAAACAAAAATAAACAAATGAGTATATTTACCTATATAAAGTATTAGATACTTTAATTTTATACTTTCCTTTCATTTTTCATTGAATTCAACAGAAAAAAAAAAATTCCTTTAGGCGACCACCTTGCTTGATGATGTAAACAGACAAACCTAAACAAAAATGATCGTTTCTTTCGTCTATAAAGTGAATTATTATATTAAGTTAGCGCCTTTTTTCAAAATTTGTGTATACTTTTTTTTCTTCTTCTTATTTTGCGTCTGTTGTTGTTGTGGTTTTTGTGTTTCTTTTATTTTTTGTTTTTTTTTTTTTTTTGTTTCTTTGCAAACAAGTACAAGATATTTTTTCTTTTGCCTAACAATCAATTTTGCATATAAGACACATATACAATCACATAATATGTTTCATATAAAATATAAAATACAAAATACATGATAATTAGCGTTTTAAACAAATGATCACAAATTGGCTCTACACATATTTTTTTTTTCTTTCACGTTTTAAAAAATTTTATGTGAATATTATTTTGTGTTTTTTGTTTTTTTTTTCTTCATTCTCGTTAAGTGTTTTTGTTTTTTTCTTATTCAACTTCTTATGTTTTTGTATTGCCAATACATAAGAGCCAATCAAAATGTTATATTAACAAAAAATTTCTATAGTTTTAGTTAAGTTTTTTGTTTTTTCTTTTTATAAATTATGTGAAATAAAACTTTGAAAATTTATTAAATCGCGTACATGAAAACAAATTTTGATAAATGCTTTATGTGATTGCAATTAAATGAGTTTCTTTCATTTTATTTTGTTCTGCAATTCAATTGAATTTTTGCATATTTTTTCGTTTTTTTTTTTGTGGTTTAATTTTCACTTAAATTAAAATGAACAGTTAGTTATTTACGAGAATGAAATAAAGAAACAAAAAAAAAAGAAAGAAATATGAAAAAATAATAACAAAACATTCAATTTATTTTCTGTTCTCTGTCTCTCTCTCTCTCTCTCTCTCTCTCTCTCTCTCTCTCTCTCTCACTCTTTCACCGTTTCTGTGTTGTTGTGAAATTTATAAAATCAATATGCAAATTTTTCTGTTTCAATTTTTTTTTTTTTTCTCCTTATCGATTTTCCTCATCGAAATAATAATATAAATCGATAGATTTTAATTTTTTTTTTATATGCGTGTATTTATTATAAATTGATTGCTGATTGCAAAGCCACTGTTTAATTGAATCGGTATAAAAGCAAGTTTTTTTTTTATTTCTCTCTCTCTCTCTCATTACTTTGCATAACAATTTTATAATGAAATGAATAATAAGACTTTTGTAAATACCGGCTGCATACACACCCAGAAGGGTCTAATAAAATTCTAATAAAAATTTAAATGAAAAGAAGACAACAAGAAAAAAAATATACTCATTTCCTAATTTTACATAAGATCCAATTAAAATGTTGATGGAAATATCAAATGATTTTTTTTTCTATCGACAAACGGACGGCATAATATGTTAGTTGTATATTTATTGGCCATCATAATGATGATGATGGTGATTATCATACGATGATGATAATAAAAGATTCCATTGAGTTTCCAATCAATAATCACTAATGCAAAAATAGAATTAAAATGTTACGAAATAATCCGTACACCGTCAACCAAAAATTATTGGAATTTAATATAAAAAAAAAAAACATTGTATTCACCTCAATGTTTGGTCAACTGTAAAAGAATTTTGTCTCTGTTTTGATGAAAGATTTTTTTTTTTATCCAAAAAATAGAAAATAGTAAAAATATTGTTATTATTATATTTTTCGAAGGACATTTTGCGGACATTAATTATGACCTTTTTTTTTTTTTTTTGTATAAATTGTAATAAATTGACGTTAATTTTTTAACAGCAAAACAAAAAAAAAAAGAAAAAATTCTGCATAATTGAAAATTATAAGAAAAATTGCAATTTCATACCGTATTTAAATTTTTCAAATTTAAAACAAAAAAAAAAAAAAACAAAACTACAAAAACAAGAAAATACATAAGAACAAGAATTCATGCACAGTTTTCTATTCAATTTATGTATTTTGTTAGAAATTGAAAATAAAAGAGAATCAATCATTTTTTTTCTATCTATGGAAAAATACTTATATTATTGAAGTATACAATCTAATTAAGTAAAACGAATTCAATTACAACATTTTTAAAGACAATTTAAAATTTTATTATACTTTGCGATTAAATATTCAATACCAAATAGACAAAACCAAAAAAAAAAAAAAACTGTTGTACAAAAATAAATTTACGGTTGACTTTTAATTTTTACGGATATTCCATTTTTTTAAATTTTTTTTTAAAAGGCGTAAAGTTTCTATTAAGATAAATTTTTTTTGTTATCTATCTAATATTATACTTACTTTAAATTATTTTTGAGAAAGGTCTTTCTTTTAAAAGAAACAATATTAAGAAAAAGTAAACTTAAATTTTGGTCTTTTATCTTTGCTTCAATATAAAAGAGAGAAAGAGAGAAAAAAAAAAACGAAAGACTTCAATAAAGAAAAGGTTCCTCGCTTTTCGTTGTTTTTAATTTGGGTCAATCGGGTGATTTTTATTTCGTTTAATTTTTCATCTTAACTTTTGTTTTTTTTTTTTTTTTTTGCAAACGTTCATATAAGTAAGAGAAATTAAAAACAGTTGAGTTACAATAAGAGAATATAAAAAAGTAAGAAAAAGGCAATTTATCGTTATTGTTCAATAATTTTAAACTTAACCTTTTTACTTAAAGAGAGAAAAAAAGAATTGT
The DNA here is from genome assembly GCA_963082725.1 of Pedicia rivosa. NCBI lineage: Eukaryota > Metazoa > Arthropoda > Insecta > Diptera > Pediciidae > Pedicia > Pedicia rivosa. Next base: position 4,421,667 of record OY720153.1, on the reverse strand, counting down.
AATAAAAACTCATAATGTATTTTCTTTTACAATCTGCAATGTGACGATGAATTAAAAAAAATAAATATTGTACATTTAAAAATATAAAAGTCACAATTTTTTTTTTATATGATTAATCGAAAAGGAGAAAAAAAAAAGTCTCTTTAGTATACATTTTATATTTGTATGTCGGTATAATAATGCAATTATTGTCGACATACCTAAATAATAATATTTTTACTTATTTTATTGAAGGTGTGGGTGGCCATTAATAATGATAATAAATAAACAAAAAAAAAAAAAAAGAATAACACCAATCATAATAATGCCACTAATCCTTAAGTAAATATATATATTTTTATTTTGACTTTACTGATCTTTTCTAATGTTTAAAAATATCATTGATTAATGAAAGTGTAAAATATAAAAAAAATACAAAATATAAGTAAGGAATATATGATTGTACTTAGTTATTATTGTTATTATTATTATTTTTATATTTTTCTCTTTTAAATCTTGAAATTAGAGTTTATTTTTATTGTTTGTCGTTATTATGTTTTCTTTACTTTATTTTCCTTGTCTTTAAAAATGTACAGGTTTTTAATAATTTTTTTCTTCTTCTTATACTTTTTCCTCGTTTACTAGAAATTTTGAAATCTTTTTAATAACATCAGTATAAAGGTATTTTTATATGTATATTATTGGAAGCAAAAGAATAACATATCTTTACCAATAAACAATTGTGAAAGTTTTTTTTTTTTTTTTATTTTATTTTTCAAATGTTTTTCTTTCTTTAAAATTATTCTATCCAATTCTTTTATATGCATAATTTAATTTGAATATAATAATAATAATAATCCACTGTACTCAATATGTGTATGTGTGTATGTGTTGTTGTTGTGGTTACTTTTATTATTTCGGTCAGTCTTATAACGAAATCAAATTCTGTTAAAATCAAACAAAATCATAGAAAAAAATCTTAAATCTTCTGCGTCTAATCAAAAGAAAACAAGAAAGCCAATCTATTATTTTTGTATAAAGTTAATCAGGATCACTGGAGCACGAGTCAATAATTTTTAAATTGAGATTCTTATCTCATCTCAGTAAGAAAAATTGAAACAACAATAACCAGCATTAAATGTTAAGAAAAAAAAATAAAACATAAAATCCAGATTGTTGTCGTATTTATTTTTTTTTTTCTCTCTAAATAAATAAAATAATTGCATAAAAATGTTTGCTTGAAACAATTTACTCAATTATACGAAACTAACTTTGGTCAAATCAAGTTTTTCTTACGTAAAGAAAAATGTAAGAACAAACATTCAGCTATTTTCTTCTATAACTTTTCGCTCTGTGTATTGGTGCACTGTAGTTTTCAATTTTATTAGAAAATCAAAATAAAATATTTTAATTTGAGTTTTCATTAAAATAAAAAATTTTTTTACAAAACAAAAAATAAAGAAAATCTGTATCATAAACACATCTTCTAAATAGATTTAATAAAATAGAATTTAAATTGATAAGTTTTCTCTATCAACGATATTATTATTATTGTTGAATTTTAAATATGTTCGTTCTGCTCTGTCTGCTTGTCTCACTTTTTTAAATAATAACAACAACAATATATATATATATATCTTCTGTAGGTTTGTAAACTTGATGATGTATTATGTTTAGACGGAATTATATCTTATAAGATGTCTAACCGTAGTATACGTCATCTAAGAAGGCATTATAACTGTCTCTTTTTTTTAAATGAAATAAAAAAAAGAGTCTAGTTTATAAAAATAAATTATTATGTATCGCGACATGATGAATTGAAACTTTTTATATGTTTATGATGTTTGTATGACTTTTCAATAATATTCTTAAAATTAAAAATAATGAAGAATAGAAAAAAAATTCTATTAAAAAAATGAATTGAATTATAGAGAATGATGATGATCAGAAGTTCTTCAATTTAATATAGAAAGATATTTAATATGAACTGCATGAATAGCAATAACAACAATAAAATTAATAAAATCAATAAATATGAGAAACACTGGTATATTGCATAAGAGAATGAAACAAGAAAAATACTTAAATAAAAATATTTGAAATAAAATAAATTCAATGGAAATTCCGGAAACAACAAAAAGAAAACTATAGAGAAACGACAAAACCTTCTTTCTATAAAGTGCAGGTAGAGTCAGGTCAGGTACTTTTATTTTATATTTATACATTATTTTGTTATAAAAACAGAAAAATCTATAAGCAAAGCAACTCCATTATAATTCCACAAATTCTTTTAACTCAATCGATCTAATTAAGCTACACATTCTTTGTTTGTTTTTTTTTTTTTTTTAAAACAAAAACAAAAAGAAGGAAATATTTCAAACTGCAGTTTATGCATTGAAATAATAATAGTAAAGTAACAACAGTAATAACAACAACAGTAACAACAACAAAAATTTAAGTATAACAAAAAAAAACTGTATTTTATCAGAGGGGTGGGGTAGGGAGAGAAAAAAAGTCAGTCAAAGTATGGATTACCTTTACCTAACCTAACATAAACGAATATAAGTTCAGATTTTATAGAAAAAATTGAATAAAAATAAAATCTCTCTCTCCTCAAGAGACCCAACTGCAATTTCAATTTAACTTTTCTTTTCTTTCATTCATTTTTGTTGTTGTTTTTGTTATTAATAGTTATCTTTTTTTTTCTCTTTTACCAAGTCTGGTTATGTACCGTTACACAAAAAGGAAAGAATAAATAAATAAATAAGAAAAAAGCAACAACGAACTTTTTCAAAAGATAAATCTTTATATTTTATAATAAATTTTTGTACCGTATACATAAAATCTATAAAATGCACTTCTCTTGTATTATTTTACTTATTGAAAGAAAAAGACTTTTCTTGTGTATAGATTTTACTTAGAGCCAAACTATCATCAAACAAAATACCTTCTAACTACCATTATATCCGTAGAGTCACACAGAAATAGTTAAGACGTTAGATAGAAAAATAGTATAAAATTACCAATTATTTATTTGTTTTCTCTCTTTCTCTCTCACTGTTTCTTTTTTTCTTATTTTCAAAAAAAATATTTGTATACAAATTAAATAAAATTCTTTTTGGTTCTCAAATTTCCTATTCGCAAACCAATTAAAATAATTTAATTTAATTAAAATTTATCATAGAAAATTTGAATGAAGATAAGAGAATTATAGAAAATAAATAAAAAGTCAGTTAATTAAAAATATAAATTCTTCAAAAAAATAAATAAGAAACACACACCCATCTCACACCCATTAATAACTTTAATTATACAAAGTTATTTCTTACCTCGTGCAAAATTCAGAAGTTTATAGATTTTTTTTTTCTATTTTCTCTCCCACATTTTTCAATAAGTATTAATTATTAGTAATTAGTTAAATAAACAGTTACTAGTTATAACTAACAATTTTACACACACATACACACACATTGAAATCATATATTATTATCATTGAAATTTATTATTTAATTAATTTTGCATAATAAACGATATTCAAATCGTGACATTTTATTTAGAAAATTAAGTATTTTTTTTTTTCACTGTAAAATAAAAAAAGAAATATAAGAAGCGATAACATGAAACCAATAAATAACACCTTTAAAGACCCCCGACTTTTATATATTTTACACTCATATTATACGTTCATTATTATTTATTCTTATATACAAAAACAACATTATTATAATAATAACCATAACCATAAAGTTAGTTACTAGTAAATTCCAGAATACATTCTATCTACTGAATTCTTTTGTTAACGTAATATAAATATTACAAGAGAAAATTGAACTCTATACACCACATTTTACAGAATCTAAATAATGTGATATCCAATTTTTCATTTCACTTTACGTTAATGCAATACGTTTTTTCTCTATTTTTTCTTATTTTAAATTATTTTATCGTTAAACGTAAACTAAAATAAAATAAATAATTTAAAAAAAATTAAATAATGTCATTTATAAATTATTCTTAAATGTTTACACATTTCTTACCAGAAGAAAAGAACAAGACTATACAAAAGTAAAAAATGTCATTTGTAATTAAGAAGTTTTTGAAGATATTTTTAATGCAAAAAAAAAAAATAAATTGGCAGAGAAAATCAATTTTCTTTCACCAACATTTTGCTAACTCAACTTAACCAATTTTGGTTAAACAAATATAATTGTTTAAGTTTTGGTTGAGTTCCTCGGCAATCCATAATTTACAATTAAATCAAGAAAAACAAAAAAAGAAATGATTTCTTTTTCGGAATTCCTTCTTTTGTGAACTCATGAAAATCACATAAATTTTCATTTATTTTAATAATAAATAATCGTCATTGAATTAATTTCTTTTCTGGTTGACTTGAAAAATATCAATAAATAAAATATTTACGAAATAAAAGACAATTTTTTAATTTTTATTTAATCATTTTTTATTTCAATTTTTATTTCTTTTTCGGTAAAACTTGAAATAATCTAATAATTCACCTTGAGTGAGTTTTGTTGTATCGTATACGTTTTTATTTTAATTTAAAATTATTAATTTTGGGTATGACAGTTTTTCTAATTGTTGTTGTAATACTGATAATACAAAATAAATCAATGTGAAAAATTAACGACAAAAAAATATCAGAAAATTTGCAGGATTGTCCCCAATTGTATAAAAAAAAATCAACAAAACATAAATTTGAAAGTGGACACAGGTAATTTTTTTTGGTTTCTTATTGAATCTTGAATGAGAGAATCAAAACGAAGAAATAAAAGAAAAGCCAAACCTTTGGTCTCTCCTCTATACGTCTTAAAACGTTAATTACAAAAGATGATGATTGTGTCATCTTTAAACACCAAAAAGAAAATAAAAAAAAGAAAAACATGAGACAATCATAAATAAAAAACATAAGGAATCCAAACAGTTTATGATGATGAATTGTTGTTTATACAGACCGGCACAGCCTCTTCAAGACAAAAGCGGAGACAAAAATAAATAAATATATATAAAAAAAAAAACTAAACTAAAAAAGAAATAAAAAGAATTAAGAAAAATTGGTCATCACGCGCGCATTCATGTTTCGTTTATTTTTATGACTTTGATTTTATTTTTAATTTTTATAAAGTTTAAAGATGAACATCGTCTTCATCTCTAAATATAAGAAATTTTTTTCTGTTATTATGAATTGGATTATGAAGAATTGTTATTTGTTATTAAAAAAAAATAACTTCTTGTATATATTTTTTTCCCCCATTTTCTTATTCATTGTTTTTATCTTTGTATACTGTTATGTGTGTTGGCAGCAAAACACTCAAAGTTATTTATAATTGCTACTTCTAAATAAATAAATAATAAACGATGATTCTGAAGACAGAAGACAGAAGACAAAAACAACAATAACAAAAACAACAACAATAACAACAACAAAAAATAGTGAATTTTTTCAGAATTAAAAATAAAATTAAAAGAAACAACAAGAAGAAAAAAAAAGGTGACACTGACATTTAAACGTAAAAAAAAATTCAACCTGTTTCTTTTTTTTTTCTTTCGATTTTATTTTTACCTTTTATATTTATAAGTTTTTTTTTTTTTTTGGTTGAAATTTGTCTGTGAAGATGTTTTTATTTTGTCACATCGTAAACATCAATCAAACAGACACACACACATACACCAAAAAAAAAAAAGGAAAAGAAACAAAAGAATTTTATAGCTTAAGATGCAAATGCGATTTTATATTGTTTTTGCAATAATGAATGTCATTTAGAGAATATTGTATAAAAGATGAATTTCATGACATCATCAACATCATTTTTGTTGTAGCAAAAGATCACACACATCCACATAAGTGCAGCTCATGAATAAATACTCAATTGTTTATTTTTTATTTGAAATATTTCAATATATGGAAATGTTTTCGTTTTACATTAATTGATCAAATATTGCAACATATTTCACTCATGTTTTGTTTTTTAAATTCATTTCCAATTACAATAATTTTCACAATAATAGAAAAATATGCATACAGCATTACTTAAATATTTCCCATCATCTCTTATAAGAAATTATATCTTTAAAAATAATCTGAATTTTTTTCTTTAATTTATTGAACAACAACAAAATAATAATTAACAAGACAAATAAAAACAAAAAATATATATTAGTAGAATGACATAATGATGGATATTTCTTAATTCGTAATTTAATTACAAAATAATCGCAAACGAAAACAATAAACAAAATATAAATAAATAGAAATGGAATTTTCTTTATTCAATTCTCTTTTTTTTCTCTAAACATTTTGAATTTTTAACAAAAATATATAAATTTCAAACTGAAAACCCTGTAATGAATTTGTTACTGCTATTTATCTTTCTTACAATTTTCTTTTGTTTATTTATATTTTTTATTTAAGACTAATTCGTTACATTTCATACGTTAGATCGCATTTTATTTACAATAATCATTCATTTAAGTTCATAAGAAATATAAATATTCTGACGTACAAAAATAGAAATTAATAGAAATAAAGGCACTACGTTCGTACTGCACGTATAGAAATATTTACAATTATTTTCATACAATATTTTTAGTTTAGTTTATGGGTTCAAGGAAGAGAAAAATCATAATTAATTGTATCGAGCTTCTAGAAAGCTTTAAATTTATGTTAAGGTTTGTTGAAAGCATTCTACTTAATAGATAAAAGAAATAAATAGCACCCATCTTAGAATGTTCTTCGAAATCATCATTCATTCAATAAATTGACTTCATTTTATAGAAGAAAATTGTCAAACATAAAGATCAATGTTTTCTAAAATTTTGTTGTTATTGGAATTTAGTTTTTTAATTGAAAATATTTCTATTTATTTGATGAATTTACTGATGTTTCTTTTCTTGTTGGTTAATTTTCAATTATTAGGAATAATTTCAATCATAAGATACGGGCTTCAACTATTTAACAAGAAACAAGATTTAACGTTTTAAGTTTTTTTTTTGTTTCTCCTCTGTATGCAAAAATAATAAATAAGTAATTTCAATTTAGTGGTTTAATATTCAGATTATACCTATACAATAATTAGCATTAGAAGGAAACAAAAACAAAAAATAAAACAATTGTTCACGTTTTGTATAAACAGAAAAAAAAAATAGAAGTCGGTATAGTAAATCTTCTTCTTCTTCTTCTCTTTGTACTTGATCGTCATCAAGTGTATTTTTTTATTGGCTTTTCGGATAACTCCATATAACCATTGGCTAGGGTTTCTTTTAACGTCCAACTTCGACGAGACCTACTATTTTTGTAGGTGGATTCTGAACCACCTAGCATCTGCACATGCATTTTTACACCTGATTCGGCGCATTGCCAGCTCTTAGGAAACATGCAGATTTCCTAAGAAGAATCCCTCGGTTTAAACCTTATCCTGCACACCAACCAGAGGGTCATAGATGTTATTAATCATTGCCCACTTCTTTATAGTAAATTATTTATGAGCATAACGAATGTTGGTAGCAATAGTTAACAGCACATATAAATACGATCAGTCCATTTAAAAAAAAAAATATTAAAATAGAAATGAAAAAAAAAACCCATTGCCATTAAAATTGTAATATTACTACATCATTACTACAAGTTACACAAATATCTGTATGTTGAATTGTGACACAAAATGTATGGATTCAGATAAAATATCAAAATAAGAATTTAGTAATTGTAACGATTTGGGTGTTCTTTCGTTAACATTTCCTCTTATACTCGTATCTTTCTATATAAAAAGTTAGTTATGCAGTTCAACTTGACTTAATAACTTTAAAACAGAACAAACAACAACAACAACAAAAAACACAAAAAGTTTATAGAAATAAAACAAAGGAAAATATTGACGATATTTATATAAAGAGAGTCAATCACTTTAGTTTGATCTGAATTTATTATTTTTATATATATAGTTTTTTTTTCAATACCTTACGGGCAAAAAGAAAAAAAAATCTCTCTTAAAATGTTGACTCTATTAAATTGATGTTATATGAATTGAAATGGTTAACTAGAATAGGATGATTGGTATACTGTGATGACAAGAGCATAACAACTTATCATCACAATAAAAAAAATAAAATATAAAGAATGCAAGATACATCGTGCGTTCTCATCTTATATAAATTTTCATCTGTTTTTATCTTCATCAGAAATATGAAGAAGAAATATTTTAATATTTTTAAAATATTGTCTCAACAGTAAATCATAAATCTAGTCATTATGCATATTAAATAACTGGTATATACCCGATATGTAAAAACTCATTTCATCTCTTTTAGCTTATTTTTTTTAATACAAAAATACATTCATTTTTTCTTTAAAGCTTAAACAGCTAATATTTAAAATCCATATACAAGAACCAAATTATTATTAATACATACACACACATTAACTTATACTATACGTATCTATGGTTTAGAGTCACGTCACGTGGGATTTTTCTATTTTACTTGAATGTATATTCTACATATTTTTATTCATTTTTTAATTGTATAAATTTTTTAATATGTTGTGTAGTTCGTTTATGTATCAAAAAAAAAACCTTTCACTAAATACAACACAAAACAACAAAAAAAAACAAAACAGAAAAGTTAAACAAGAATAAGAGGAAAAAGAAGAATAAGACGAAGAGGAAATAAAAATAATTCTGTAATAAGTGAGGAAAAAAATATCATAAAAATTACATAATCTTTTCATAATGAAACAGTTAAACTTGTTAATGTGACCACGACTTGGATGAAATCGAATTTTTGTTGTCATAATATATTAAGTGGTTACTTGAACAGGGTTTCAAAGTCAACATGTGCATAAATATTGCCGTTAGTAAGTTAAGTTGTCGTATGAAGAAAGGGCAGAAGTATAAAAAGTTTTTTGCATGAATTGTGAACAATCGAATAAAATTTAATCATTAATCGTGTGTTGTAAACAGTTTTTCCCAATGGAATGTCTCTGACCAAAATAAAACAGTTAAGAAATAAAATGACCCAGCAATTTCTTTGATCAAATACGTGAATTCTGCTACATAAGAGATACAACTTCCATATACTTTTATTAGCTAGATAAGGGCACTAGTAAACTAGTTGAATATTTGCACGAAAAAATGAATCCATTTAACGACAATTTAATGATAGGTTTTCTAAATAGATAAATAAATAAATTGTACATAATCATAAAGTTCATCGCATGTATTTTTTTTAAGGAACTTGTGTAAAGTAGAAGTTGAAGATTAATTAGTTTACTCAATAACTACCGTTGCTGTGTTGAATAACGCGGTAGGTAATAATAATTAATAATAAATAAAGGAACGATTTGTTAATTAATTTCAATTGTTAAATTTTATTATATAAATAAAATATAACAAATATAAAGTGATTCTGCGGTATGAATTTAGCAGTTATTTTCTTGGACGATTCTTCTAATAAAATCAACGATCAAGAAAAATGTTTTATTTCTATTTTATTTTTCTTTGTTATCCGTTACCCTAAGTCAAAGTCAACAAACTCCTCTATTATTCTTCATTTGTTATTCTCTCTACCTAAACACTAAAGACAAACACTTACTGAAGAGCAATTTTAATGTTTTTTTTTCCTCCATAAACAAAAATAATACAAACAACAACACGTAATCATAACAATAAAAAAATATCTTAATGTTTCAAATGAATCTTATAAACACATTGTTGTTGTTGTCTTAATGTTGGAGGCAACGAAATTAATCATTTCTTATGTACATTTTTACTTACCTACCATAAGGAAAGAAAGAACATCTTGAATAATAAACATCTATAAATTTAAATCATCAGCAAACTATTTAATGATTAATATTTTGTGAAATATCCAAATTTTTCATACAAAAAAAAATTCACAGCATAATTTGTCATCCGTCAATATAAACATAAATATGTTTTTATAGAGACTGATGGTTTGTTTCATAAAATTGACTATGTATAAAGAAGGGCTTGTAAAATGACTTCATGCTACTTAAGTAACTTTTTTTTTTATCAGTTTCTAAAAAGTTTTCCAGAATATTTTTTCTTCACTTTCATCTGTGAAAGTAAGTAAAGAATGTCATCAATTAATTCTAAAAAATGAATTCATTTCTTAATTTTTCAATTTCAGTTGATTTACCAAGAATGTTTCCGCATTAACATTTTTTTTGGGGAAAAACTCATTTATTCTTCTGTATCAACCTTTATGTAAATGACATTTTTCAAGTTTTTTGATGAGAGAAAATTAATTGAGATCTTTTATATTTTTTTTTTGAACACAAGAAAAAAAATCAATCAAGAATGTAAAAAAAATACCGACAAATCTATTTAAGTCACGTAATCATAACGTAACGCCTAAGTCTAAATTATATTGGTTGTGATTTTTTTCTTTTGACTTTTTGATTTTTTGGGTTCTAACAAAAATTAAGCATCAGACACACGTGACGAATGTATTGCATCAAACATAAAATGATCTTTTTTTTTATCTCTCTGTCGGTTTTGATCTCTTTGAAGAGGAATAAAAAAGACAACAAAAGGAATCCAGACGAAAAACGTGCTACTTATTGAGTTTCTGTTGTGTATAATTTACTGATTTTGCGTGTTTTTTTTTTTGTTTATGGGTTTAACCCTAGAATTATAGAAGATGTACAACGCACATGAAAACACACCATTGTATTATTGTACAGCCGTTCGCAGTTATATAATTTTCTGTTTCTTCTTTAAAAATAAAACATAAGTCTTTGAAAATAAAGCGAAAAATAATTATAACTGATTTTTAGTTGGTTACAGAAAATCACATCAACGTAACAAAACATCATTGCTTCTTGTTTTCCTATTCTTTTTCAGTTTTATTCTTGTAATTTAATTAAAATATATAAATAAATGAAAAACCATTGAGGGAACGAAATGATGCTAATTTTCTTTAAAAACTAAAATTATGTCTATTCAAAATGTTTAATGAAAATAAACATTAAAATCCTCTATATTTTCTGTTTTCAAATCTAATAATAAGAAAAAATTAAAAGAAAAATATAATCAAAAATGTATAGAAACAAACAAATGTTTTTCCCACCATTAGCCACACACAAGATATCAAATAATAAAACATAAAACATAAACATAACACACAACATAATACAACACAACTGTTTTCTCAAACACGTCGTGTTTCCTTTTCTTTACAGTAGTTTTTTTTTTCTTCTTTTTTCATTTAGACTTTTTTTTTTTTGTATAACGTGTGACTAGTGAGTGAATTGAATCCTCATTTGAATTTTATTTTCATTAAAGTTTTAGGGTCAAATGTACCAAAGCGAGTATGGTTTCAATTGATTTTATAAATTCTAAAAATACAACTACTAAACTATGAAGAAAAATGAAAGGATAACTTAGAAATCTTCCTTGACGTTTCGTACTGTCTGCACTTACTCGCAATGGTGTTTTTTAATTTAAACCTTCCAATAGTTGAATAGAGAAAAAAAAAATCTGTCTTACGTAATTAAAATGCATTTAATCTTTGTTCAAGGAGAAAAAAATACCATCTTCTTTATTTTTATTTTTATAATCAGGTGTAATTGTAATTGTTAAACTTTTGCAGCTAGAAAATGAAAAAGTAAAAAGAAAAAATAACAACAACGATAGATGCAAATGAGGGCATGATTTTTTTTTTTACTTTTTTGCATTAATCAATACACTTATACAGAAACAAATGTACACAATACAATATACATACTCACACATGTGCCAATTATTGGTACATTTTTTTTTTATTTCTTCTTTTTTTTTGAATTTTTAATTTTATGTTAGTTTGACATACACGATTTATTTATTGTTCGTGCTGAGACATTGTTTTGGATTTTTCTTTTATTCTTTATAGGTTGATTGAATATTATATGCAGTATATTATATATGCTATCCCCTATGTACATCACTTATATATCAATTTACATACACAAACACACACACTCACACATAAGCATAAAACCATGAAAACATATATATTATGTGATGTGATGTGTATTCTAATTTTTTAATTTTCTTGTGTGACAATAACTATTATTCTCTTGTTACCCATTTGTTGTTGTATTATTGTTTAGATTTTTTTTTTTTTCTTTTTTACTTTTTATATAACTTCTTCTGAAAATAATGTTAAAGAAGTCAAGTTCCCATGAAATTGACTATATTTAGTAGATGAAAACATAATAATAATAATAATAAATAATAATAAAGAGAATAAAATATAAATGAAATCGAGTTTAATAATCTTACGGGAACGAAAAAAAAAAACAACAACAACAGCAAGCAAAAAAAAAACGCTTAATTAAAAAAGTTGAAATTTTGTTTGAAGAAATTGATAAAAAAAAAAAAACAAAACAAAACAAAACAAAACATAAAACCAACAAATTTGACCTCAAACGTGAAAGTGATTTTTTTTTTCTTCTTTTTAATTTAAATTTATTATATTTTTTTTTCTTCTCATCTAAAAAGATTAAGATTACAAAACAAAAACAATCATCTTTTTAAAGTTGGTTTTTAACTTCTTTGAGTCAATCAAATAGAAGGAAAACTTATCATACATTGACACGATCGCACGGTTCATTTTCTCTTCTTCTTCATCATCTTCTAGATTTTATAATTGTTTGCAGTGGTAAAAAGAAAAAAAAATGGTTCTCATCCTCCATCAATTAAAAATGAGTGAGATAGAATATAAGATTCATCTCATTGAATTTCTACAATGAATAAAAATGTATTAAGAAGAAAATTTAAGAGACAGAATTCAATGTTTTTATTTTTGTATCTTGATAAATTTTGTTTTCTTCTTTTTCCTCTTCTTTTTATTCTGCATCTAACCTACTTAACGTGGTATGCTGTATATGTATGGAAGTATAATTGGTGGCCGATTGAAATAATATTGACCCACTTTAAAGTGATTTTTTTTTCTTTTTTCTGAGTATATGTCGTTGTTGGTTGTTCTGTTCTTATTTTTGATTGTTTTTGTTCCTTCAATCTGTTCGATTAGTTTCGCTGGCTTTGAATATTTTTGTACAATTCTTCGTGTCGTATTTTTGACTGTGATTTCATTTAGTTATAAATTTAACGTAAACATTGTGCATTGTTCCTTCTCTCGTATTTCCAGAATATACTTTCTTATGGATATAAAAATATACATTCATACATTTATGTAGCCGTAAGGCTTGCTTGTATCAGATAATATTGTTAACAAAAAAAAATAAAATAAAATATACTTTGCTCTGTGTTCTGTGATGATGCATGCAATTTTAATCGAAAATTAATTCTTATACACAATTTCTAACTGTATTTTTTTATTGATTATTTATTCTTTTTAATAAGAGTGAAAGAGTAGAAAATATTATTAAGAGGAAGAGAATAACTTAGAAGATGTGTTGATATTTTTTTTTAAGTTGAAGTTGACAAATTTTTCTATTCATAAAAATTATGAAATCATCAAAATTAACTGTTTCTTATAAATATTTCTTAATTTAAGTTTGAATGAAATTTGGTTATTTAATTTTTGAACATTTCTTTTAAGTTTTAATTTTATAGGTTATTTATGTTTATCTTTCTTTTCATGATAACTCATTTCACATGGATATGCAGTATGCATATTAAAAAATGCATTTCCCACGACATAAAAAAACAATTTATTTTTTTTTTTTGCACTCAGTTTCGTCGCTTAATGCAAGTCTTTTGTTTCTCTAATTATTTTACATTCGATGTAAGACAATATTTAATGGACACGTGTATAAAATTTTAACAAAGTTATGACATCATAAAAGTACAATATTTTGTTGTTTCTGTTTTTTTTTGTTCTTTAAGATTGGATTATTGACTACCGACTTTCTGGTACCAATCAACAAATATTTCAAGGACTTAATTCAATAATGATATCAAAAACAAAATAAAAAATAAATAACTTTACTTCATGGATGAAAGTAAATTATTACCTAATAAATTATTTTAGCTATTTAAGTACTGTGATGCAGTTTCATAAAAAAAAACAAAATAAAGAATTAAACAATATAAAATGTCTTATGAAAAAAATTTACAATAATTTAGATTTAACCTTAATTGTCGAAACACCTTTTTTTATATTATTTTTATTAAAAAATGATTTGATTGAAAAAACTTGTCAAAGCGAGTTTTTTCTTCTTCGTCTTTGCTTTTACATTTTAAATGCATATAATTTGTTTTTTTTTTTAATTAAAATTAAAATAGTTAATTAATTAATTAATGTATTTTCTTGATTCTTAAGACTTTCTGTATTTGGTCCTAGTCTGTCACGATATAATAATTAAATGAAAGAAAAAGTAATTAATGAATTAAAAGTTTTAAATTGTCTATAATTAACTTATTGACTCTTGGATAATTCAATTATTTTATATTCATGAAGTTAAGTCATATTGCTGAAGAAGATTTGTGACACAATATTCTCTAACAGTTGTGCGAAGCGCCTTTTTTTTGCGTGTTTATTTTAAAACGCAAAAAGTCTTTTTTTTTTCTCTTTTATATTTGCAAAAGAAACAAGTAAAACAAAAAAGCAGAAACTGTTTATTTAAGTATATTATAATGACGCTGTACTGTTAAAAAACAATATATTATGTGCGTCTCTTTTGTATATAAAAAGAAAACATTAAAAATGTCTTGCAATTTATATAAATTGCATTGCATTGCATTATTATATAAAGTCAGTTAAGAGTTTTTTGGTTCAGTGCTCATGAGAAATTGGTTAATAATATCAGTTAAAGGGGATCTAATGTGTCTACATTTATTTATTTTATATTTTAAAAATGAAAATAACATCTAATGGAAAATGTTTCCCCTTCTTAATGTTTACATACAGAGGTACTATTGGGGGCATGACAAAACGATTATTCCTGACCACATACTAACAAATATTCCCATTTTCTATTATTGTATACAAGACTTTTTTTCTTCCTGATTAAATAAAATATAATACAACAATAGGAATGGGAACAAAGTATGTATGAAAAAACTCATTGTGACTGATGTTAGATGGGCTTCTGAAGGGATCGATCACCACGGGTGATCGAGTTATGTTATTTATATACGCACACATATTTTATGCTATGATTTATGAGGTCATCCTATAATCCCATTAATTTAATCACATGAATAAAATCATAATTATATTTCAAAACTCCACGCAATTACACAACAAGCAACCATAATAAAAAAGTTGGAAAAAAAAATCAACCGCCTTTAGGTTTTTTTTTTCTTACTTTCTTCAACTTTAATATAAAATACAAAATTTATTCATCTTGGTTATATTGGTTTCTTAACTCTTTAAATTAAATGAAAAAAGAAAGAATATTTTAAATACAAGTTTTTATTACATTTGACGTTCTGATCTTATATAAAATACAAAATTCCAGTGTACATGAATTACAGTCATCGTAATCATATTTTCATCCATTTTTTTTTTGTAAAGCAATTTTTTTTATATCGTACACATTTACGTCATCTGAACATTCCTCTTTGGTCTACTAATGTAATTCTTTTAACATTTCAATATTCTTTAATCTTCATTAGCTTCGTTAATAAGAAATTTAAATTCACTCAATTACGGTTTCTCCTAGATAATACGATCATGATAATGATCATCATCGTAATCATCAACATCATTATCATTAATAAGTTATACAAAAGGAAGAAAAGAATAATGAGAGAAACAGGTATTTTTTTTTATTCTGCATGAAAAATCATTTCCACATTCTCAACATATCTTCCTCGGTTCTAAAATAAAAAATGTTGCATTAAAAATATTTGTTTTCTTCTTCTATAAAAAAAAAAGTGTATACGCTAATGCTGACACTATTTTCTTTTCTTATAATGTACAGTTAATTCAACATGACTGATGACGCGACTTCAATCAAAAAAAAATCTTATTGCACAGAATTATTTTCTCCTTCTTTTACTTTTTCATTTCATATTTGTTGTTGTTGCTGCTGCTGGTTGCGCTAAAATCTCTTTTCAATTCTTTTCATAAAAAATAAAATAAAATTAAGATAAAAATTGTGTCTTGTATATTTATTTATCACAAATATACAGTGACTCGTTATAACGTATAATAACGGTAAATATGTTTGGTTTATATTACACGCACATATGTTAATTAGAAGAGAGAATAAGAAGAATAAGAAAAAGAAGAAAGATATAATAAGAAAAAAAAATATCTGACTAAAGTCGGCCATGATAGAACAGGTTCTGGAATACAACTTTCAATATAAAATAACCAATACCAACAATCTGAGATTTTATTTTTCTTCTTACTTTTGGTTGTTGTTGATTTTGTTGTTGTATTTTTGCCATTCAATTCGGTTATTTTTTTTTAGAAAGAGTTAAGAAAGAACAAAAAAAAACACAACCCATTTGACAGAAGTTGCACTTGTGCAAGGAGTTCAGAAGAGAAATAAAAAAATAAATTAATTATGCAAATTTATTAAATTGACAGAAAAAAAATAAATTTTCGTTAAGTGTGAGACGTAGAGTGAAAGAGAGAGTAGAATAAACAAACGTAATAAGTAAATTAAATTTAATGGAAATTTTTGTTAACAAGATAGGCGAGTCAAGGTGTTATATATGATGGTGTCATATTATAGTAGATGTTCTAATTTAACTCACTCATTCAGTCACTCATATATACTCACTCACATTTTTTTTTTAAATTCATTCCTTTTCTTCTTCTTCATTTAAGAATTGTTCAACAGAAAATCAATATTGTATTGGAAAGGAAAGGAAAAAAGAACACAAATTATGAAGAAATAAATAATCGATTGCTCTATATTTTTTTTCTCTCCTCTTATAAGAAAGAGAATTTAAAATAAAAAAAGTAAAACAAAATTGGTATTATTATTCGAAACTCAAAACATAACACTTAAATTAATTGCATTGAAATTTACTTTATTATCGCAAACTTAATTATTTTTTTATGCAAATAAGATAAAAAAAAAGTGAATAAAAGAATAAATAATAAAGTGTATAAAGAAAGGAGTTTTTTGAAGGGTCTACTTTCAAGTTAAGTCGGCCAATAATAAAGAAAAACAAAAAAAAAATAATGTAATAAAAAGTAAGATCGAGTACCTTACGTAAGAAGTTAATCAAAAAGGTTTGATTGAAATAAAAAGGAGTTTTTAAATGTTGTTTAATGTTCGAAAATCATTTAATGGTTTTCATATGAGTTCTGGATAATAAAACTCACTTCACTTTATACTTCCTCCTTGATTTCTGTTAGCTGAACTCCTACCTAATTATTATGTCTTCCAATGGCAAATAACTTAAAGTTAGGAATAAATTTAATTAATTTTCGTTGACCTATTCAAGGGGAAGTACAAAAAGGGTGGGAGTTAAACTGAGTATTAATTCAATTATTTGACAACTTTTAACATTGGTATCAAAAAAATTAAACTAAAGTTTTCTTATTTTTATTGGCATAATTATTTTCTCACAACAAAAAGACAATAAATAAAATCAGAACATAAAACCTTATGATACTTCCGCTAATTATATTAGGGAATCGTATAAATTATGTATACGAACAATGGGGATTAATTATTGAATTTAGGATTTAGGTCAATCTATCTGTCAATCTGTCTACATATAAGTTATGTAATTGCAAACTCTGGTATCTAAATTTGACAACTAAATTTAAAAAAAAAAGCAATTCTTAATTAACATAAAACTTTTGTGGACCTTTTTTTTTCTTCAAATACCTTTTCATTTAATCCAGCCCACATCAATTTAATAGTGAGAAAATAATATTTAAGGTATTCATATAAGAATTTCAAGATGTGATGTGGAAGATGAATTTATTATAAAGTTAAAATTGATGAAATTGTTCATAAAGAGGCGATTCAATAATATCAATATTGACGTAACAAAATTATTTATTATTTTTCTTAAATGATTTTTCAATGAAAAACTTTTGTAATTTCTTCTGTGTTTTTTTTTTTTGTTTTTGTGAAAACATCTTTTTCAATTGGAATTCCAAAAATTATAATTTATTTTAAAACTGAAGTGAAAAAATGTTTGATAGAAAATAAAAAAAAAAAAAACACGACACATGTTCACACACACAAATCATTATTGATTTAGAAAAAAATAAATATCTGTTCAATTTTTAGACTAAACAAGAGAAGGAAAGAAAAATTTAAAATTGAAAATATGAAACATATAAATTGATAAATTAGTCATGCTAAATTCAAGGTTTTTTCTTCTATTTTGTATCCCATATAACCAAAATTGTCTTTTTGTTACAAGATTTTTTAACTTAATCTATATAAAGTGATAGAGGCAGTATAAAATAGTGCAATTTCTCAATATTATATCCATATTTATTTATAACAATATATGAATGCATTAAATTAAATTGTTAATAATTTTGAGCAAGCCTTTATTTTTGTTTTGGCATAATAATAATTTAAAAATTCCAATAAATTTTTAATAATAGAAAAATGGGAAGAATAAAATAATGAATATATAGAAAAAAAAAAATTATGTATAAATTGTTAATTTGATTCCACGCTTTAAATGCTTTAATAAAAAAAGAAAAAAAATCTATACCAATTTTTATTGTAATAATTATAATTTAACATTTAAAGAAAGAAAAAAAAATCAGTATGAATAAATAAGAATCAAATATAAAATAATAATGAAACAAGATGACGACCTACGTCCGTTTTGAATTAATTTAAATAACGTTGTGTTTTCTCTCCTAATCTCAATCCGTTTTAAATTTAATATTTTTATTATTAATATTGTGAATATACGATTATTACGATTATTATTATTTATTTGATTTTCAAGAGCCATATTAAAAAAATATTTGTTGTTATTTTTTTTTCTACTCCTGACTACATGTGTGTGTGTGTGTGTCTTTGTATCTCATATTATGTGGGCAAAATTGACAAACAGGTGAACAAGATTATTTTTTTGTTTTTGTTTAGTTTTTTTTTAAGTAATAAAATAATTATTGTTTTGCATGTGTGTGACAAATAATTATAAATTGAGTTTATATCTTGAAGCATCTCTGATTCTAATTTTAACATTTTCTTTGTTTAATTTCTTTTGTACTGGTTTTTCAGTTTTTTTTCGGATAAAATAATTAAAGTGACGCGTATTCTAATTTTTTTTTTGTCTAAATTCTTCAACAATTTATTATTATTCGTATTATTGGACAATGCTACCAATTCTTCACACGATATATACACGTTTAAATGTCAATTGTTTTGTTCCAAAAACAGCTGCGTACTTTCTCAGTCATAACCTCACATATGTCATTCTTTTAATGTATGAAATCTAACTATAAATATCTATAATATTCTTTAATGTGACAATGATTTCTTCAATATTTGTTAGAAAACAAACAAACAAAAATATCACAACAAAAGAAGACGATGAAGAAACCAAAATCAAAAAAAAGCACACAAAAGAAGAAGAAAAAATTTTTTTATTCAATCTTTTAATACAAGTTGTCAATATTTGTATATTTTTACAAAAAGAAAAATTAAAATTTAACTTTGACTTTAGAAATCCTTGAGATTGGGGGGAATACTACGTAATGATTATTATTTGTTTATTGTTGTTGTCTTATATTCATTTTATGTAGTCTTGATCTGATGTTAGTTATCCTTCAATTAAAGCATAATATATTTTTTTTTTCCTAACTTTATAATTAATTATTTTTGTTAATAAAAGTTTTAAATTTAAAAGTGGAACATATTGACATTGAATCGAATTTAACAAGAACTCTTGTCAAGTGTTTTATTGTGACAGTAAAATGATAAATATACTTTGCAAATGGAATAAAAACAAAAAAAAAAAAAAAAAAAACAGAAAATAAAACACGAAATATAAATAAATTCAAAGTAATTTTTTTATATTAAAAATTGTACAATTTTGAATATATTAGAAAATGATCTTCATAATTTACATTTTAACTTGATGCTAAATCACAAATGACAAACAAAAAAATAATGGTAAAAAGAAGTTTTGTATATATTTTGTCAAGTTAAGTTGAGTGTTCATAGCTACAAAAAGTCAAATAGATTATTCATTTAGATTTCATCAACGTTGTTGGCGTACTTACGTCTCTTTAAAAATCCATATTTTATATGTTGTCACAATAATTTATAAAACAAGAAATTTACAAAAACAACTTTTTTTTTTGTACTTTTGACAGGATAAAGGATTGTTCTAAAAAATGAGATCATTCATATTTAGTACCAAATGGATACATTTTTTTCTGTTCTTGTGTGTTCACAACGAAAAACAAATTTTTGAAATTATATTTTGAATTAATTAAATTATAGATTAACAGAAGAATATAAAGAAAGATTTCTTTTCATATACAATAATTTCATTATAATTCTTATTCTTTATTCTAAAACATCAGAAACTAAGATGGATTATTCTAGTCTGAATATTTAATGTACAATTTTTTTTTTTTTCTTTAAAGAACAAGTTAATTTATATCCTACACAAAAGTGAGTCAGACAAATCAAGATGGAAAATCGTATATAAATGCAAAATTTGGAGAGACCAAAAAATATAAAAAAAAAAACATCTACGTTTTAATGAACCATCAACAAAGCAACTCTTTTAACTTTGAAATGCAGGCATAACGATACATTCATTAAATTCTTATCAATATTTTTAAATCAATTATTTTTTTTGTGTTAGAATCACTTATTATTTTGACTCAATCAGACTAACAACAGACTTTAATGACAACAACACCAATATAAAGTGTTGCAAAACAGAAACGACAAAAAAAAAAGACAACGAAATCAGAAAAATCTGACTCATTCGATTTTTTTTCTTCAATCCATTTCTTCTTCTTCTTCTTTTTTTACCGATTTTTGCATTTAAAATTATACCCATTTGACTTTTTCTTATCCTCTCTAAATATCAATCAATAATGGTCCATACACGAGCGATAAATTAATCTACACACACACAGTGGTAGTAGACAGGTAGTTTTAACCAAAATTTTTTTATATACGGAAAAGAAATTTAAATAATCTGAAAATTATAAAAATTTAATATTCAATATGCGCGGTGTCCATTTTTTTTTGTATTAATAATTTTAATATTCTTGTATTTCTTTTTTTGTTGTCTTGTTGCATTAAACAAATATATCTTTCTTGACCATGAGCACAATTTTAGCCTTTTTTTTCTTCTCTCTCTGTCTTACATTTATTAAAATTGTTGTTGTTTAATTAAATTTTTAATCTAATTCAATTTTTATAGATTTAATATTGAGTTATATACGTATTATTAAATATAATCAAACAATTTGAATGAATTAAAATTAATTACAGCAGCCATATTATTTCTTTTTTTTTTTTATTTGTATGATTTTTTTTTTTCGTAATATTATCTGTATGTTTGTGTTTGTTTATTTTATTTATTTTTATTAATATATTTTTTATTATTTTGTCATTCTAGACAACTTGGCGATCGACGATTACATTAGCAATAACAACGACTACAACAACAACAGTAACAGCAGCAGTATTTTTGCTTCTTCTATTTCAAACTGTTTCTGGAACTGAAGCCAAATCACAATTATGTGAAGTTGAAACTGGACAAACAAATATTATCTTAGATATTGAAGAGAGTCGTGGAAGTTGTAAGTATTTAAAAATTAACTAGATTTATTTTCTCATGAATGAGGAATTAATTTTCGGACACGAAGTTGAAATAAAATTTATAAGTTTTGTAGGCGAGAATTATGTCAAAATTGTACGTCAATTTTTGTAGAAAATTACGTTATATGTTTAATGTTGTAGGTTCAATATGTTTCCTTAATTTGGTAAAATCTTGATCAATAATTTTAAATAATTAGAAAATTAATACGAAATGGAAAATAAGTTAGACAGAGAGATAAATTCTCTGGTTTTCATAAATTATATTAACTCATTCCTCAAACTAATTCCTCAAGCCAGTTTTTAATAATTATGTTGAAACGTTATAATTTTTACAATAAAATCAAAGAAAGTATTTCTGAAAGCTTTCAATTTTTCGTTCGCAATAATGCGTCATAAATAATTGTTTTCAGTAGACAGTTCGGAATTGTTTATTGTAAAAGTCATATCTTACACCAAGCAATTATTAAAAATATTAGAAGAATTTCTTACAACCACAGCGTGTCATATTTGTTATATTTTCTTAAAGATTCAAATTCTCGAATCAATTTTAAATATTTATTTATTTGATTTAACATTTAAATAATTATGATTTGTTTTTAAATTATGTTAAATGTCATGTTTTCGATTTTGAAAAACTTATAATTTCCTTAACAGTTTGTTAATAATAATAAATGCAAATTAAATGACTGAGCGAAAATAAAAAAGCACACACACGATTTCAGACGAGTTTCTTGAATTCAAAATGGTTCAATAAATAATAGCAGGTTATTTTTTAATTTATAAAAGAAATTAATTAATTCATTTATTTTATTATTCTTTTTTTTCGTCTGTTTGCTTGTTTGACACAAATTTATTTTGTCACCTTTCGCAATTAAAAACTGTTAAATTAATCAAATCAAAAGAGTTCTTGTGTCTCTTTTCTATTAATTGACTTAGTCTAAGATTTCTATCAATTTATCAATCTTAAAAATCAATTATTTAGATACTACACGTTGATAAAAATTTAGAAAATTTCTCTACACGTTTCTGCTTCAATTCCTTTTCAAATTATCTAAGTAAAAATATATAGAAAATAAATTAATGTTCATGTGCGACAATAATATGTCAGAAAATCAACTTAAAGGTTTGTCTGCCAATGAATCTATTTAAAGCTTCTTCTACCATAGAATGATAGACTGTCACGTCAATATATTCGCGCTGAAAACGCATTCAAATCTTTCGTACGTGATTTCATAAAAATAAAAGGCGGTATAACTTTTTCATAAGCACACACAGAAAAAATAACGAAATAAACTTTTAATGTCTTTATTTTTTTTTTTTCGTTCTTCTGTTTTGTGAATAAAGAAAAAAAAAAAAAAATATAATAAAAATAAAAATTTATCTTTGAATTTCTGTTTTATTGTTGACATAAAAATATATTTAAAAAAAAATTGAATCGCTCGCAATGAATAGACTTTTATGTTTAGTTGTAGGATTTATAAAAAAAAAAGAAGAAGAAGAATAAAAAGAAGAATAAAAGATAAAGAAGTATAGAATATTAATAAGAAGAGGGCGAATGTAAGATGATCTTGATGATCACGATGATGGTGATGATGGTGATGATGATGTGCTTTTTTCTTTATATAACCGCGTCTACACTTGAGTATATGTATATATAAGGGCTCTAATTGGCGGTTATTTTTTTCTGATTAAAGATCAATATTTCTGTGATGATTTTTTCTTTTTCACTTATTTACTTCTTCAATGGCATCCAAACGCGTCTTCCTTAGTATGAAGAGAGGCTATTGTTGTATATTTTTGTATCTTTTTTTTTTTTAATAATAAATTTTTTATTATCGCATTTTAATTCTCTTTTTTGTTATGTTCTTTTTATTCCAACGCGATTTTATTCAGAGACTCGGATTTAATTCTAGAAGAAGTGTAGAAGCAGAATAACCTGAATCATTTTTTATATTATTACTTTTTTTTTATCTTTAGACGCGATTTTTTTTTTGTAAATTATGTTCATTTTCTTTTGGTTATCGTTCTTCTATCAAAAAAAAAAAATAAAAAATAAAATAAATAAAGCCAAAATCACATCATTTTATCTCCAAGAAATTTTGTCTGCACAAAATAAAAACTTTGTGGATTCTGAATTGAGATTTTTCTCTTTCATAATTCTTAATAAGAATAAGAATACATAAATATTCCAAAAATAAAAAATCAGGTTTTTAATTTAAGATTAAAAAAAAATTTAGATTTTTGTCACAAAAAACAAGACAACAACCAAGAAAGATAAAAAATTAAATAAATTTTTGGGCAAAATAAAAAATAAAATAAAACACAAAATATTAAGATTATAAAATATTTATCGTCTTTTTGAAGTCGAAATGGAAATTACGCGCACGATTGATGTCGTCTGGTATAGTTAGTGTATAGCGGGTATTTTATTATTGGCATACTAAAAAAAAAAACAAATGAGTTGAGAGGATTATGTGTTTTTGTAATATTCAACATTTTAATTTTGAAGTTGACATGAATTCAAAATTATATTTTTCCCGCCAGTCAAAAATTATAAATAAATTACTGCTTATTATCTAATAAAATGATACACAGTTTGCATAATGAATAAGAGTCTCAGGTAAAATAACCGACATTAACCACACGTAGAAATTATTGAACGTATAAACTTTCAACCATTTGTTTCTTAACCAAAATGCTTGTTAAAACAATTATGGTATTAAGAAGTTCAAAACCTTATCCTTTGCCAAAGTCAATTCAATTGATTACAAAATATTTTGACTTTAAAAACTTTTATTTTTCTCTATTTCTTATTGTGTAATAACAATTATTATTGGCCACGCGAGCCTCAGGCTCTTTGAGTATGTGGACAGTAGACCCTCCCACGTATAGTAGCTGAAAACATGCAATTTCTGACACAAATTATTGTGATTTATTCTGATCTGAAATGCCAGTTAATTTTTCTATATAACAACAGAAAACATTTGTTTCGTATACCTGAATTCTTACTCTGAAATAATTCTTTTAAACCTTTAAAAATTCTTTAAATTTTTTTTTCGCAATCTTTTTGTGAATATCTTTTGTATAAGAGCGCAATAAAATCGATTGAACTGTGTTCAATAAAAACTGTGGGAGATATACCACTATAATCAAAATATTACCAATGTTTTTTTTACAATTATTATTAAGTATATCAGTTAAAGACTATCAAACTGTAATAATTATTATTATTATTGCTACTGACTCTCCATCCAAATTTTTTTATATTTAAAAAAAAAAAAAAAACCAATAACCAACAACAAAAATGTCTCTCTACACTTAAATATCCTGCAGCGATTTTGGTATGAATTTATTGTACCTAAAGTTATTTTTTGCGTAGGATTTCTCATTTTTCTATTTCTTCCTCATCTCTGTCTCTCTCCATCTCTGTCTGTCTGTGGTAGAATTAAAAAAAAAAACACAAAATTCGTGAGTATTTTATAAGGAATATTAATGAGTTTAAGTTTAATATTTTATTATAAGTATTTCTCAGAAGATAAATGAAAACAAGACAACAACAACAACAACAACAACAAAAAATCTTTCTGTGTTGTCAAAATAAATATTGACATAACATTAAACTCTATTACACCCGGATAACGAACTCAAAATCTCTTGTCAAAAAACCATGTTCAATATAATTCCAATTAAATTATATTCTTGTTTTTCTTTCATCTTTTGATTTTGTTTTATTTTCCTTTGTTCAAATTTTTTTTCTTTTTAGCACAAAACATAAAACATTTCTTACAATATTAGTCTTAGTTTTGTCACAAGGAAAAAAAAAGTACAATCAACCAACACATAAGATCAGAAAAAATTTTTAAACAAAAGCGTTTGAATTTTAATTTCAAATTGAAGAAGTCAAAGAAGATGAAGAAAAACAAAAAATTACAGAAGCGGAACGAAAATTATTTAGGAATGAAAAATTTCATTCAATAAATTCAATTATGATAATTTTATAACATTTTATTATTATTATTTATTTATAAATATTTTCTTATATAAAAACCTTAAGATCGTTGTAGATGACAACAACAAGAATAACAGCAACAACAATAAATATTTTTTCTAATTTACCACTTTTGATTTTATAAAAAAAAATGCTATTTTCTCGATGTTGTCTTTTTCTTATTTTTGTTGTAATCAAATGAAATTTACCAAATTGCCAAGATTCGTGGAATATTAATTTGGATACCGGTCACCCACAGCGTTTATAATTTAAATTATTTCTTTTTTCAAAGAAGAAAGAAAAACAAAAAGAAAACATAAAAAATTGAACTTTAAGAAAAAAAGACTAAAATTCTGTATTACGATTATTGAATATTTTGAGCGAAATAAAAGGAAATTTATTCTTCATATAAATAAATTTGATAGAAAAAAAAGAAGTCCAGAATAAGTGAAGATGATGAAGAAGAAAATGTTCAAAAGAAGAAGTGCTGAAAACGGAACCAAGGAGAATTAAACATAATCACCTTCAAACACAATGGATAATATATGATGAAGAACCTTATGAATGTCTTCTTATATGTTTAAATGAAAAAAAAAAAAAAACGGTGGATGACTGGGATGAACGAAAGAGGTGACAGCTTATATCAATCTTCATTTGTCATACAAAACAGAGAATATGAAGAAGATGAAGAAGTTAAAAATGAAACTTTTTTTTTTTTTGTTTTGTTAAGAAGGAAAGGAAAGAAGAAGGAAAGAGTGAAATGATGATTGAATGAACAAGTTTTTCTCGTTGTCAATATTTTTATTTCTAAAAAGAATTTAAATTCCCATTAAACTGATAAAATTTATTCAATTTTATTTATATATTTTTTTTTTTTTAGAGTTTCAGATTTTAAAGTTTGTTTTTTTTTCTTTTGAACATAAAAACAAAACTATATTTTTTTAATATATGAAAGAAATATTTAATGATGATTGTGGGAGCTTTTTATGTACCAAAACAAATCAATATTATAAAGCATAAAACTTAAAATTATAAAATGAAATTAAAGTAAAGTATTGATGAAAGTTTCTTGAAATATACAAATTGATCCATTCAGAAGAAGTTAAAAAAAACCTGTCTGTGTTTTTTTTTTCACTTTATACACAAACATTATTTCATATAAAATGTCAAATGAAGTTTAATAATTGATTTGTTTACGGTTTATAATTTATTTAACGATTATTATTATTATTATTATGGAATTTAATGTTTTAATATTAATGATATACAGACAGTAGAGTGGATCATGTCGTGATATCTGAAGTTTGTTTTATATTTTGATGAAACTCTTCTTCATTTTTATACTTTATTTATATTTATGAAATTTTTTTTTTTGAGATGAAAAATTATCATAGTTGACTTGATGGGAAATTTTATTCACACAATCATCAAAGTGTGATTTTTTATTATTTAAATTAATAATTTTATTTCATTTTAACTTATTTGTTGCAACACAAAATGTAAAACTTTAAATTTTTGGTATATTTATTTCTATTAAAAGAATTCAACTAAAAATTGAAAAAATGCTTCTTTGGTGAAACTTTGTATTTTTTTTTACTTACATTTTTAAGTTTCTTAATCAATTATCAAATTAGAATATTTCATTTGATGCATTTTATTCCATGTTTTACTTCACATCTGGATTTTTCTATCTTCATCAAACTGATCAAACTGAGGGAACAATATCTTGTAAAAATGTAACAAGGAATTTTAAAAGATACTTTAGTAATTTGTTTTGTTAGTGTTACACCACAGCTTCTATCCTTCAAATGTTTTCTTTTAAAAAATTTCAATAAAAAAAAAATACATTTAAATAAATTCCGAGTAACTTTTTGATTCTACAGAATTAAAAAAATTTTAAACTAGTTGAGTAAATGATAATTAAAATCGAATCAATTCAGAAATAATTTATGAAATTATGTTTTCATTAAAATTTCTAAGGAATAATGCTTTCTCAACGTCAATTTACATTGTCTATAAATATGTGGAAGGTTACATAGTTTTGTAACACACATTTCTTTTTCATATACAAATGATAACTTTTTGTTATTTCGTTTCTTTTGATTATCAATCTAAATTGTTTACTATTGATTCAACTCTATTTTTTTTTTTTCAACTCTAAATAATTGAAAGTTTGAGAGAACAAAAATAACAGATTAAATATTTCTATACAACAAAAGATTTATTGCGATATTTTCTTTTATTAAACAATTCAGAATTAAAATTGAGGCAAAAAAAAAATAAACTCATTACAATTTAGTTTAACAAACTGAAGCAATAATTGTAATTTTTTAAAAAATTAAAAATAAACTGAAATTAAAAAAATAATAACAAATATAAAAATTAAGTCGACAATTTAAAAATTTGTTACAATACAACAAAAAAAATAGTCATCATCGATTGTAAGTTTAATTACATCATCAAACTAAACTAAAGTAAACTTTTTGTTACATTTTTGCTTGTCCTAATTATACTGGCCGTATTTCTTGTTGTTGCCATTTTGTTTTTCTTTTTCTTTTTTTGCAAATTGACATAAAGAAAAAAATAACAAATACGCTAATATGTAATTATAATTTATTGTTCTTTTCTAGAAGTTTATTTATACCAAGGCCATTAAAAAACAAAAGTTAAATTCTGCAAAAATAATATTTTCAAACAAATAACGTAATTTATTCCGATTAAATCGAATTAATTAATATTATGGGGAATGTGTGCGGTCTCCCCCTGTCCGTATTCTATCGTGTATCTTAAAATCCTGTCTTAATTCTCCCTCGCGTATCTTTTAAATCCGCGAGGACCCAAATTGACTCTTTTTTTTTTTATTCTTATTGTTGTTTTTTACTGGTTGCATCATTTTTAACGATGATACGTTTTTTTTTTCTTTTTTACAAAACTAAAAATATAAATAAATAAAAAACAGCTTTGACTGTAATTAATTATAGATGAAGTGTTTATTTTTTGTCATTACACTCAAGATTACAAGAAGTTCTTTGAAAAAAATTTATCACAAGAAAAAAAAATATCAGCAGATAGAAGAAAAAAAATAACAACAGCACTAAAATGTGGCAGCTTTTATTTTACAAATTTACACTTTTGTCTGTGAGATTTTTTTTCATGTCTTGTTATGATTTTTTTATTTTTGTTTTTAATTTTTTACGCATAAATTTTTGAAGAAACCGATAAGAACTTTTTTGGTTTTATTGCAATTTTTGAAGAATTGATTTCAGATTGAATCAGAAGCGTCTCTTGTCTTTTTTTTTTTAATTGTATTTCATTCCTTCTTTCTTTTTCTATGTTTTTCTCCTATTTCACAAATCAGACACACAAGACTTTTAGAGTTTTAAAAGTGATATATTGATTATGAATTACAGAAAAGAAAAAAAAAAAAGGAATAAAGAATAACAACAACATAAACAACAAAACTTCTTATAGCTGTCTGCTGATGAAAGATAATTTTAAGAGAAAAGAGTTGGCAGAGCTGAAAAAAAAAATGAAATCTGCAAATATGTGTTTTTTTTTCTGGCGTTCCCGCTGAGTTGAATGAAACTAAAAATCTGCTATCGCTTTTTTTTCTTCTCCTTCTTCTCGTTTCAGTTAAACAAAAACAAAAAAAAACAAGCATCTTAAATACAACATTAAAAAATAGAAATAAAAAAAAAAAAAAAAAATAGACATTTTCGTTTGAGAATATCCGATTTTTTAATTATACCAACAAAAAAAAAACATATCGAAAGAGAGAAAGAGAGAGGGAGAAAAGAATATCAACGATTATTACGAGAAGACAAGACCGATTATCAGTTGTTTATATTTTTTTTATCATCATTAAATTGTTTTTTTTTTTTGTTTATTGATTTGTTGTTGTAATGATTTAGTTGTTTTTTTTTTTGTGTTGTGTCTTTTGTTTCTTGTTTTAACTTTGATTTTTTTTTCTCTGTTTTCGATTTGGGTGTAAAAATCTGACCTTGTGTGTATCCAAAAGGATAGATCATTTTTTTTGTATCACTTCTTCTGAAGATGATTTTCAAGAAAACGATCCGAACTGCTTTGTTTTTTTTTTTTTTTTGTTAAGTCGTGTCAAAATATAAATTAGTTTTAAGCATTTTTTTTTTGTTTCTTCTTTTTGTTTGTCTGTGAAAGTGAAATAATATTTATTAATGCGTTTTGACATTGTCTTTAATGACCCATAAATCATTCTATTATGATTATTAGTTATTACTGATTAATATTGCTTAATATAACTTTTTTTTTTTTATTAAAACTTCTTATAAGCAATTCAGGTATTTTCTGTTACGTATAAATAGAGAGAGAGAGAATGAGACAGGGAGATACAATAAGTAATAAAAAAAAAATCTTCCAATCAGCGTCAATCAGTCTAGATGTTTGATTAAATCGTTTAAAATTCCACAGCTAATAATAATAGAGTAATTCAAAATTGAATTAAATTTCAAATAACACAATAAAAAATTCTTTAAAAGAAAAAAAAAAAAATCCACACCTAAAATGTTTTCTTTTTAAAAGAATAAAATCCCACACTAAAGTAAATCAAGTCAACCTAACCTTACCTACAGAATCCAACCTGCATTTTACAAATTTATGATTGTTATTTGCGTTAACCCTTTCTTGCATCAATATTTTTAAATTAAAAAATAACTTTGTAATTATACTCTTCCTTGAATATGATACGACAGTGTTAAGTAAGGATCATTGCACATATTGTAAGAGGCGAGTTTTACCTTTACTTCTTCTATTCCTCATTAATCTTGTTAAATATTAAACCAGTTGGAAATCTGCAATAAGACGATCATTAATTAAAATATCTCAATTATTTAAAATACTTTATACACTTTGGCATTAAATGGTTAATAAATACAATAAACTTTAGTTATTTTTTAATTTTAATTTTTAGTAATAAATTCTGGTGTAATAAGACAATCTTTTATTATTTTAATGTGATCAACACTATAAATTTGATTGACTTTGTAATATTGATATATAAGACATTATTTAGATATTTTATACATGTTTTCATTATAAATGAGAAACAAAAAAGAAAAACCATAACACGAATGTATAAAAAAAAAAAATAAAACGCGGCATGCGGTTGTATAGTCGATCTGGCGGCGCGTAACTTAAGAAATAATAATAATAACAACAACAAAAACCGTACCCAACAGAGATTGAGTTGCGTTTAGTTGCGACACATCTCAACTATTACCTACCTCTTTATTATTATTATTATTATTTTTTATGTTTAAATAAATTCTTTTTTTCCAATTGTGAAAAAGAACAAAATATTTTCTTAGGTTTGGAAAAAAACAAATAGTAAATAAGAAAGATTATTTTTTCCCCATTTAATTCATTCGAAATTTGATATTTATATAAAAACATGTACGCATTTTGTTTAACATTTTCTTATGGTTCTGGTTAAACAACAATAACAATAAAACCATATAATTCTTGTGGTGCTTCTTAGACACAGTCCTTGAACAAAAAAAAAAATAAAATAAAACAAAAACAAAAACAGAAACATTAAAACTCATGTGGTACATATGTATGTGATTTGACTTTGGTCATCAAGTCTATTCTATATATTCCATGTAATAATTAACAAGTTTTTCTTTAATATTATACGAAAAAAAAAAACTTTTATTTCTTTTCAAAAACCTTTAAGAGGCAAAAAAAAAATGGAAGAAGAAGAAGTAATAATGATTACATAAAATGCGAAATGTGTGACATGCGAATAAATATGCGGTGAAATATCAAAAAAATTATAATCAAATTCTATAGATGCATATGTGTGTGTCTGTATGTCTTATGTTCATTTAATAAAAACTCTTTCATGTAGTTAATTATATTATTAAGAAGGAGCTTTTTTTTTTTAATTTTTATTTTAAGCTTCAACTTTTAAATGAAGAAAAAAGATAAATACAGAAGAAATAAAAAAAATACAATTAACCCGTTCAAGGAACAAAATATTTAATTTGTTTCTTGTTTTTTTTTTTGTTTTCTTCATTAGCTTTTTTTCCGATGCAAAGCTAAAATAAAGACATTTACAAATATGTACACAGAAGAAAAAAAAAACTAACATTAAATTACGATAGTTAAAGAAAATTAATTAACTTCTTAATTTGTGTAAATGCAGAATGAGAAAAATATAATTATTAATGTGTTTCTTCTTCTCTTTTTTTTCACAGTTGTTGGCCAACGAACTACACCAGCCGATTTACCTATTTATGGTGATCCATTTACAGAAATTGCATTGGAATTAGTTTTTCCCAAAGGCAATCCAATATTCTTATTAAATGGTAAAACGTTACAGCTTTTACAACCATTAGATCGAGATGAAGAAAATCTTAGTCATATTGTTTTTCAGGTAAATGTTTAAACTTTTAAAAGATATTCAAGATGAGATTTATCTAATAATAATTATCATAGACAACATTGAACTTGTTTATATAGCAATAAAATTGATGATTTCACGTTTTTTTTTTGTTTTGTTCTTTATAGATTTCTTGCACCATCAGATCTACACGTAGAAAACGTAACATTCCGATAATCGTTCGTGTATCAGATGTAAATGATAATGCACCTGCGTTCATTAACACACCATACGAGACTACAGTACCTGAGGTAAGACCTTTTTTTTTTCTTATGTTTTTGTTTCACGTTTTATTAACAATATTTTTATCGCATAAAAAAATATTTTATATATTAAAGAAAAATATATTATTTTAATGTGAAGATAATTGGAAATGAGTGAATCATTATGTTGTTTTTTTTTCCTTTTCATTCCTATAAATCGTTTTTCTTCCCTCCATCATATTTATGTGGCTATCTTTTTATTTTTCTTTAATTTCATCATAATTTTATAGTCTTCACTTGTATCGTTTTTTTTTTTTGTTCATTTTGTTTTTCATCGATGTTAACATTTTAAGATGAATAAAAGTACAATTAATTTTATTTCAATTAGTTTTTACTTTTTTTTTTTTTGTATTTTTAATTTAAGAGAAGAAAAAAAACATATTAAATCTAATTGAGGAAGAAATTAACCCAACACCAATTCTTGAATGAATGATTTCTGTATTTTTTTTTTGTTGTTTTATGTTTAATGTTGATGTTTTATATGAAAATTATTTTGTTATTTCTATAAATTATGACTATGGTGTAATGTTCAGCCGTATTTTTAAAAATTTTCAAAGATTTCTAAATAATTTCATGGGATGTATTAACTACAATCGCTTTCCCGCTTTCTCTCAATTCCCTCTACCAATTCTCTTATTTAACAAAAATCGAATTCTTTACAGAATCTC
Organism: Pedicia rivosa; assembly: GCA_963082725.1. Classification (NCBI taxonomy): domain Eukaryota; kingdom Metazoa; phylum Arthropoda; class Insecta; order Diptera; family Pediciidae; genus Pedicia; species Pedicia rivosa. Next base: position 4,388,633 of record OY720153.1, on the reverse strand, counting down.
AGAATAAATGTCACAAAATCTTAAAATTAATAGAATATGTTCTATTTACCTATATAAGTTAGATAATAGCAAAACACAAAGATCTTAAAAAATAAACAATGTAAATTGAATCATCCAAATATTTTGAAAATTATTGATAAATTCTGAATGTTAATTTTAAAAAGAACAATAGAGGAATTTCAACAATAAATAAAGCCAACTATAATCTTAATCCAACAATAACAAAAAAATTAAATTGTACAGTAAATATTTCAAGTTCAAAACATTTTTAAAACAAAAGTAAAGGCAAATATTGCACTTTCAAAAATATTGTAATTGGTAAATAACACTTTTCTAAATAAAAAATTTCCCATTCGTCTATAATAAATTTGGCCAAATTATTGAGATCATCAATTCATCAAAAATTCATTTCACACTAATTGACGGATTCAAAACTGAAATTTATGTATATAGAAACTTTTACAAGTAAAATGAAAAAGTACCTTTTTTCACATTCGTCTTATTAAGAATTCATAAAAGAAAAAAAAAACTTCATTGATCGATGTTAACCTTGATTATTTACAGTTCATGTAACTTTTTATTATTACAAAAAAAAAAAAAAAAAGAATAAAATGGGAAAAGGAAATAATGAAAGAAAACTAAAGACGAATACAAATCTTCTTATATTTTCAATATTCAAAAACCAATATGTGTTAGTTAATTTCTGTTATTGCTGTTGTTGTTATTTTTATAAGAAAGCTTACCTTATTAAAATATTGATAATCCGCTTTATTTTTTATTCTCTCTTAACATTCGTCTTTATTTTTTTTCTTTTTTTATAATTAAAATAATGTACTTATATGTTGCCCCTCTCTGTCTTAATAATTGAAGTTATTTTTTTTTTCTTACAAAAAAAAATTAAGAAAAAATTGAGATAATAAATTTTAAAATTCAAAATTCAAATAGCAAAGAAAAAAATTGTATCTAAGAAAAAAAAAACAACTGAACATAACAAATAACATAACAGAACGGTGTTTTCTGTCTTAGATTTCTTTATAGTAAAACATCTGTTTGACAAAATAATGTGTTTTGAAAATAGCGAACACAACAAAAAAAAAAGTACACAACAATTTTTTACTTCGTTCCCTTTCTTAAAATAAGTTTAAGAATAAAATAAAAAAACGATTTTATAAAAAATAAATTATCTAATATAATTCTTCAAAAAATAAAATACAGAAATAAATATGGACAACTTTCCTTAATCGTTTTTTTGTTCGTTTCATTCATTTTATATTTTCATGAAAATGAAAAAAAAAAAAAAAAGAAACTGGAGTAAATTCCACTCTTAGTATTTAGTTTATAAAATTAAAAATGCATTTATATAAAGTGCAATATTTTATAGCACATTATGGACTTACGAAAAAAAAAACAAATATGTTTACAGATTCAGATTTATATAATTTAAAGTTGTTGGCTAAATGAAAATAAGAAAAAAACGTCATGAAAAAAAAAAATAGCGATGATGAAAACGGAATTAAATCAATTAAATTTATGTAAAATAAACCAATAATCATTTAATATCCTCTGTTATAACGTATAGTGGCAATATTCTATCAATTTTTTTTACGTTTAAATAATAAAATGCATTGTTAATAATTGGTTATGTCATAATTTAATCTGTAAATGTAAATGAAATAAATTTATAACAGAAAATTATTTGTAAAAAATTAAATAATAATATTGAATTATCTTCATAAATTACAAATATAACTAAATATGTTAGTATTATGAACTTTTTAAGTTCTTAAGAAAAATCAACATGAAACTTTTAAACGTTGTTTCCTTGAAAATTAAAAAGAAAACAAATAAAACATTATAAATGTGTTTCGTTTTACGTTTTCATTTATTTGTCGGGGAGATTAATAATTCTTTTTTCATTTTCTTAACAAAAAAAGAAAAAAAAAAGGCATTATCTTGTTGTTTATATATTTTTGTTTTATATACAAAAACAAAATTGTTTTTTTTTTTATATATATAAAGAACAATTGCTTTAAGTAATTTATTGATTGATTGATTGATTTAATGATTTATTTTCAGTTTTGTTTTGTTTTTTTTTTCTCTTATAAAATTCCGTTTTATTTATAATATTTCGATCAAGATGGTTTTTTTTGTAAAATAATAAAATTCGTAATCCCATCTTTGGGCAATAATAAAATCCAAACAGTATTTTTTTTTTTTTGAATCGTAATTTTCTTCTCATTCTGTCTGAATGAAGTCATTTTTGAAGATGAACTTTCATCTTATTCCCATTTATAAATTCATGCTCTTAATTTTCTTTAAAATTATATTCAGATTACAGATTAAGATTGAAAACATTGGAATTAAAAGTGATCGTTAAGAATTTATAAGATAAAATTAAATAATTTGCATTTACACTTTTTATTTTTTCATTAAATTCTTGAATTATTTTTTAACTTTCGAAAATCAATAAAAATAACTGATGAACTGATTCATCGATTAAAAATCATTAAATAAAAGCTGTCATGGAATAAAATAGAAAATGTAGTCATTATTTTGCAATATTCTTAAAGCGCATTAATTTTTCTTAATTACATTTTCATGGACAAACTTTTTAATTAATTTCATTTCTTTTTCAAATAAAAAATTCTGAAAAAAAAAAATATATATACGGAAGAAAAAAAAAACATATTTCCATGGATTGATTAAAAATATTGTTTTTGCTTTAATAAATTCTAATTTCTCATTTTTAATTACCGTTAATTTAGAAATGAGTCAAGTACTTTTTTTTATAAGGAAATCACAATATTTATTAATAATTCTGCAATTCTGCAAAAGTTTCATTTATTTAAGTGATTTTTGTGGATTTTTGTTTTCTTTGATTTTGGTCAATAATATTGACAAATATTATTCTTTGTAAACTGTGTTTATTGGTCATCTTTCTTATGTTTACATAACATTTTTATCCGGCTTAAGAAAATGTTAACAATATTTTTCAATTATGAATGAAGTCATATTGATTGTTTTAGCAAAATATTCACTCAGTGGTGTCGTTCTTTAAAGATTGTTTCAATTAATTTTCTGGAAATGGCCAAACGATGAGAAAAAAAAGAAACTGGTTCCAAAATCAAAAAGCTTTCATTTATTTAGCCTCTGTTTCTGGGCACAAATCCTTCATAATTAATTTAAAAATTAAACTCTGGGATAGAAAAAAAAATCTTAAAACTGTTTCCTTGTTTTCTGATTGTTTTATTTAGAAGTTTTGTGAAAAGATGTTCTTTTGTCAGTATTTTATAGTCTTTATTAATTGATTAAGAAAGACAGGAAGACATTTTATTTGTGTGTATTTATTTTTTTTTGTTGGTCTTTGTATTTAATTTTTGTTATTATTTTAAATAAACAAGACAAGTAATTTACCATTGTTTAATAATATTTATTAATAAATAAAATCATTCTTAATCATCTATAATAAATATCAGATAAAAATAATAATATTCTTTTAAATGTGTTACTATGTTGGACCATTACCCTGAGGTTATTTACATAAATAAATAAAACGTATCGTCATTTAAGATGAGAGATGACATAATAACCCGAATTAAAAATTGAAAAAAAAAAAAAAATAAGAATAAACACAACAAAACAAATAATAAAGAAAAAAAAAATTTTTGTTAAATATTTATAGAAGAAGTGAGCCATCGCCATCTTTATTACATTAAATATTAATATGAAAAATGATTTAGATTTTCTTCGAATGATAAATTTACAAATTAAACGAATCAACTAGTTTTTTTTTTGTCTATAAAATTTATTAATTTATTAATATTAGTAGATTTGCTTCTATCTCTATTTATTTTTTGTCTCCAACCAACAAGTATTTCTGTCTCTGTTCTATCATATAACTTTATAACATGTTTATTGTGGGTAGACATAAATTTAAGAGAAGTGTCGATCTTGTTCTTGTATTTATTACAATGTGTGTATAAAATTAAAGAAACTGACTGCCAGGCACACTAATTCAAGGTCTCCCTCTAGTGTTTTTTTTTTCGTTTTTCTACTTCTTCTTCTTCTTCTTATTGAAATCTTTTGAAATTATATCTGAACATTTTTATAATGTTCAAATAAAAATATAAATAAATAAATAAAAAAAATGAATTTACTTTTCTTGATTTAAAATATGTAACAATATTAACAGATTTCATGTTTCAGCTACCAAAGACTGCGTTAACATTTTATGTTTTCATGTTTTTCATCCTTTTAAATTTTTTTTTCTGTTGTTTTTGTTTTTTTCCTTCATATAAACACGCACACAATATTTTATTATTTTCGCGCGGGTATTTATTTATTTATTTTTTATTTTTTTTTTCTCTTATTTACTTTTTAATATTTTATGACAATTTACAACCAGAAGATGTCAGTTTCTGTTTTCTTAGAAGTCAGGTTGTATAAAAAATTATATTATAGTTACACTTCGGTACATTACAATAAAATAAAATAATTTGTTACTGAAAGCAGAAATCAGTGCGGCCTTTTTCATATAATTATTATCGTTTCCTAGGTAACAAACTAACATAATAAAAATAATTGCTAGGCAACGTTTTTATATAAAACATTTTTTTTTTTTTATTTGTTGGAAAAAGCAAATTTTTAGGGATCGGACTAGAAGGTTTTATTATGATGGCTTAGCACGAAACGGGAATTCTTTTGAATAAAAACTCTTAGTAGAACAACGAAGATAAGCTTAAGTCAATAATATTGGAGAATAGAATTTTTCATTTAATTCTTAATTCATACATAATTTGTGGTTTGTTAGAATTTCCTGAACAAATTAAAAAAAATATTCTAAGCCACAAATTGAGTCACTCGTATGATACATAATAAAAACAAAAAAAAAACATTTCTTATATCATTCTGTTTTGTTAATTCCTACAAAAAAAATCTTAATTCTAAAATTACTTTAAACTTAAATACAATTTATTTTATGCGATTATTTATTTTATAATACGGTATTCGTTATTTAAAACTTATACAATGAAACATTTGTCAAAGTTAAACCAAAATAATTATTAATAAATTAAATAATTATTGTTAACAATAGTCCCAGCTGGTACATATAAATATGAGTAACAATATTTTATATCTTTCCACGACTTCCTCCAGTAAGACTAACGTACACGCATTTAAATGTCAGAGTCGTTCAAGAAAGATAACAAATAAAGAACTGTAAACAATAAGCAAGTAAAACTGCAATCAAGTTTATTGAAAGAATAAAAAAAAATGATATTTTAAATTGAAAATCAATATTTCAAGGTTTCCCATTTTTTTTTTTTTTTTTGTTTCATTTATTCATTTTCACTTTATTGATATTTTCTGCGATCACCTACTTTTGATGGATTTATTGTTCGATATATTTATTTTTTTGTTTAAAACGCGTTATAAAATTATCAGATTAATAATATTATTTTATTGGTACCAAGACATTTTATTAAGAGAATGGCACAAAAATGACACTTTATTTAAAGTATAAAAAAAAGAAAGAAAAAAAAAAACTGTCAAAATATATAAAGTGATTGTAATTATCCAATGTTTTACTTTTGTTTTTAATTTTATTTTTTCTGCTAGCTTCACTACTTGCCAGTTGTGACAGTTTTGTTTTTGTTGTTAAGTTTTTTTTTTTACTCTTTCATAAATTAATAAATAAAAATTCTACTTCTTTTTTTTTTGTTTTTACTTCTTGTTGGTTTAATTATTGGTCGAATGTTGATTATTTCTTTTCTGATATTTTGAAGGACTTTTCCGGGTCATGATTTTTTGATTTGATTATTTATGAAATAATATAAAACAAAAAATGTCTACATAGAGTGTAAATGTAGTTTATTCCAAAACTAATAATCTCTACTCTATGTCTTTAAATTTAACGTCAATTATTGATTGTCAAAACATTTGTTTGATGATATGATTAAATAACAACAACAACCCAAAAAAAGTGTTATAGAAATAACGTATATCATTAAATGTTCATAAATGGCATGAAAGAGTTATAGTAAATAAAATAAATGATACAGCGGGGTGGAGTAAAGAGACTACAAACAAGAAACATGTTACACATTTTTTTTTTTTTTTGTTCATTTAAAGCAGTTCAAAGTGAGCAAATGAAAACAAATGAAATAAATAGTTACAAATCAAACCAAAAAAAAAGGATTGGGAAACAAAAAAAAAATAACACGTGTATAAAGCAATTAATTAGTTCAAGAGCAACAAACAAACCAAATAAACCAACAAAAAAAAATGAACATAAGATTTGTTCCCGAAAGCAAAACAGTTGCTTTTTTTTTGTTTCTCTCTTCTTGTTTCTTGTTTGATTGTTGTGCTTTTGCTTTTCGTTTGTAATGTTAGTTGATGTTATTGAAGTTGTTTCTTACAATTTATTTTTATTCTATAGAGTATAATTTTTATTTGATTTGTTGAATTTGAAGATTGTATAATTATTAATATTATTAATATTATGTGAACAAAAAAATACAATCTAGCAATCACACACACACACACATATGTATAATTTAAAGTGTAATTATAGTCATTGATTAATAATGCATCGTGAGTGATCCATAAAGTAAAAAAAAATATATACAACAATCAATTTCGACACTCATATAGTTATTAGAAACAACAACAACAACATAAATAGTAAAATAAAAACAAATTTGTTCAAGAACAAAAATGTGTACACCTAAGTTTTGTTGTTGTTCTTGTGGTTGCTGTTGTGTTTGTAAAGCCTAACTATCCATATTTTATATAGAAAAGACAACAACATAAATGTAAATGAACTTTTTTTTTATTTAAATTAAATTAAAATAAAACAATAAGTTTTTTTTACACACAACAAACACACACACACATTCGCAATAAATTGGAGCAAAATATCATTTATGAATTTTTTTTTTTTTTTCATAAAATATGTGTCTTTGACTCTTTGACTGACTTTTAATATTTTCTTTCTCTCTCTCTACGTGCCCATAAAATGTGAACAAATTTAATGCAAATTTTGCAATTAATCAAAAAGCATATAAAAATGAAATGAATTTCACTCGATAATTTTTTTGTATTTATGTTAAAAGGTCAGTGTTTTTGTTTTATTTAATCTGATTTTAATAATTCAATTGTAAAGTGAAATAATAATAAAAATATAAACTCGATATGAGAATGACTTTGAGGGAATGTTGTATGTATTTATAAGGTACATATAGAAACAGAATAATGTAACAATAATTAGTTTACCAAAGAGAGCAAGAAAACCATAAAAAAAAAAATTCCATATGTGCGTATTCTATAACAGGAAGGTCAGTGTAATTTCATTGAAATTTTATTTTGTGTCCTCACAATAACTTTTGTATATTATCTTTGATAGCTTTTAACTTTTGGCTCTTAGGCAAAAACCAATAACAACAATGAAAATAGTTTGCGAATGAAAAACGTAAAAACAAAAATTATAACAACAACAACGATAGCACACTATACAAGTAATTATACTTATTAAAATTAGTTCTGTTTTTTTTTTTCTTCTTTCATTTACGTTTGTCTGATGATGTATTTCTAAGAAAACAAAATTCGTGTGATCTGGATTGACGCGAATGAATAGATATTATAAAGAAAAAAATAGAAACAATGAAAGTCTTCATTATTATTATTATTAATCATGATCATCATCATCATCATCATCAACCAACATACATATATAAATAATATTTTTGTTGGTTCAATGATGTCATGTTAAAATGATTAATTGGCCAAAAATTATTAATATTATTGTGCAATGTAATTCTAATACTAGAATATTCTTTTTCGTATACAGGTTTTAGAATTTATAAAGGTTTAAGAATAGAGTTGTGGTTCCGGGAAGATGTCTTAAAAATATTATTTTTATTACTCATAATCAGTCATCATCATCATCATCACAATCAACAACATTGTTATAATAATGTTTGGTAATGAAATAGCAAAACGGAAGAGACAAAAACAAAAATAGTTAACTTATGAGTTATGAATTATGTTTAATGTTTTATGTTTTATGTGATGATGACACGTTGAATTATTAGAATTATAATCAAATTATTAAGTGAAATTTTAAACATTGACCACTTAAAATATAAATATATCCTGACAAATTGCGTGGTTAGTTAGAGGTTTGTTTAGGTGTAGAAAAGTAAAAATATGATTAAGCAAGCGAAAGTAAAAACATAAATTATTGTTATTTTTTTCATATACTTGACTTTTGTAGTTTTTTCTTCTATTCAAAAAATGATTCATAAAAATTCTAAATAAAATCATAGAGTGTGTTATAAACAAAAAAAGGCAATATTTTTCATGTAAAACCTTGCCTAATATGTGAACCTAAATTTTACTAAGAAACTCAATCATATGTAGGCAGACGCCAATATCTCGTGATAGAACTAAGACAATACCGTTCATGCATTAATTCAATTCAAATATGAAGTCATAGAGAATTGATTTTAGAATATAAATTAGTTTAGAGGAACTAAACTTACGTAATTTTCTTACGAATTTTGTCCTGATTCAGCTTCGATTTTTGATTAGTAACAAACATGTTAAAAAATGTCATTACCAAATATTCATTAGCAGAATTACCAAATATTCATAACGGCAATTTTACTGCAATACTTACAAATAAAGTCATTTAACGAAATACAAACAAAAAAAAAACTATTTCAAGTTTAAAAATGTCTATATTGTGGTCAGTAGGTTTCTTGAACCGGAAAAAACATTTTTATTTATATAAGAAATTTTCCGGGAAGTGCATTTTAATTAAATTACGTTGGAAAGATTTTTTTAAAATTAAATAGAAAACATTTTAGGGGTTTCCCATGTCGATATAAGGTCAATTTTTAAAGATTCCTTTGTGTTATTTTATTATTAATGAATTCAACTAAAAGAAAAAAACTTAATTGTTGTCAGACAAGCAAGAACTCTCAATCATTGCAAATGGTTTTTTTTTTATACTTATTAGCCTGGATTCTTTGTAGCAATTTTTTCTACGTATAATTTTATAATTGAATATTACATCAGACAGACAATTCCCACCATAACTTAAATCTAAAAAGTTGGTTTCTTTAAAATAACAATAACTGTAATAAAAAGTAAAACACAGTCATTCTCATTTACCGAAATCACGTAAATTTGTCATAGATAATAGAGAAAACCGCAATTATTCTATTATTTTCTTGTAAGAAAAAAATTATTTTAAAAGAAAAAGTAAATCGCCATCGGTAAAATAATTATTGGTGTCAAAATTACAAAACTTTTCAAGAAAAAATATATAAACAAGAAAAAAAATTATAATTAAAATATAAAGAAACAAGAACTTACGACATCAAAAAATGATAATGAAGGTAATGGATGCTGTATGTAAAGGTACTGATTTTTTTTCTTTATAGTTCATAAGATGTCGGGGCGAAATTTTTTATTATTTCACATATGAAACCCGTATAAATGTTGTTATGTGTTGATCTTTTTCATAAGAAAAGAAGAATTAATCTCGTATACCATCACCTCTGTCTGAGCCTGAGCATGTTATAAGAATCACGTAATTTTAACAAAAAAAAATTTTTTGCCAAAAAAGAAAATTAATTTTATTGTCAGAATTCTTTGACAGGATTTCTTTTTGTTGTTTTCGTTTTCGTTTTTTTTTTCTCTCTTTATTTTTTGGCTTCTTTTTTTCATTGCGGTCCATTTTCTTTTGTGTTTTGTCTTGTGTCTTTAGTGTGGTGTGTGTTCATTTATTTAACATTTTTATTGTGATTCAAATTATAATAATAAAAAAAAGGAAGAACATCTTTAAAAACAACAACCACAACAATAGAGTTTTCTTTTATTATTTAAATTTTTACGTGAATGATATTTTGTATGCGATTGTACGCTACCTGTCACTTATTGCATCCAAAATATAAATATTGTCTCTCTCAATGTTAACGCATTTTTTTCGTTTTTGATTACGTTGAATATTTAACATTAACAATTACCAAAGTTGTTTACTTTACAAAAACAGAAAATCCGAAAGAAATTAATAATAATTAAAAAAATTCCAGTTTTTCTTTTTGTCTGTTTATATTTTGTTTTTGTATTTTTCGTGTGTACAATATTTTGTTGTTGTAGTTGTATTTTTGTATCAAAATACAAAGAAAAAAAAAAACTGATGATAACTAAATTTTTCATTCAATTTATTTATTGTTATTATTTTGTGTTGTAAAATGAATTAAAAATGAATTAAAATGAATTAAAAAAATAACAACGCGCAAAGAAGCAAACACAAAAAAAAAAACAAAAAAACAAAAACAAAAACATTAATAAATTTATAAACATTACATATCAATTGTATAATTTTCTTTTATACATTTTTTTTTTTGTTTGTGGTTTTTTATGTTAATTTTATTACACACATTTTAAATTAAAAAATTTAAATAAAAAAAGAAAAAATAAAGACACACAAATATAAATAAATAATAATATATTGAAATGAGGAGTGAAAGTATTTTTTATTTTACTTTTATTACGAAAATTTTTGTTCACAGTTTATAAAACACGGAAAATGTTTTTTTTTAAAAATGCACTTTAAAATTTCAGTTATTATTTTTATTTAATTTCAATGTGAATTCATCAAATTCAAGCAACAATTAAATTAAAGAAACAGAACCAAATTGTTTTCAATATGGAAAAAAAACAACAACAACAACAACAAAACCAACAACAATCACAAAAATAGAAGAAACAATAATAATGATAAAATTATGTTAGAAACAAGAACAACAATAACAACAACAACAACAGTTAAAATATGATTAACATAAAGTGTTGTGTGAGAAGAAGGTGATCATGATGATAATTATAATGATGATAGCAAATAATTTGTTTTTTATTTCTATAAAATACAAAAAAAATATATTTAGATGCGAAGAAAAATTATTACCAATTTATTGTTGTTTTGTTTGTTGTTATTGTTGTTGTTTTTATTACGTTCTTTAAGATAAAACCAAAACAAAAAAAAAATTAAAATAATTTGTAGGAGTTTGAAGTTTAATTGCATATAATTAAATAAAAACAGAATAAGAATAATAAAAAAAAAATTAAAATACAACGGAAAAAAAACAAAACACAGAGAAGATGAGGCCATTTCGATGTGTTCATGAGTGTCTTTTGTTTTTGCTTTTTTTTTTTTGTTGTTTCTCCTAAATCTTTTTTGTTTTTATATAATTTTTTTTTTTATAATCTTAAAAAAGCTAAGATTAAAGAGACAAAAATATTGAGGCAAAAAAAACAACAAATGGAAATAGTCAAGCGCGTTAATCGCGATCGCCTTGACAAATTTACAGGATTTGCACTAAGCAGATTTTTGTTTTGTTTTTTTGCGATTTCTTAATCGAATTACAATAAATCAATGAAGTCATACATTCTGTAATATTTATACATTTATGCATTTCTATAAGGTGATTTGTGTTATTGTGTTTTCCAATGTTTGCACTCATAAATATTACCGTAATAATTGAGTTTATGAAATAAAAATCCAATTTGTCTTTGTCAAAAAATCAACGACTGATGCCATTTTCTGTCTGTTATTAAATTATACATTTCAATTTAATCAATCATTAATATTGCACGTTTCTAATGAAAGTTAATTTTTTATTTGTCCATTTCTGGAAGATTTTATTTAATTAAATTTTTCTAAAAAGTTCAAACAAAGAGTGACAATAGAAAACACAATTAAATGTAAATAGAAAAAAAAACGTGTCAATTTAAAATATTTGTTGATTATTTGTAACGTGGTTTAATAACATTTCTTTCCATTTTATCCTTTATTCTAAAAATACAATAATTTATGATTTAACGCTTTGATTTTGAATTATTTCATATATAATAATTTCATTTATGTTATGTTATGTTCTTGCCATTTTCTATCATAAAACGTCTTAAAAATTGTTATTTTATTTATTTTATATTTAAAACATATAAATCTGTATACAATTCTGAATAACCGCGTGTATAGAATAAAGTTTTATAATAGAAATTAAATAACGTGAAATACGTCATTTCATGCATTTGAACTTTTAAAGTTTTTTTTCAAAGAAAATAAATCAAAAAAAAAGAAAAACAAAAAAATTGAAAAAAAAGAAGGAAAATAAAACTGTTTTTGTTTCTGCACAATTTTGTTCTTGTTGCTGGTGTTGTTTTTTTGAACACAGTTTTTTCCTCATTCGAAGGAAAATTTACTCTTTTTTTTTTTGCTTTATGATTTTTAAATCAGTTTATTGCAACAACAACAAGAAAAAAAAGAAGAAGAAGAAGAAATATATGTAAAAAGTTAAATTGGTAAACATAGGAATGAACAACAATAATAAAAACCACGACAACGATGACAGCATAAAAAATTATATTTAGAAAATTGTTGTTTAGTTTGTTTGAAAGAAAAACAATTTTTTATTTTCATCTTACAAGACGCGTGCAAGAAGTGAATTTACAAGTAAAATTGCTTGTACTGTTTTTATTTTTTGCCATTATTATAAGTATGTAAGAATACTTTTTCTTTCCCTGTGTAAAAAAACTAGAAATTATTTTCAAAATTGTTTTGAAGTTGACTTCAAAAAACAAAAAAAAAAAAAAATATGTAACTGAGAGGGAAGAAAAAAAAACATTATGGTGGAAAAATCGTGATTATCAATTGAATGATTTAATCAGTATTTTCATATAAATACCGACAGTTTTTATATTATGGAGTTCAAACTATTAAAATTCTAGATTCAGTTTTTTTTTTGTTTGTAAATGATTGGAAAAGCTTCTTTCCTTAAAAACGGGAATCTAAAGTCAATTACTAGGAAAGACGATAAATAATAATTCCGCTTTAACCAAGGTTAAATAATAAAGGTTAATTTATTTTTTAAAAGAAATAAAGAAGATCCATTTTAAGTTTTTATCGTCTAAAATAATTAATGCCAAACAAAAAAAAAAAAGTACATTAAAATTTTCGAATGTAATTTTTGTAATTTTAAACAAATCAAAACTGTAATAAATATAATATTGTTATAATGCAATTGGTTTTATGCATTTTAATCGTGCACTATTTTATTTTTTTTTTGTTTTCTTAAATGGCCTTTTGTAAAATCTACCAGCCAACCTACCTATATAGATAAGTTATGCTGTCATATGTATGTAGTTAGATTAGTTAAAAAAACGTTATGTTTATTTGTCTCTCGACTATATAGTATAATTTTTCTTTCTCTATTCAGATTCTGAATTTAGAACTTTTTTTTATTTTCCTGTTTTTGCGGTTCACCGACTATACAGAAAAACAAAACAAAAAAAAAAAAAAAAACAACACAAACAAATAAAAAAAAAATGAGCGGAATATAAATGAAATAAAAGAACCACAGCCCAACTGAAAACAAACCTTTACCTTCCACCAAACGAGGATAGAAAAATATACATTTTTTTTTATGTATGTAGAAAAAATGTTGGATAGAGGAAAAAAAAGAATTGTTGTTACACGATTAAAATTGGAATTTGAATTGGTTGTAGTTGTCATTTACTATAAAAGAATTGACGTGATGCAGTTGACTTAACTAAAAACCATATAAATGTTTTTTTATCTCTTTCTGTTATAAAACAAAAACAGAGAAAAATCTAATCTTCTTTAAGAAACTATTAAATCGTGAGGAGATTCTATTTTTTCAAAATAAAAATCTTAGAACATTATTTATAATTTTTTCCTATTAAATAAAAATGAAAGAAAAGAAATGAGAAAAAAAAGGTCAAATTGACACCTCAATTAAATTCCCCCCATCATTTTTTTGGTTTTTAAACTCAAGTTATAAATGTCTCTTTCAATCTCATTATCGGACATCATCAGACAGTATTTCCGGTTTTAAGAGGGTACGTTCAAATATAAACAACAGTGAGACACGGAACATTTTCTATTTTAATACTATAAATCTCGTAATCGTGTATACATACATGAACAACGTAATACAAATACAATAAATACTTTTAGTAAATTTTCTTTCAATAAAAAAAACAACAAATTTTAATTTCATAATTATCTCTTTTTCTCTCTGTCATCTCGTGTCATTAAAATACAAATAACATAATTTTTTTAAACAAAACAAAACCGAACAAACAAAATATTATATTTTTTGTTGAATAATTAATTTTAATGGCGTAAAAAAATCTTCATCATCCAATTTTGGTTTGATAACACAACACCAAAACACAAAAAAAATATGAAAATCACTAAAATAGAAACTTTCTATCTCATTATTGTTAAAAACAAAACACACAAAAAAAATTCTAACTGTTTTAATCTGACCACATACACTACTGTAGTTCATCGTTCTTGGACCGTCATTTTTATACTTTTCCTCTACATATTTTTAATTTGGCATTTTTTTTTTTAGTTTTACTCCTATTTTTATTTATGTTTTATGATATAATATTCTTCCTGTCTCCGTCTCTTCTATTTCTGTAATGTTTGTTTATTTTATTTATTCTGCAAAAAAAAAAAAAAAAAACAGAAAAAATCTAGAGAAAATATACAATGATGCACACACACTAGTAACACATAATACAAACTATATAATCATCAGCATCATTATCATCATCATCATGTCCATAAAACAATCACAATCTAATTTCATCTTATTTCTAATAAATAATTCATATAAAATAAAAATTGTTTTGTTTTTAGTTTTTGTTTTTGTCTTGTTGTTTTTTTTTTTTACTTTTCTGGTTTTTTAGATCAACAAACTCAATATGATGACACAAATGAATTCTTTATTTGTATTTATATTTTAATTAGAATAATTTGTTTGTTTGTTTTGTTGAATTGATATTAACTCAATTATAATATCAGTTTAGCTATAGTTTATAATTATTTTAAAGTTTAGTTAACGATATTTCATTGTCAAAACATAAATACAACAAAAAATCACAATAAAAATTTTAAATTCATTTTATGCGAAAAAAAAGAAATAAATGTAAAAAGAAAAAGCTAAATTCGCATATAAATAATTCATTTTTGTTAACTTTGTTGCACACGTATTTACAATGTTCTTCTTTCTTTTTTTTAGTCAACACCGGTTGGTACAACAATCTTCCGAAATATACTTGCACAGGATAAAGATGCTGGAGTCAATGGACTTGTTGAATATTTCCTTATTGAAGGTACCAACAACAATACAGACGACACACTGACGTCAGCTGATGGATATGGTACATTTGCGATCGGATTTCCGCATCAGGGACAGGTTTGTTACTTCTTTTTTTTTTTTGTTGTTTCACTTTATTTTATTTATTTTCCACTCTTATATTTCTCTGTCATGTTTCTTGTCTATAAATTTAAACACAATTTATTTATAAATTTATGTTCAAATCAAAGAGAAAATAATATAAGGAGTGGAGATGACATTAATAACAGTAAAATATGAAGGATTGGTAAAAATTCAGTGGATTCCCATTTAATTATAATGACAAGTAAATATCATAAAATTCTTACAGAAATCATCAGTTTTAAATTTCTAGATGATAAATTTAGATATAAAGAATTTTTAAGAAATTACATTTATTGACCTAATCAGGAGTAAAATAAACATTTAGAATATTTAGAATTCATTCGGAATTGGGAGTTCTACCATCCTCATAAATGCTGTTATGTATTGCCTATTTTAGACGATGAAAAATCTCAAATGCAAATCCATCGCATAATGAAGTCATTTAAAAACTTCTTTCCTCTCCTTCATATTATTTTCTCTTTGTTTAAAACATCATAATAATAATAAAAAGGAATAAATTTAAATTTTTCTGTACAAAAAAGTATTTATATTATTTGTTCAATTTGAATAATTGACTAGACATTTTGAATTGCTTGTCAAAGAATTTCTTAAAATGCGATTAAAAATACAATAAAAAAAAGAGAAACAAAAACATAGAAATAAACAGCCGGCGTCAATTATCACGATTAACGTAGTGTATTTTTTTTTGTTTTTCTCTCTCTTTGACTAAGAACAAAAAAAAAAATTGCATTTAAATTTATTAAAAATATTATTTTTAATTTATTATTATTTTTCTAAGGAATTTCTACATTTTCTATTTTGACTCATGCTCTTCGAATTTTTTTTTTATGATTTAAGGTCACTGTTGTAAAAACACTCGATTATGAGAGGATTCAAAGATATTATCTAACAATTCTTGCATCGGTAAGTTCACTAAATTTTTTTTTTCTTCTTTTTATATCAATTTATTTGTTATTTGTAAATATAAATTGTGTTTGTAATAATAACAAAAACAAAAAAAACGTTTATATTTTTATATATCGCCATTTATTTAAATTATTATTAAAAAAAATTTGAAGAGGAGGAAACAGAACTTATTCATCTGATTAATAATATTAATTTAATAAACATAAGAAATGATTTTGTTCGATTACATAATCAAAACTTAATATAAAAAAAAAGAAGAAGAAGAAAAAAAAAACACATACACGATTTGATGAAAGTCTCTTGACATTTTGTTAAAACAAACTTAAAAATATAGGGAAAAAATGATAATCGACGATAATGGCTTTTAATAATCGATAAAATATATTTTTATTTTTTTATTTTTCTTTAAACGCTATTAATTTGCATTTCAACTAACTTTAAATAAATAAATAATGAAATAAAGAAGAAGAAGAAGTAGAAAAAATAAGTAAGAGAAAGAGAAGATGTGTGTAAAGTTTTTTCTTCATTTTATCTTTTATAGAGAAGAAAAAAAACAACAAAATAAATTAGATAAAAACATTTTTATTAACGCCGATGCAGAAAAAAAACTTTCCCTTTTTTTTTTTTTCTTCTTTTCTTTATTTAATTATTCTTTATATTTGTTCGTTTTTTATTGATGTTTTTTTTTTTTTCATGAAGTTTTTATTTATTTTTATTTTATTAAATTGTTTAGGGAATTTTTGATTGATTGTCTAAAGTTAAAGGTTTCTCTCTGTCTCTGTCTCTATTAAAAGAGTTTGAAATAAAACTATAAAAGTAAAAATAAAAAGAAAAAAAAAACGACCAAACCTTACTTTTTTTTCGTTCAAAGACCTTGCGCTGTCAACGTGGATTGTGGCAAAAAGGAGAAAAAAAAGAATATAAGAAGAAAAAAAAAATACTTAACCCTGAGTTGTGTTTTTTTTTTTTTCTTTTTGTTTTAGATCTCGAGTGTCTGGTATGAATGTAAAGAAACCAAAATGTAAAAGAAAAAAGTTTAAACATTTTATGAGTCTTTTAAGACAATGATTTTGTTGTTAAAATTTTCTGGCTGTTTTTTTTTTCTCGTGTTTTCAGTAGAAAAACAGAACGAACTGCTGTTGCAGTTGGAATTTTTACACAAAAAAAAAAAAAGAATGAAAAAATAAAAGTTAAATAATAAAAAGTAGAAAAATATACAATAACTAATTGGCTAGAGAGGAATTAAATTATTATGATCGGAAATCTCAAGTTTTTTGTTTTTTTTTTTTTTTCTTTCATATGCATGAACACAAATAATGAATACTAAGAAAAGTTTTGTTTAATTCTCAACGTTAGATTTTTTGGAAGAGGTGAATTAAAATTTTTGACTGAAAAAAAATTATGAAAAGTAATCACATCATAAAGCCCACCGAATATGTATAATGTCATAAGCATCAAAATAAAATGTTAATTAAAATTATTTCAATAATTGAATTGTTTAAGAATTTTTTTCTGTTGTATATTTTTGAAAAGTAAATATTTAAGACCTTGTCCAATGCCCTTATGCATTTGTAGAAATAATTAAATTTATATATGTCTCACAACAGACAGTACATTCCTGAAATTCTGAAATGTGGCTTTATAAAAAGATAAAAAATCAAATATAATCACGCCACACTCGACTATGCGGAAAACAACCCTCTTTCATGACTTTATATTCATTTTTTGTGATAAAAGAATCGCAATATAACGATTAAATCATGATTCGTTAACTTTGCACAATATTTATTTCTCTAATAAATTCTCATAAATACTCAAAGCATATATAAGTCTTAATTGAACTCTTACGCTTTAAGATTGTTGACAGAATATAAAATTAGATTTAATATAAAACAGCAATAATAACAACTCGACCTATCTGTCCTTTAAAGTCCGTCCATCCGTCGCCACTTGATTATATTGCTAAACTATAAAAGATTCTATTTTTTTTGTTCCTTGTAAATTTATACTTTATTTAAAAAATTTCGAACTTTAGATGCGTTTTAAATTGCTTATTTATATTTATACAATTTTTATGCTATTTAGTAAAAAAAATACGTGAATAATTGAATTAAACATGCATTTAAAAACAAATAAAAATAATTCTACCATCTGTCACATTGTAAATATTTCAAAATAAAACCCTGAGAAATCTGAGCAAGACATATATAAGAGTAACTTGAACTTGAATAAATCATTATGGGTAATTGAAACAATTTATTATATTACGTAATTAAAATCTACAATTACATATAATATGATCTTCTTTCTATAATTTTCTTCACTTTACGATTGACCTTAAAATCCATCATATAATCACATCACATGACATCAGAATAATTTACATTTTTTATAAAAAATTCTTTTTTGTGTGAAAAGATGAGAAAAGAACTTTGAAATAGAATCCGCATTTTTAAAACCTTTAGTACATTTGTATCTATCCACACAAACATACACAATGTAACAACAATAATTCCATTATACTTTATGAGTGTAAATTGCATCTAAATATATATATTTTTTTTAATAATTTAGCAACATAAAACAGGAAGAAAATAGTCAACATATGTAATTTAAATTACAATAAGTTTTGTTTTCTTTTGGTCAGTTAAGTTATTTTTTTATTAATGTGATGATTTTGCAGCATAACTTTTAAGCAAAAAAAATTTCAAGCAAAGAAATAAAATCAGTAAAATGTGCGAGATCAAAATGTTACAGAATATAATTTAAAGTTTATTCTGTTTATGTATGTTTTTTTTTTTTAAAATTAAATATATATAATTATTGCACTTGCAATATTTAAATAAGAAAAAAAAAAATACGAGTAAGAAAAATATTTAATTTATTATGTGAGAAAAAGGTGCGTTTACAATTATTATTTTTTTTTTAATTTCTTCGTATAAACGTTTTTAAATGAAAGAAAGAAAAAAAATGAACAACGTTTAACCGATGGAAATTTATTTATTTGATGGTTATTGACAAGAAACCAATAATATTATTTATTATTATGCCACATGAAATCTATAATACACGCGGTATAAATCAATAACCTGTTTAAAAAAGAAAAAATATCGATAATTTATATAAAAAGTTTGTACTAATTTATAGCTTTGTGGTAAATAAATTAAATACAATTTCTAATTAGACAGAGAGACGATCTAACGTTTATTTTTTATTTATTTTTTTTGTGTTGTTTTTTTTTTTTTAGTCTTTTAGATAACTTGGTCAAAAGGTGATAATTTATGATGTTCAGTTGTTATTTAGTTTTTTTTTTATGTAAGCCATTAAAAAGTCTTCACCAATCGCATAACCAAAAATTGAATATTAAATAAAAAAATCCATTTTATTTATTCTCAATTTATTTGTTTTAAAAATAAACAAGAGACGTTTTTTTTTCTGTGTATTCATTTATTTGTTTTGTTTATTTTGTGGTTTAACAAACATGAATTTTTAGCCAGAATTCAACCCAAAAATATATTTTGCAAATATTATAATTTGTTTTTTTTTTTTTTGTTTTTTGTGTATTCGAACAACGTAATAGTTCAATCGAATTATATCGAGATTTATATGCATTCTACTGTTTAAATATTTATTTTTGTAATTCAACTTAACTTTAACTCAACTCAACTTATAACTGAATTGGTGTTTTTTATTTTATTTTTTTTTATTTTGTTGACTCTTTTTTTTTTTTTTTTGTATTGTTAAATATTCTTCAATTTTGTGTGAATGACCAACAAATCAGTCACGTAACTTAAATTAACATATTCCTGGGTAATGTAAGATTATAAACACGCGCATTATTTTTTTTTTTTTTTGAAAAAAAGAAATTTAACATATTCTTAAATTATTTGAATATTTCAAGAAGAATGAACCTGCTCAAATGCACTTAGTGAGATGAAAAATAATAATAATGTGCATACACAATTAAATATGAGGAACGATAAAAATGGAAACACCCTGTTGTTTAGAAGAAAGAAAAAAAAACACGATACCTTCATTCAGCGAGTAGCCGGTTTATCTTTTCTTTTTATTACGTTTTCTATTTTTTTATTTTTTCTATTGGAAATTATTTACAATAATTTCTTATTCATTCTGAAATAATTTTTTCTTTTTCAAATTTCCTCATCTCATAGGTCAGAGCCAGATAATAATAATTTTATATATATGAAAGAAAATGAATGAAAGGTAATAAAAATTATTATTAAGAGAAGAAAAATATTTATAAAATATAAAAGTTGATTGACCGATCGATTGTATAATTATTAATAATCACAGTTTTTTTTTTTTTATGACAGTTAATTTGTGTTATACATTTTTTTATAACACCAAATTTTTAAGTTGAACTTTAGTAATAATTATTGTTATTATTTTAAAAAATTAGACAAATAAAAAAATATAGTGTTGTAGTTAAAAGTTTCACCTTTTTGTTGACAAATTAAACCGACCTATTAACGGCCTACAAACTTTAATACAACCATTTTTTTTTTTTTTTTCTAAAATATAATTAAGTCAAAGTCGTGAATGTTTTATGTTTATTTATTTTTTTTTTCACAAAATCATAAAAATTTACAAAAACAACAACAGCAACAACAACAACAACAACAAAAACGAAAATTCATTAATGAAAAAATATGGTCATCCATCTTTACTCTACAACTTAACTCTTTTATACATTATAGATTTTTAGTCTTTTTAGTATTTTTTGATGTCATCACAAACGTTTATTTTGTATGATTCTAAAGTTTTTTTTTTTTTGTTTTGTGTCTTTCTTTTTTTTTTTTTTAGTTAAGTGATGTTTACAATAAAATATACAGCGTTGACAATAATAAATATAAATTTATTTAAATATTTATTTTTAAAAGAAGAAGAAGAAGTATAGGAGGATTTTTACCAACAACAAATACATAAGATTAGTTTTTTTTTTTTTTGTATTATGAATATTTGCGCGGCGTTATTTGTACAATTTCAATATAAAAAATCACTGAATATGACGGAAACATAAGACACCTATGTATTATTATTATATTTATATAAGCTCTACGTTATTATTTAAATGATGAAGACGAAGAATAAGAAGAGGAAGACGTAACAAGAGAACAAACGATCTCTGAAGGATATCTTTTCTAAATAGACAATAAAAACTCGTCAATGAGACATTAATCTCTTACGACCAAATTAATTACATTTTTTCATATGCAATACAATTTTTTTTTATTACAAAAAAAAAATGTATTCATAATAAAAAAAATACAACAACAAGAAGAACAAGAACAAAAAAATATTAAAACCGCCTTCGTCAAACGTAAATAAATTTATTAAATTAATGAAAAACAAAAATAAATAACTTTTTTTTTAATTAATTTCTCTTCACCCGGAAATTTAATCAGCTCTTTTGTATAATCTTAAGAATAAAAAAATATATTCGATAACTAACAAACAGCAACACACTTCATTCTAAATATTATTCTAAAATAAAATGAAAAAATACAAGGAACAAAAATAAGAAGTTTTTTCACATTGCGATTCAGTATAAATGATAAATATCGATTTTCTACCCACGCGTCTCTAAAAATATTTCGCGCAATTGTAAGAGCGAGAGGACGTGAATAATAAAATGTGAATAAACAAATAATGTCATCGAGCTGGCATTTTATTTTCTATATACATATTTTTTTTTTTTTTTACATTTGCATATAAATATTTTAAGGTATAAAAAATTTTTTTTGTTATTTCCACCATTTTGTACATTTTTTTGATCGTGATTTTATAGAGAAATATTGTTTATTTAATTTGTTATCGTGATCTTGGACTTAAAAACTTTTTAACAATTTTTATATTAGATTTTATTCCTTATTTACAATAAAATAAAACTTTTATATAGAAAATACATACCGAATTACGGTTGTAAAGTGATAGATGATTATTGTGTTTTAATTTGAAATTCTTTTTTTTGTTGTTTATTTCTAAATCAAAGAATAAAATAATTTGAATTAAGTAGCTCTGCCCACACTCGCATATTTTGATTTAAGCGAAAATCTCAATGATATTCTATAGAAGTATGCGTAAGTGAATGTGTGTAAGAATTAAATAAAGGTAACGGGATCTAATTATGCATAATTTTTATTTTATATTTAATCAAAACAACAGAAAAAAAAAAAGAGTTTAAATTCTTAAAGAAAAAAAAAAAACAAAATAAATTTATAAATAAACTAAGACAGTTAAGTCAAGTTTGTCAATGAATAGACGATCCCATAAATAAATATTTAATAATCCAATAAAAATTCGCTTATAGAGATTTAATGTTAATTAGGCAAAAAAAAAAATATAAAAGCAATTAATTTAGTAATAAACTCACACAAAAATCAAAACTCAAAAATAATAATAAGAAAAAAAAAAATAGAATAAAGCCGCGCGCCTAAACACAAAAATGCGTTATAAAAATGAAACGGGCGTAAAGAAATTATACAAATCGTTTTATAAAGACTGAATTAAAATCAAGTTAATTTTGTTGTTTTTAAAATTAGAGAAAAAAACAAAAAATAACGTCAAGAAATTGTATGCAAAATCATATAACTGTCCATTATAGAACTTCTGGTGTTTCATAGAGATTTCATTGACCCTTGTTCACACCGGAATAATGAAAAAGTTAAACCTCTTGTTTTGTTTACAAGACTTTATCAATTTATCAATATCACGATCCCGCCAGTCAAATAATATTGAAACAACTTTGAATTTGAATAAAACAAATCAACGAAAAAATTTAAGCACAATGAACTCAAAATTTTCAATTTAATTTAATTTTTACTTTTATTTTCTTTCAAAAAAAAGTTTGTCATTTATAATTTGGCTGTTTTTTTTCCATTTTTTATTTTTGCAAGAAAATGATGTGAATTTTTATGCAAAAAAAAAAATTAAATAATTATTAAGAAAAAATATAAAAATTGAATAAATTTAAAGAAAAAAACCTGTTAACTGTAATATTTTGAACTCTTCACGTAAGTAAAAAAAAAAAAAAAAATATTATAAAGATAAAGACAATTTAATTTTGTAATCAAAATGCCTTGAATTGGTTTTAAATGATGCAGATCATAAATTATTATTTTTTATGTTGTTTTTTTTTTCCTCTTCTCTTAAAACATTTTATTCGTTTCTTGTTTTTTTTTTTTTTGAATTTTTTATGGAATGAATGAAAAACTCTCTTGATTTGTCAAATCAATTAATGGCTCGTGGGGAAATGTATGTTTTAATCGCTTGTTTATATTAAATTTTCTTCTTTTTTAATATTGATGTGAAAGTGGACAGTGGACACACAGAACGAATTTATTTATATAAATTTAAAAGTAATAAAAACCATTAAACTACACAATAATTAGGTAACAGATTTGTATGTTTTTTTTTCTTTCTTTTTATTTTTTATTTATTATAAAAGTTAACATCGATTTTAATGTTTTGTTTAGAAATATAATTTTATAGAAATAAATTAGCATGAAAATTGGTTAATTGAGACAGTAATTTTAGTATATATAGAAAAAATGATAGCCTTTAGGTAATGAACCGCAATCAGCCTGAAGGTAACATGATTCCATTTATCATTTTGTTGTTATGAATAAATGATTATTATTTTTTTTGTTGTTTTTGTTTTTAGATATTTAGAAAATTTAAATTCAAGTGATGTGGGGAAGAGAAATATTTTATGAATTATATATGAACACAATGAAAATATACTTTCATCTATGCAATTTGTAATTTTAATAACTCATAAATTGTCTAAATAACAATATTCAAATGAATGTATATTTTTTCTTATTTCTTTTTTGTTCTTTCATTTTATTTAATTGACCCAATCAATTTGACCTCTTGCAAATCTTCATCACTTCATTAGATCCGTGCGCCTTCACATATTATATTAAATTATACCGCCCATGTCTATATACTCCATTTATTATCATTTATATTATTTAAGTTTTAGTTTAGTGAAACCCACCTGTTTGACCTCATTATTATACGTTCATATTAGCACACAAATCAATCATTAAAACACCGGTAAACTTCTTTTTCTATATATTATTTTCGTGTCTTTCTTTCACCTTCATCTTTTTTTATATTGTATATTTTTGGCGGTTCAACAACAAAACCAATCAAAAAAGAAATTGAATCATTTGAATCGTGATAGATAAAATTCATCAACTAAAAAAAAGAAGCAACCGTACCATAATAGAGTTATAAATATTTTTAGTTTCTGTGAATAACCGTAAAATAAATTTATAAGAATCTGCAAATCATCTGGGATGAATTTGAGAATATGAAAAGCATCAATTTACATTTGAGGAAAAAACCTAATTAAAAATAATGCATTTTATCTCCTTTTCATGTTCCGCTGCGATCTTAATTAAGAAATAGTTTATATGTTAGCCCATCAGTTTAGAGATCTTTAATACTAATTAATAAATGAACAAAATTTACACAACTTTTAATCAGATATCTAATGTTTAACAAACAATATTTTTTAAAGATTTTAGATAAAAGTGTTACCTGATTATCGCCTATAGATGGCTTCCATTTAAATTTATTCTACTTCTTACACGCTTTGCATTCATATAAATCATTTTTTAATAATCGTATCATACTTAAAACAAAAGAAGTAAATGAATAAAGAATAAAGATATTTAAAACAATAATATTTCTTAATAAAAAAAAGAAAGAACAACAAAATATAAATATTTTTTCTCATTAATTTCCTATGCTAAGCAAAAGGTTCATTAATTTATCATCTTATATGTACGAGTATTTATAAGTATGAAGAGAAGAGAATTTCTGTATCTTTTATTTAAATCTTTAAAAATATTTTGAAACCTTTCTAAATGCTGCGTTAAAACATTATTTAAAAAAAAAATATCAAAAGAAAGAATTTCACTGAAGTTAGACACAAGTTTAGGTAAGAGGATTAGATAATTAATTAATCTTTGAGGTCAATCAAGGAAAGTGAGTTATTTCTTCTTTCATTATTATCTTCTGGTACAATCAAATCGTTGATAATAATGTCATTTTTTTCAAACATGAACTTCTAGTTATTTCTATTATTCATGGTGATAAAAAAATTTCTTTTAAAAAATGTTCACAATCCGTATATAATTATTTATACTTAAGAAATTAATAAAAGAAAATGTATACACGAAACTGTGTGCAAGCCCCGTTTTGTGAAAAATTGTGTTTGTTTTTATTTTTCAAAATTATTATTTTGGATAAAATGTTAAACAGCTTCTCATGAACATAGTTTCTTGATCATAAAATATGTGACATCAGGTTCGTCTCTTGTTGAAGTCTTTTATATATTATTGCTCTTTATTCTTATATTACTCTTAGGCTTTTCTTTATTTTATTCTTTTTTTTTCTGTTGTTATTTTTTGTTATTGTTGTGTCTACGTCAAAGTAAACGAAAAAAGAATGTCACATTTCATTTGAAATGTTTATATTTATAATATATAGAGACGTATATATTTATAAGATATAATCAGTATAACAAGCCATCAACCATTACATTCCTTTAACAAAACAATCCTCTAAGGTATTTTACGTTTTTATTTTATGTTTCTGTTTTGAAGTATTTTTTTTTTACAAATAAAAAAATAAATAATAACAATAATAAAAGAAAAGTAGAAATCAAACTAAATTTGTTTCATCTGTCTTAATTGTAATATGCCCCCAAAGGATGCCATAGTTTCTGCTCGGTCTGTTCCATTATTAGGACTTTTTTCAACCAAAAATTAAACACTAAACACTTTTAAGATATTTGTTTTTCAAATATGACAACAATTATGATAAAAGCAAAAAAATCGCCCACAAAACTTATGTTTTTTTTTCTATAAAACGTATCTATGACCAAACCAATGTTTGAATGTCAAAGGAGCATTTAATTGACTGATTTCATCTTGAATAAAAAAAAAAAGTCTTTTACAAAAAATAACAAGAAATCACATAAAAGACATTTTACCTTGTTTCAAAATAAAAACCAACAAATTATTTTTAACATAATAAAAGAAACCGTCAAAAATAGGAATAGGTCATTTTTCAGGTCTTACGTTTTATTTTTCAATTGCGACAAAGATTTTTTACAGTAAAAAATATAAAACCCCTCATGTTCACTACACAATAAAATTTACCTTGAAAGTTATAATTTAAATTGTTTTAATATTCCAAGAAGTGACATGTGACATTCAAAATAAACAAACAAACAAATAAAAAAAAAGTGTTAAAACTTTTATAAAATTGATACGATATTTATGAGAGTAGGTAATTTATGTCGCGTGACACGTACGTGAAAATTTGAAATCTATCAAACGTTTAGTAGTTTTTATTTTTGTTTTATAATAAATAAAATTGAAAAACCACACACAACAAATATGAAGAAAAAAGGGAAAAAACAAAACAGCGCCATAGACTGATCGTTAACAATTCTCGATCGATCGAACACATTTTATAATTATATTTTATGCACAAATTGTATTTTATTTTTATATATTTCTTTAAGATTATAGATAGGATTTATTTTCATCTCACTCTCTCTCTCTCTCTTGCTCTCTTTCTCTGTTTAATCTTTAGTTAGTTTTCATTTTAGTTCATTTTGTTTCTTGATTTTTTTTTATTATAATTCTGTTCTCTTAAAAAAAAAACTGTAGATATAGGTACGTGCATGTTTTTAAAATTGTATCATTAATTGGTATTATTCAATTGTGGAATGCAGAAATAGTGTTTAATGTAATATACAGTTTATACATTTTATCATTTATAGATTTATATTATTATTTTCAGTTTTCATTTTCTAGTTTTACTTGTCGTTTTTTTTTTTTTTTTGCTTTTCGTCTGATTCGAATCATTTTCTATTATGTATAATTTTTTTTTTCTTCATTTGTATATTTACGTATATTTCTAATAAACTCTTGACTTTATATTATTTTATTATATTACTATTTTTTTTTTTTTTTCATAAGATTAAAACATGAGAATTTTTCATTTGTGGTTTTTTTTTTTTCTTTTTTCCTCAAACATAATTTATATAGAAAATTAAATTATTGCACCTTATGATTTTTATATATTTAATATGAGAATATTATATGCAGTGCTTCATGTCTGTATAGGAATTAGTTGCCAGTTACTTCCTAAAATTAATATTGAAAAATTCGATTTAGAAGATATTAATTTATTATGCTTTATATTTTTAGTAGAGTAATATTAGAGAGAGTGTTCAATAGAAAAAACACGAACCTTCAATAATAATTTAAGATTAAATTTAAATATAAAAGATCTTTATTATTTTTCATATTTTTTCTTTAATAATAGAAAGGGATTACGCGTCTACTGTAACTTCCATCGTTCAATATAATTCCTACATAAACGATAAAGTCTCCCTTTCTCCCTCTATCTCTACATCTTTTTTCATCGCTCAGGATATTTTACGAATTACTTATTCATAAATTATATAAAATTAGGATTCAAACTCTTTGATTTATAATTTTATATAATTTAATAAAAAAAAACAAAAAGAAGTAAATTTTATTTTTGTTGTTTTGTTTAAATATAAAAACAAAAAAATAAAATTTTTAATCTATTTGGATTATCGCACAAGTTTTTCACTTGAAATAATAATAAAGAATTATAATGGTTTTTTATCTTAAGGCAATATTCGTTATGAGCGTGCTTTATAACATCTATTCAACAATTTTTTTTTTTGGTTTTCTGTTGTTACCTCCAAGGGCAAACTATTTGCATATTTTTGAAAAAAAAAAATAAAAATAAAAGTTGGTTTATGCTGATCTCTGAAAACAAAATAGAAGAAAAATGCGTGTCTAAAGTATAGTAGTTGGCTTTTATGGTGTTTTAGTGTTTATTGAAAAAAAATAAACTCTTTATATTTCTTGTATTATTATAACTACTCGATTGATATTGATGATTGTTACTTCACAGACAATTAAATTTACTTTATTTCTTTGATTGTTTTTATAAGAAAAAAAAAATAAAATATCTGAACTGTAAATTTGTATAAACAAAAGAGAATAATAAGAAAAAAAATCAAAATCACTCTTTATTGTCTTGAAGCGATATAAAATAGAAAATTTGTGTGTAAGTTTTCACAAAAAATAATCAATTACTGTAGATAATTTAAGTCACGGAATATTGAAAGGGGGTGAAAGCTCACCTTTTATAATAATTACTTTAATTTTTTTAATGTTTATCAAACACGAATTATTATATTAATGAAAGAATTAATTCTTTTGTTAATTTATATACAAAAAAAAAATCTATACACAAAGTATGACATCTTTTTTATAATTTAATTCAACATCTTCCTTACTAACTTTCTTAGATATTCATATATTATTCAATCGTATATATTTTTAATCATCAAAACAATTAATTCAAATTGACAGAACTGACATCGACATTTTTTGTAATACACCAACAAATAATTACTTACAAACGCACACACAAAAATACCAGACAAAAAAAAATTTTGATAATGATCTGAATTTTTTATTATTTTTTATTAGTTCGATCACTCAAGAATTACCAATTTATGAAATGTTTCATCTTAAAAATTATTATTATTATTAAATTATTCATCTTTCTGATCTTTCAAAGAATAAATAAAGAAATAAATAGTTATTTAAATCGATTATTAATAAATGGCACACCTGTTGCTTTAATTCATATTCATTTATTTTGTTGCTTTTTTTTTCTTTCTTAATATATTCAAAGATGGAAACAGAATCTTATTAAATTGACTAAATTCAAGATCGTTTGTCTTTTTTTTTTTTAAAATATAATTTGTTCATAATTTGATTTTTTTATTCATTTATTTTTTTTTTTTTATTCAAGATAAAAGACGAATTTTTACCGTTTGTTTACCTTCAATGTCCAATCCTATAATAATCTAAATTTTAAATTGTGTTAATTTTTTGATTTTCTATTTCTATCTTTTAATTTTTTCGAAAGTTTTTAACTCTTGTTTTTTTTTTTCTTCTTTTTTTTTGTTTTTGTTTATTTTTGCAAAACCAAAATTCGATGCAAAAAAAATATAATTTGTTACAAAA
Organism: Pedicia rivosa; assembly: GCA_963082725.1. NCBI lineage: Eukaryota > Metazoa > Arthropoda > Insecta > Diptera > Pediciidae > Pedicia > Pedicia rivosa. The sequence goes on along the minus strand of OY720153.1, from coordinate 4,359,253 downwards.
TTAATCTTTTTATATCGTTTTGTTGTTGTTGTTCTTTTTTTTTTGTCGTTGTTGTTGGTGTTTCAATATAAATTGATTTTTTTTTTTGTTATTTATATAATGAATGAAAAAGAAACTTTCAAAATACGCAAAGAATATATGCGAGTGTCAAAATGAACAAATAGAAATAAAAAGAAAAAAAAAAATATCAAAGATTTTCCATTTCCTTAAATTTCTAATGCATTATTCTACTCTGCACACAATATTCAAAATTAAATTTACCAAATACAAATAACAAGAATAAAAATGTCTCAACACAAAAGTATAATCATCGTTTGAAAACCGCGAAACAAAACCAAATTTTAAAATCTATTTAATTGTTAACATTTTTTTTTTTTTTGATGTTATTATTTGTGTTCTTAGTCGTGTTTTTTAATAACTTTTCACCGCGACTACTCCGTATTTGAACCGATCATAATTTATACATTTTTTTTTTTTATTTAATTGTCATAATTTCAATTCCAATAAATTATCATTTTTTATCTATCAAAATGCAATAACAAAATCAATAAATTATAATTTAAATGGATGTTATTGTTGTTGTTGTTTCTATTATTTATTTAATTTCAATAAAAACTCTATTTTTCTTTTCACAATGCTTAGAATAGAAAGTTAGAAGGAAGATATTGCTTTGTATATTATATAAAACTGTAATTATTAGAATACATTGATAAATCCTCCTTCTTTGTATTAAAATAAAACAAAATTTGATGAGTTTTTTGACGCCCTTTTATTTAAAAAAAAAAAAATCTGAAAACTTAATTTTATTGTTTAAATTCAAACTGAAACAAATATTTTTTTTCTTTCCTTCAATTCTAAAATATTTCTTTGATTTAGTTTTAAATTTTAATAATACGATGAACAACTCAACATCAATCATCTAATTCTGGTGTATAATCTTCGAAAAATTTTCAAATAAGACAAGAAAAAAATGACCGAGTAAACCGACTTTATTTATGAAAAAAATATTTACGCTTAGAAAATTAATTAATTTATAAATTTCCAATATAAAGATTCTCACTTCATAAAATATTAAATAATATATTATTAAATATTCTGGTTACAGAATGTTTTTTAATTAGTTTATGAAGAATATTTATCCACCTTTAGCCAATGGGAAATTATTTCTTGTATATTTTAAAGTGTACGCTTTAAAAAAAAAATCTTTAAAAAATAATCTACATAGTTATCTGTCTAAACAGAATTGATATATTACTTCAGTACTTTAAACTAAACTATCGATAAATGAATGCATTTCAAATTATAATCGTCTCTACGATATATTCTCAAAAAACAAAAAAAAAAGCACATTCTTCAGAAATGCACTTATATGTTACAACTTTACATTTAGAAAATGATGAATTATGTACATTTATTTCCACTCTATTTAAAGAAAATAATTTAAATACAAATTAAAAAATATTTACATAAATAAAATAACAATTTTGTTTCCTTTTACATTTTATTTATATTTTTGTTTTATTTTTGTTTTTTCTTCTCTTCTTTATAAGTTTTACAATAATAATATTTTATGTTATTCAATTATTAATTCTTAAAATATATTTATTCAATTTCATTTCAATTCTCTATCGAAAAACTATTAAATAGCATTTCCATTTCTATATAATAAAATAATACAATACTCAATGGAATTGTAAAAAAAAAAACACATTTAGATTAAAATTAGACAATTGCATTTACTCTCATTTTATGTTATGGACAACAAATTATATGACAGAAGGCTTTAACTTGTCGATAATGTATCACATTTAACAGCTTCTTGTATCTCTCTCTCACTCACTTTTATATATTTTTTAAATTTACTTTAATTATTCTATGTTTTCACTAAAGTGAAAAAATAAAATTCTTGAATTTCTAGAAAAATATAAGAATATTTGTCTTGGTATGTAAGAGTTGAATGAATATTTATTTATTAAAAACAAAAGTAAAAACAATATTTTATGATTTTGATCTTGTTTCATTATATACAAATTTTTCATATAATAATAACGACAATTAAAAATTAATAAACAATAAAAGATATTCATCTTGTCTTATTAAATTAGTTCTTATAAATTTTAATATTATTTCTTGTTTTTCTGTTTTTCTGTTTTTCATCTTATTTGTTATTTATATGAAACAAATAAATAAATTGACACAATGCGATCTGTATTTTTTATTGTGAATAAATAAATAACTAAATAACAATTTTAATTAAGTTATATTTAACAAAAATTTATTTATTTGTTTGTTTTTTCTGTTTATTTGTTTGTTTTTTATGTTAACCGCACATTTGTTCTTTTAAAAAGAATGAAGGTCATTTAATATGTCACCTGAATATATTGTGTTATTGTAACATTTTATTCAATATAATTATTCTAATAATATTTATGTAAATAAAACATAAAACACAAAAGTCTAAACACACAACACATACACACACACACATATATCTTATGTATATTTAATGTTTGTACAATTTTTAATATTTGACTTTCATTTTTTATTTTAAACAAAACTATTCTTAGCTGAATTGTTAAAATATATAAGTTCAAAGAATTGTTTCTTAAACGGACAAAACAAAAATAAGAATCTAAAACGTAATTTGACTCTAGAATAAATGAGTTGAGAAAATAAACTTTAATTCAGATTAGTAAATTTATGTAGCACTAATTTTGTAACCCTTTAATTTTAATAGATTTTATAGCAAGTTTGTTCTCTTTCTACATTGTCTAATAAGATTGTTGTCTCTTTCATTTTTAATTAATTAGTCAATTAAAATTATAGTGAAGCCCAATATATATAATATATAATTTTTACCCAAAAAAAATATTCAAATTCGTCTTCAAATTAAAAAATATATTTATGGTAAAATTTAAATTTTTCATTAACATTTTCTATCCACTCGAATTCAATATAGTAAGAAAATTACTGATTGACTCTGGGAATATTCATTTTTTTTTGTATAAAATATAAAATATTATGCATATGTCTTACCAACCTTTCCAACCTTCTTTTATAATTTATAATTGTAATTAATTAATGATGTGATAATAATAGAGATAGAAAAATAGTTAATAATTATTCTTGTTGTTCCTGTTTTATTTATTCTTTCAATTTTTTGTTTTCTTTATTTCATTTTTTTTTCCATAGATAATTATTCTTGTTTCAGGCATTTTCATTTTTATGTTGTTACTCTTTTTTTTCTTGTATTTAATCGTTTATTAATTATTATTTATATAAAGTATTCATTGTTATTGTAAGAGCTAACTAATGATGATGTTATAAATGTCCTTTTCTCTATACTTATAAATCATTAAGAAATCTTTTAAATAGTCTTGTATCTACTTCTGTCAATAATTAAATGCAAATTTATCTTAATTTTATTTGATTGAATTGAAAATGTATTTGTTGATTGAAAATAATTATAATTATGTTATTATAAATTTGACGGAAATTGCGATTAGCATACGTTTGATTATTAATTCTAGAAAATTAACAATTCATTAGAATTTCGCGATTTTATTTTGATTATTAGATTTATAGGAAAGGCAATTAAATATATTTGAGGTGAACAAATTTAAAGTTTTACTTCTAAGCTTAACAATTTTGAATCTAAGTTAATTAACTAACAGATTTTTTTTTTAACTTTAATTTAATAATATTTAAACTACAAAACAGCTTCACACAACAAAATTTAATTATCAAGATTATCATCTTAAGATTGTTTATATTCGTTGTTAATTTGATGATGGAACCACAAAAACAAAAATAGAAAATTTCAGCGGAGCGCGAATGAAAACGTTTTTCTGTCTCGGTAGCTTTAATTTATACTAAAAATTTGATTTAACTCAAAAAAACAAGCGCGAGGGGACTAAAACAAGGGTCTTTAACAATTCTATTAGCATTAAAAATCGATCAATATTCTTTGACGGGAAAACGTAAATTTAATTATTCAAATATTAATCATTTCTGAATTGCATTTTAATAATTTGCCTAATACACATTTTTTAAAATCAAATCAATTAAACGGGAAGTTTTTTTATGAATTAGATAATTAGAATGTTTAAAACGACTTTTTGAGGCGTGGCTTGTCTTGTATTGCATTGCGTTTTCTATACACTTTTAGTTACAATTTGGAATAGTCACTTCAGTCATTACCGTGTCGAGTCATGATATTTTAGTATTTTATGAATTCAAAAGATGTGAATCATTTAATATTACTGAATCATCAATCCATGAAGCGACGAATCACTGGATTATCTAATCAGTAACCACAGTGGACGACTATGAGTTATTTCGTAAAGTATTTAAGTCTGACGGATTTTAGTCTTATTTGCCAGATAAAAATTATTTCCTTCTTAATTTATTATTTTCCTTTTTCCAATTGTCCTTTTTATAAAAAAATTAATAGTGATAATAACAGGATACTTATAAACTTCGTTTCCTTTTATTTTTCCGTATTTCATAGATTTCGATTAGAAGACGAAAATATATTGAAAAGAAATAAATTCTTCATTAAATTTGTAATTTTAAATGGAATTTAATCAATAAACTGATTATTTGATTATTTTTGTTTTTATCTTCTATATATAAATTTTTTTCTAATAAATATTTGCATAAATGTCGACATTTAGTAAATAAAAAGTTGCCATTTAATGTAATTCAGTTTTTTTTTAACATTTTAACAACAACATAGAAAAAATAAACAATATCTTTTAAAAGAATTGTGAGAACTTTTAAGTTCGATAATCTTAAAATAGTTAGAAAAAATAAATATATTTCTATAAAATTTTAAATGTATTCCGACGATTGTTAACCATATTTGGTTATCCAAAAAAGATAATATTTTTTTTTTTGCTGCTTTGCAAATTCATTTATAAGAGAGAATAATAATAACTCTGGATTTTTTTTTGTTGTCTTGTACAAATTATTTCATGTAAGAAAAATAAAATAAAAATAATGATTAAACGCACAAAACACAAAATATCTATTTATGAATATATAAGCGAGTTAGTTTAAGTCAGTACTCAGTAGGTACCAGAAAGAATTTTTATTTGTAAAATTTGTTTGTTCTTATTTTTCTTTTTTATTTATTCACTTTTTATACTTAAGATGAAGACTCTTGTTGTCTTGTCCCCCAATCTTTCTTTCTTTTCTTCTTCTTTTTTTCATTTTCATTTTTTTTTTTTGTTAATCTTTTTTAATTTATTATATTTTGGCGATGTCGTCTTAAAAGTCCAGGAAGTATTTGCGTGGATTATATTTTTTTTTTAATCTTATAAATTTGAATGTTTTTATTGTGCAAAAAAAAAAACAATAAAAACATAAAATTACGAAGGTGTTTTTTGTTTTGTTGTTTTGATTTCTTAAATTTTTCAACGAACATTTATTTATTTCTTTTCATTTGTCTGCATTTTTCTGCGTTGATGAATAAAAACGGTAAGATTTCTAAAACGAAATTTAAAAATCTTGTAAATGGACTATGTGCTTTCTATAATATGAGTTTTTTGTGAAGATATACACATGCTGTGACCTCTGTGTTGATTTAAAATATAAGAATTTTCATTAACAAAAAATGCTTTCTTTTGGTTTTGGTCTTGATCGAGTAAATGTTGAAAAAAAAAAGAATTTACATTCTCATGAAAAATACTATTTTTGCTCTCAATCACATTACTAGAGTGAAGTTTCAAATCAACCATTGATCAACTTTCATTGCAAACTAAGAAGAATTATAAAAGTTTTTTGAAATATTTATATTACGGTAGCATAAGTGCGTTAGTCAAAAAATGTTGTGTTTCAATAACAGAGATTATGTCACATCCGCTGATGTACATTTATTACACATCCAGACGATTGACAAAAGTGTTGCATTGTAATCCAATTATTGTTAAAATATTCACCCTGTTTTACTTATGATTTTGATCTTCAAAAGATGATTATCATAAAAATGTGTAACAAAACCATGACGACGATGGTCAAAATCTTCACAAGCTGTTATATTAATAATAAATTCCAAAATAAAAATTTGGAAGAAATTAAATTTAATTTATTCCAAGAATTTTGTTGTTTTTTTTACCATTCTTATTTTTATGTTAATATTTTTATGATAAAATGTATGAAAGAGGTGAAAAATATATAGAGAGAGATAGAATGAGAAGACAAATATGTAATAATAAAAAAATGTAGGTTTTATTTTTTTTTATCTGAATTATTAATAATTATATTGTTGAAAAAAAAAAACAGAAGAAGAAGAGGAAGATAGAAAAAAAGCAGTTCACACGCAATTTGTATTTTATAAAATATGTTTCAAAATACTCAGTCTTTTTTTTTCGTTTGTAGAAAAAAAAACACACACACACACAGAACAAGAGGTTTTTTCTCTTTTTACTTTTTGCCATCAAACATTTTGCCCATCAACATCAGAAATCGCGCATAACACAATAAAAAAAAAGAGTACCAAACGATTTCATCAAAATGACTTCTGAACTCTATTTTAATATTTTAATTTGAAAGTCAATTACGTAAAAATCAGAAAAAAAAGAACATACAAAATGAGAAAGAAAGAAGAAAAAAAAAGCGATTTAAAAGAAAACAAATGAAATTGACGTTGATGTTGTATTATATTGATTGAAGACATGATTTTATTATTACAAATTTTCTGGGTTTTTTTTTTCCTTTAGTTTATGTTGTGTGACTGCACAATTTTTTCTTTTCTTGTTTATTTCCCTGCCATAAATTTGATAATCAGTAGTTCTAATTAAATTGCATTTAATCCTTTGTTTCAATTACAAATCTTTTAAATCAATGCCTTCCTGCAAATCTTTTCCGCAAAGCGAATCATTCTGAACCGATTGAATTTAATTTTTTTTTTAAATTTTCGAACATTCAGGAAATATAGGAAATTTCCAAACAAAATCTAATTTCGCAATTTTTAACATTCCCACAGAATTTGATTTTTGATTTCTTTTCAAATACTCTAATAAATCAAATTCATATTCGGAATTTATAGACTTGGGAAAATTTGCATCTCTTTTTAGTTAAATAATGACCAATCAAGGGAATCCAAATTCTTATTTCTAACAACCAGTGTTTGAACTCACGACCCTATTGTTGAGAGTGTAAGCGATTGTAATCAAGTTTGCAACCGGTGTGGGTTTTATTGTTTAAAATGAGCGATTGTAATATTTCTTTTCTTCCGGTTAAACCAGTAACATATACCAAAAAAAAAGATCTAACCTTTTTCTTTCCCTCTTTTCCCTTCTTATCGTATAGAAATATTTTTATTGTCGTTGTTAATTTTACTGTACGCTTATTAAATTTTTATTTCGAAAGTTGTGCTTCATTAATATTTCACGGAAGCAATAATTCATGGATTACAAATCTGGTCCTTAATAATCAAATCACTGAAAAAAATAAATTCACTTTTTCTCTTTAAATTAAAAATTTAATTAAAATTTTTTGTTAATTCTTTTTTTTACATAATAAAGAAACAGAAAATTAAAATTATGAATTTTTAAAAACCTCGGCACGACGAAGTTATAACTTCAATTTTTGTATGTTTTTTTTTTTTCAAATAAACAAAAATAACAACAACTAAATAATGTACTCATAATCTTAAACAAATTAAGTGAATGAATTTTATTTCTAGATAGACATCAGATGAAAAATTTTCTTAAGTCTCTCTCTCTATTAGATCATCTTATTCCATATACGTTTTTTTTATTTCCTCTATAATCTTTTGTTTTCTTCTTATTATCTTATATCATTTTATTTTAAGTCCACCTTGAAAAATGTATAGCAATTAAAAATCATTTCACAAGTGTTTATATTTCACTCTCTTGTCATCAATCATTATTAAACAAGAACCCAAAAAGAATAACAACAACAACAAAAATATATATATAATGACAGTATAAAAGTAAAACCCCTCTTAATTTTACTTAAGTTTTAAAGAATCTCATTAAATTTTAACGCACTTCATTTTATTTATAAACAACAAAAAAAAAATTATATAGAAATTACATTCATTTTTATTTCTCCAAAATTTAAAATTTAATTTCACACATCATCGTTTAACTTATGTCCTTCATCAAAATCAAGTCTCTAAATATAAATGAGTATGTATTAAATTATTTAAATATCCTTGAATTTAATATATAAAGCAACTAATTATTAAATTATCCTTCATTACTTTATATACAAATTTAAACAGGAGAGAATGAAAATGATCGGCTTTCAATAAAATACATGAAAATATTTTCAATCGAAAATTGATTTTAGACGATGAAATAAAAAGATCTAATTTTTCAATTAAAAAACCCACAAAGAAGATCAAACACAAAATCTTTTATTAGTAAATTACTATAATTGGACATAAAAGAGGTAATTTTTTAAGATGAGAACAAAAAAAAAGTAACATTAAAAGCAGATACAACGTGCGCACATATTCGGTCTTTTAATAATAATGGTTTTTCAAAAAAAAATTTATAGCAAAATAAAAAATAAACGAAACACCTAAAATCTTGAATTTTAATTTGAAATTAGAAAATGCCATAATAACAAAATTGCAACACTTTTTTTGTCGTAGTTTTTTTTTGTTTTATTTTTTATAATTTGATAGAAAAAGAATTGAAGTTTTTTGTTTTTTTTTTCTCTTTTCTTGTAAAGAGCAAAAGGTAAGAATTTCTATCGCCATAAGAGAGAACAATTTAAAATAATTATCTTTTATTATTATTATTATTATTATTCCATTGAAAGTGTATCAATGTTTCTAATTTTTTTTTGTTATTCTGTTCTTTATTTCGTATTTTTTTTGTGAATACAAAAACAACAAAAAAATGGGTGCACGATTTTAATGTATAAATTATAAAAGAGTTAAATAAGTTTAACTATTTTTTTTTTTTTACATTTTCGCTTTTTGTTAAATCTATAATTACATAATTATTATAAAAAAAAAAATAATAAATATATTATAGGTATATTTTAGACTTTGTGTGTAATTTTTGATACATATTATTTTTATTTCTCCTACTTCTAAATGCAAAACACCAAATTATGCATTTGGAGTTTATAAAAGAAAGAAACAAATAAAAAAAACTTTTACTCTTTAGTAACAACAAACAAAATTTTGAAATAAAAACTAAAATTAAAAATCTTTTACAAACAAACAAACAAAAATTATGTAGTTTTAATTTATAATCCTTACGCGTTTCTGATATTTTTTACTTTTTAGTTTTGATTTAGCTTAACCCTTTCTGACCCAAATTATTATTATTATATAAAATTATTTTTAATTGATTGTTTTTAATTAAAATATTCTTTTTAATTATATTAATCAATTTTGTTTTATTTCTTTTTTTTTTCTAGGATCGTGCACGAAATGCTTCTGAACGATTATCAGCAACAACAACATTAACAATAAATATTGCTGACTCAGATGACCTGGATCCGTCCTTTATTTATCGGTAACTTTTTTAATTAATTAATTAATTTTTAATCCGCATTATTGCTCTTTCTCTTTTGCATTTTAATTAATTCAATAAATTATTTTTATTTTGTATAAAACAGAGGATGTGTGCTTCTTGATGGCGCCTGTATAAATCCAGAATATGCCGCAAGTGTTCCATCAGGATCACTTCAGGGTGTATTATCCGTAACACCAGAAAGAATACAAGCTGTTGATCTTGATACAATCAGTTCACCAATACGTTATACATTTTTAAGTGGTATACCAAATAATTATGGTGAATTTTTTGAAATTGATGAACAAACTGGTGTTTTAAAACAAGTAAAAATTGTTGATACAACTGTTGCTAAACGTTTTGATATTCTTGTTAAAGCTGAAGAGATATCTGAAACAAAAAGATTTACAACAGCAAAATTAGCAATTACAGTAAAGCCAGTTGATTCTAATCCACCAGTTATATCAGCAACAAATCTAGAAGGATTTGTAGATGAAAATTCACCAGTTGGTACAAAAGTTTTAGATTCAAATGGTTCACCAATTATACTATCAACAACTGATGCTGATTTATCTATTGAGGATATAAAACCAAATTATATTTATGAATTAACAACACCATATTTTAGTGTATCTAAAACAGGTGTACTTCTTGTAAATGAAGAAGGTCTTGATCGAGATCCACCTAGTCCGGGACAATTTAAATTTCAAATTGTTGCAAGAGAAGCTAGTGGTAATGCTGCTAGTGCCCCACTTAGTTTAGCTGTCACATTAAATGATGTCAATGATAATCCACCTAAATTACCAATGGTAGATCCTGTTACAATAGCCGCTGGTGATGGACGTCGTTTAGTTACAAAAGTCACAGCTACAGATAATGATGCTGATGAGAATGCAATTATCACATATTCTATTTATCACGTATCAAATAATGGTGCAAAGAAATTTACAATTGATAGTAAAACTGGTGAAATTGAGACAAGAGGTAAAATGAGTGCTGGTGAACAATACAGCATAACAGTACAAGCATCAGATGTTGGTGGATTACATTCCCAAGCAATTGTTGAAGTATCTGTTAGTCCAGGACCTAACACAAAGGCACCCAAGTAAGTTTATAAAACTTTAAAAAAATTAAAAAAAGAATTTTAATCGTTTTTTAAAACTTCCAAATTAATTTCTGAAAATTGTGAAAAATTTAATCGATTTATTTTAATGAATATTCAACGGTAGTTTAGGCTGAAATCTTATAAAAGTCCAATTCAATAAATTTCTGTTAAACTATAATTAAAATAACAAAAGAAGAATGATTTAATTTATTCTGATTAATTTTTATAATTTTTGTAACACAGAATAAATTTTTATTTTTTATTTTCCAGATTTGTAAAACCAGTTTATGAAGTTCAAGTGAGTGAAGGTGCTGAAATAAATTCCACAGTAATTGTTGTAAAAGCTGAAGATCCAGAAAATGATCCAGTAAAATATTCAATAACATCCGGTAATGATTTACGACAATTTTCTGTATCACATGAAAGTGGTGTTATTAGTGTTATACGTAAATTAGATCGCGAAGATTTAACAAGGTATCAATTAATAATAAAAGCAGAAGATAATGGTGGTTTAGCAAGTAGTGCAACAGTTAATATAAAAGTAACTGATATTAATGATAAAAATCCTGAATTTGATGAATCATCGATGCCTTATACTTTCTCTGTACAAGAGGGACGTACAGATAGTTATGTTGGTACAGTACATGCAACTGATGCTGATGAGGGAATTAATGCTGAAATAACATATTCAATACCAGATGATGTACCATTTAAAATTGATCCAAAATCTGGTGAAATAAAAACAAGTACAAAATTAGATTATGAAACAGAAATGGAATATAAATTTGTTGTGACTGCTAAAGATGGTGCACCAGATGCACGTTTAGGTACAGCCAGTGTTACAGTTAAGGTCACAGATATTGAGGTAATTAATATTTTATTTTTATTCCTTTCAAGTCTTTCATATTTTTCTTTAATTTTTATTCATGGCTAAAATTACCAAAAGAATAAGACTAAATTATTTGATCAAAGCTTTAAATAATATACAGGATCAAAATAATATTAATCTAAATATTTTTTGTATAGGATGAAGTACCAAAATTCATAGAACCAAAGGTTGAAGTGAAAGTACCTGAAAATGTACCAGATCTTCTTATTGCAACAGTGAAAGCATTTGATCCAGATACTGTGAAACAGGTAAAAATCAAAACCAAAAACTCTTTGTGTTTTATAAAAATCGGACACACATATTTCGTAACCCTGATGGGTTAATTTCATTTCCATTAGAGTTATATTCTGCACATTTCACTTTCAAAAAAATAATCAACATACAAATAAAAAAAAAACACAGAAGAAATATATTAATTTGGATGTCGCGTTCGCGTGTTTAATCAACAAATAATATTTAAATTTTAAGACAAAATAAATAAAAGTATAAAAGATAAAATGCAATAACAACAATAAAAAATGATCATATTCTGGTTAAAGTTCTATTAATCAAAATTTTATGATGCGAAATGTAATTGTGATTGAATTTATTTTTTTGTTTTTGTCTTATTTGTTGTAAAATTTTCTAAATAAAAAAATATTATTAACAAAAACAAACAAAATTACGTTACAAATTGCAAATTATCGTGTCTGTTTGACAATGAAATGAAATTAGACTGAGCGAGACAATTTTTAATTATAGTTTTAATAGACTTTCATTGATTAGCTAACATTTTTATTTATATAATTATTTTATAATTATTAGGTAACATATTTTTTGAAACAAGGACCAGGTGATTTATTTAAAATTGATGCAAAAACTGGACAAATAAAAACTATACGTGGTCTTGATTATGAAAAAGAAAAATCACATGAATTAATTATTGGTACATTAGAGAATAAAGGAAATCATCTTGGTGATATTATAAAAATTATGATTGAAGTTGAAGATCGTAATGATATACCACCTGTATTTGTATCTGTACCAGAACCAGTTACTGTTAATGATGATCAACCAATTGGTGCTGTGATTGGCTCAATGCCAGCTATTGATGGTGATGGTTCATCACCAGGAAATGTTGTAAGTTTTTATTTTTATATACAGCAACAAAAAAACTCAAACACAATTTATAATTACAATTTTTTTTTTAATTTTTGATTTTAAACTTTCAAAAATTAATTATTGCGAAATGTTTTTGTTTTTTGTTTTTTGTCAATCATTTTAATAAACGTTTCAAGTTTTTTTTTTTTTGCTTTTTTTTTCTCAAATAAATTCAACAATTTTTTGGGTGCTTAATTTCTGACACTGAAGTTTTTTCTATTAAAATAAAATTCCGACAAAATATTTCATGTAACCCATCTTAAAAAAGGTACTTGAGATTCAAATCTTTCACATCAGCTCCAAAAAATTAAATATGAAAACAAAAAAAAAAACACAAATCAAAAATCAAAAATGCAATAAAAATTAATTTAATTTTTTTTTTATTTCATAAAAACAAAAAAGGTACGATACGAAATGGTTGGCCGTGGTAAAGCACTTAAATATTTTCAAGTTGATCCAGACACTGGTGTTATACGTATTCGAGATGAATTACGTAAAGAGGATGATACAGAATATCAAATTGATGTGCGTGCATATGATTTAGGTGAACCACAATTAAATTCTGTTGCATCATTACCTGTATTTATAAGACATTTATTAACTGATCCAATTGATGATACAATTGAACCAAAAATTGATCGTGGTGTTATAACAAGTCCAGAAATGTTAGGATTAGCATTTAGTGATGATATTTATACGACTGGTGTACCAGAAACAACTGGTGTTAATGCAACAATAAAACTTATTCAAATAATTAATTCTAAAAAGGCAACAAAAAATAATGGTGGTTTCCGATGTGAAATTATGAGTGGAAATGATTTAGGTATTGAAATGGAAAGCTTTAATTAAATGAAATTTATTTAATAGAAATTTATTACAGGATTATTTAGAGTAACACTTGAAGACCATGCTTGTGGCATTAGTTTAGTAAAGTCATTGGATTTTGAAAATAAAACATCACATGAATTAGAAGTTGCTTTAAAATCAAATAAATATTTTGTCAATCCACAAAAAAGTATGACAAAAGTTAAGGTTATTGTACAGGTAAGATATTCATCTTTTATCTTTAATCAATGACCCACATCGCATATGTAAGCATTTTACGGAGCACATTCAATCTAATTTAATTGAATAAACAATCAGATTCTTTTTTATATTTATGATTCATCATTCTAACAAAATGCGGTTCATTTCTTCCGTTTTGAAATTTTAATATTTTAACGCCTTCAAAAAAATTTCAATATTAACATATTTTTTAGTTTGTCTGCTCGCCTCTGTAAAGCTAATCATTTTAGGTCATACACGTTTATTAAATTCTTCAATTTTTATAAAAATATTTTGTTTCCTTTTTCCTTTAGGATGAAAATGATAATCCTCCCATTTTTGTATTTAATAAAAATTTACCAAAATCCGTACGCAATGATACTTACTATGCGGTTGCTAATTATAACACAGAATCGGATATGCCAGTACTTCAAGTGAAAGCAAAAGATCGTGATTCTGGTAAATTTGGTATGATTAAATATCGTATATTTGATGATGAGGATAGCAATGATATTTCACATGATGATTTGGTAAGATTTTATAATTTTTTCATAAGTACATTTGTAGATATTTATTTTCTTTTATATTCTCAATATTTCAGCCAAGTTCATATTTTTCAATAACCGAAGATACTGGAATATTAAAAACACAAAAAAGTTTACAACAAATAAAGAATAGTCCATTGAAATTTTTGGTTGAAGCACGTGATAATAATGGACAAATTGATGGTGGTATGCATCGTACAAAATCAAGAATTGTTATTAATTTAATTTCAAATGTAAATCGAATGGCATTAGTATTTTCTGATTCATCACCAAAAGATTTAAGAAATCATTCAAATGCATTGGAAGAATTATTATCAGAAAAGGCTAATGGTTTAATTGCTGGAATTGAAAGATTTAGTAATAGAAAATTTTTAAATGAAAATGGTACAATTGTTGAAAATCCAGGTGCAACAGATGTTTGGTTTTATGTAATTGATCCACGAACAGAGAAAATATTAATGAGAAATTCATCAGTGGTTGATACAAAATTATTAAAGCCCTCAATTCAATCACAAATTAATTTTGCTGCATCTGGTTTAGCACGAGCAACAGCACAAGGAATATACGCGCCCTTAGAACCGAAAAATCAAATACAAAAGGTAATTAATTTTCTTAATTATTGTTTTAAATATTTTTAACAGAATAAAAATTTATTGTAAAATTATAATTAAACGTGATTAATAGAATTTATAAATTACATCATAGATTATTTAATTTTGTTACTTTGTGTATTATGATTTTCTTTCAATTTCTAATGATAAATCTCAAAACATACAAAAAGGAGTGAATTTACGTGAAAAAAAATGGAAAGCATTACAAAAATTTAATCTTTCATTCAAGGTTTTGTTATTAAATAATTACATTAAATTTTATTATTTGTTATTCCGTTACTTCGAATATAATGAACTCATAATTGAATTAATTTTTTAATATCTTTGTAAATTTCTTATTGAAAATGAGAGGATACAAAAATGGCGAAAAACAATTATATTTCTTTATAAAGAAAATAATAAAATAAGAATTAATTTAACAACTTTTATAAAAAAAATTCTGATTGTAGGTGAAATCTGCTGTTGCCGTGAATAGTGACGTTTTCCCATATGCATTAATGGCAATCGCTATTATTATTTTAATACTTGGAACATTTGGAATAATTTATATTTGTGTTTCATGGTCAAAGTGAGTATAAAACGGCCGTTTTGTAAAATGAAATTGTGATTGAAATCTGATTCTCTGTTGTTCGGGTTCATCTAATCAGAGAATCACATTTTGTAATAATCAGAATTAAGGGATAGCTTTTTCCATTTTAATAAAAAATTATTCTTTTGTTTTTCTATTTTCAATAAAAAGGTATAAAAATTTTAAACAAAGAATGCGTTCAGCTCCAGCCAGTCCAGTTAGATACGATCCAGTAATAATTGCTTCACAAAATGGTGAAACAACAGCCAGTATGAAAGAATATGAGACACAAGTAAGTACTATAAGAAAATGTTACACGCATTTTTTTTTTGTATTATACAAAACACACTTTTAATTGCGCAATTAAAAATCATGTTTGACATTTTTGAATTATTTTATAGAAATATCTGTTAAACTTTTGACATTTTGTTTTTGTTTTGAGTAAATTATTCGCGTTGGAAGCAAAACTTTGTTTTCTAATTTATTTTTTCTTCTTTTTTGTTGTGATAAATACAAAATATTTTTCTCATCTAGGTACTTGGAATGGCTGTACCCCAAGATGAAGGTGACGATCTTCAATTAGATTTTAGTGCTAAGAATCATGCATTTAGTTTAGATAACGTTAGTTATATTACACACAAGGAAAATGGTAATTAATAACTAAATCTATTTATAAAGATTTTCCTGTAATAACTTGAAATGGATCATCATAATTTCATATTAACCAATTAACATTAATTAATTTAACTCTCATTATTTTAATTAATTTCTGAACCTATAATAATTTATTTCAATATTAGAATCTCTATTTATTAAAACACTTAAATAAATATAATTAAATTTAATTGTAATAATTTCTAAATTTAAAACAATATTTGATTTGACTATTTTTTAGGTCAGTCGTCTAGTCCTGCAAATTCTGAAGCAACAACAGCAATTATGTCTACATTACAAAGAAATAATAATAATAATATAAATAATGTTATAAATAATAATAATAATAGGCAAAATACATTAAATAGAACATTAGAAATGAATAGAAATAATTCAACAGTTATATTAGCAAATCCACTTGCAATGGGAAATAATGGTACATTAACATTAGGACGTCTTAAATCGGATAGAAATAATTATATAAATGGGTAAGTAAACATATTTTTAATTCTAGATCTTTATTAAATAAAGAATTGAAGAAAATTTACCTAAGCAAATTGCTGTTTTGATAAATTTTCGTTTAAAATTTAAAGTTGCTTATTTCATTTTATGAATTTTTATTAAATTTTCAGTTATGGCGTTGACACGTTAAACCGTAATAATCTGGCGATGGCTCAGAACAATACATTTAGTACGCTTGGAAGAGGTGGGAATTCATATAATCGTAATACTGGTTATAATGATCTTGGTACAAGTACATTAGGAAGAACAAATCGTTATACAGATGTACCAATTACAAATCCACTTTTTCAAAGGTAAATTTTAATTCAATTTAACTATAATTCTCATTTTTATCATTTCTTTTAATGTGAAATTATATTTATTATTTTCAGACCAAGTGATCTTCATCAATTAAATCATGTTAGTGCAACAAATGATAATGTAACATTTGTTAAACGTGATTTTAATCCATTAGGGTTTTCATATTTAAATGATTTAGATCGTTCAGAAATAGAAACAACCACCGAACTTTAGAGAAATTATAGAAATTTAATTAATTATTTTAATAATATAATTTTAGTAAAATATTTGCCAAGTTTATTTTTATTTTAGAACAAAAACAAAATTCATTTTCATATTTTTTATTCTTTTGAAAATATTTTTCATTTGTTATGAATGAGATATTATTTTTTTGTGTTTTTCTTTCGGTTGATTAATTTAAATTAAAAAATCAAGTAATTATCGCTAAGTTTTGTTTTAAAATAAAGTAATTTTTGTGATAAAATTCAATACAGTAAAAATCTCTGATAAATTTATGATTGTTGAATTCAAATAAAAGCAAAGAAAAATAATTAAGAAGCCATTTAACATATTTTTCTTTTCATTTCAATATTTTGACAAACAAAAATATTTAGTTATGTGAGCAAAATAAAAAGGAATCGTAAATGATGAAAAGTGTCGAACATATTTTTGATTATTTAATAAAAAAAAGAAAGAAAAACAAAAAATGAATATGAAAATAAATTAATTTAGATTAAATTATAATAATTATTATGGCTAATTTTCTGTTTTAAATTGTATATAAATTTAGTCATTAGTTAATTAATTAATTATTATTATTATTATTATTATTATTATTATTATTATTATTATTATTATTATTATTATTATTATTATTATTATTATTATGTTTGAGTTTGTATTTAAAAATTGATATGAGTTCAACATGCGATAAATTGTACGAGGTATAAAAATGAATAAAAAGAATAAAATGAATAGAAAAAAGTAAAATGCGACTGTTATTAAATATTATATTATTTAGTTTTAAAGAAAAATGTAATTAAGAAATAAAATAAAATTACAAAACAAGTTAAGTTGAGAAAAACATTTTTGTAAAGAATTTTAAATGTTAAATGAAACAAATAAATTTTGGTATACTTAATATATTTTTAGGATTAACACATTTTATTTTATTTTTTTTTTTTGGAATATTAAATTGTTCATTATTTTGTTTGTTAACAAAAAAAAAAACAAAACAAGCAAATATAATTTTAATGATTTAGGAATATAAGTATAGTGAAACCAAGAAAAAGTGTCTGAAAACAACATTTATGTATATTTTATAATTAATTTTTACATTTGAAAATATGTTTTATCTTTTGTCTAATTTCTTCTTTTTGTTTTTAAATTGTATATTTTTATTATTTTTAATTAATTTAAAATTAAAACAACAAAAAATACAGTAAATAATGTATATAATAATTAATACAACGAATTACAATATAACGATTATATTTAATGGACTTTCGCTCAATTTAAATACAAACTAATAAATTCATTGTAAAAATAAAGAAAATTGTAAATTTGTAAGGACATTATTTTTAATTAAAAAGGAAAAAAATAAATAAACCATCATGTATTTAATACAACAGATTGTTTCGAAGATATACCATTAATTTTTTTTTAATTAAAAAGGAAACCGTGTTTAATAAAAAAGCATTAAATGTACTTAAAATTTAAATTTTAAATTTATTCCTTTAATTACTATGATTTTCGTGAAAATGGAACACGACAATATTATTCTAAGTAAAGTATACTTATTTATTAATTGGTATTTTTAACTTTCAACTGTCTTTATTACTATTGTTATTAAAACAAATTAATTATATGTAAAATAATTATAACATTTTTTACTCTTTAATAATTTAATTTGCGCCAAATATAAATATACGAAATTTACCGACGTTATTAAATGATCCTTTATGCCGCAAAATTGCCGACAGGGTTTTTTGTCATTAAAATATCGCTGTAATTAAAAATTCTCTATATAATCAAAGTTTTCGCCTACTGGGACTGATTTCGTTTTTAAACCAAACGTTGTGTCAAATAATACTTAAATTTTTCTGTTTTTTATTTATTAAAAACGTTTTAGCTATTTAATTTATGTACAACTTATATTATACTAAGTGAAATATATCTTGATTTAATGCACGTTTAAATTTATCTCAGGTACATTTATAAATAAATAATTAAAGAACAAATAAACATTGAAATACGTTAATACATTTTACAAGTAAAAAAAAATTAATTATTAAATTTATTTTATTTGATTTCAATATCTTTTAATAGTACCTTCATTTGATAAAAACAATTCAAAATCCGATTTGATAACTATACATTAAAAAAGATTAATTTATTTGTCAATGTTTGAAACTTAGTAAAAATGAATTTCTAATTCTAATTGGGATTTAAAAGTGATGAAAAAACAATTGAGGGGAATTCTAAAAAAACATCAACTAA
This sequence comes from Pedicia rivosa, assembly GCA_963082725.1. Classification (NCBI taxonomy): domain Eukaryota; kingdom Metazoa; phylum Arthropoda; class Insecta; order Diptera; family Pediciidae; genus Pedicia; species Pedicia rivosa. The sequence continues at coordinate 4,339,894 of OY720153.1, read as the reverse complement.
TGTCAAATTAACACGTGAATTTAGAATTAAAATTTATTAACTTAGTGATTAGAAATAATTAAAATTGAAACACATACAAATTGCCCTCTTTAAGAAGTTAATATTTTAATGTCGTTGTTTTCTTATTATTAATTATTTTTTATTGTTTCCAGAGAAATTTTACAACATAGCAACACTGCTAATTTATAGCTAACAATATAACAAAATTGTCTAAATATATAAATAAAAACATAATAACTATGAATCCTTCATGTAATAAAAAAATGAAGAAAAAACAATACTCCAAAATGCCAAATGCAAATAAATTACGGCTCCCAATTATAGAATATGCTCAAGATCAATGGAGTCCTTTAAATCAAGATGGTAAACGTTATTATTCTAAAGACCAGTTAATGCGTCTTATAGATGACCCACAATCAAGAAAGAAACCACATAATTTATCAGATTGTATAATATCACTTATACAAAAACATTCAAAGCAAACAAATGAACCTGGAAAAAATGAGAATGCATTACTACCTAAATTTGCTAGAATTAGTATTGCACAACCTAAAGAACATCCAAAGCGTAATAAACAGACTGTTACTGATAAAGGTGGTAGTAAATTAGAGAATTTTAAATTAAATGAAACAGAAAATGCTTGGAAACCAACACATTTAATTAATGATGATAAATTATCAAAAGATGATAGTGCTACACAAGAGTTATTTAGACATGTCCGTGGTATTTTAAATAAATTAACACCAGAAAAATTTTCTACTCTTGTTTTCCAATTAAAACAACTAAATATAGATACACCTGCAAAATTAAGTGGTCTTATTGAATTAATATTTGAAAAATCTGTTGAAGAACCAAATTTTTCTGTTGCATATGCACAGCTTTGTAGCTCATTAGCATCTATTCAAATACCAATTGAAGAAAATAGTACATACTATAAAATATTTAAAAGGAAACTATTAACACATTGTCAAAATGAATTTGAGAAAATTTCAAATGATAGGACAAACAAAGCCATTATGGTAAAGTTTTATTATTATCCTCATTATCATTCGATAATTTTAATTATCTTTATATTTAGTTACTAGGAAAATGTACAGATTCTGAAAAACTAGCTCAAGAAGAAGAAGAGCGTAAATATCGTCGTCGTTCTGTTGGTATAGTACGTTTTATTGGCGAACTATTTTTGTTGAATATGTTAACGGCAAAAATTATTAATAATTGCATAAAACATTTACTTGATCGAAAGAATGAAGAATCTCTTGAATGTTTGTGTAAACTATTAACAACAGTTGGAAAACAAATTGAAACAAAGATTGAATTAACAGAATATATACGGGAAATGCAAGATATTGTCAATTCAAAATCACTTAAAATAAGTAGTCGTGTTAGGTTTGTTTATTTTTATCGAATAGTTTTTAATAAAATCTTTATTAATTTTTTATTTAAAGATTTATGTTAAGAGATGTAATCGATTTACGAAAAAATAATTGGATATCACGTAAAACTGATTTAAATCCAAAAACTATGGGACAAATACAAAAGGAAGTTGAAGCTGAACAATTTAACACACACTTATTGAATTATTCGAGGCCACGTAAAGAAAATAGCTGGGGTAATAGCAATAGCAGTAGTGGTAAACCAGTTGCAGAGATCAACAGAAAGTTCTAAAAATAAGCGTTCTAATTTATTCAAATTAAATGCGGCTGTTTTTGTAAACTAAATATTTTCCTAAAATCATTTTTTTTAAATGTTTTCTTTCTGTCTTCAATTAGACAAGCATGAATTTCGAAACAAACTATTATAAGTAATATTGACAGTTCATTAATTGTAATAAAAATAAGCATCAGAAATTTTCTTCGAAACGTGATAGTTTACTATTATTTTTTGTGTTATATTATATATATATTTTTATTTTATTTTCTCACGATGTTCCTTAAAAATTTAGCAATTTGTAATAAAAACATTAATTTTGTTGAACAATTTTTATTTCTGCGATTTTTATGTCATTGGTTGCTTATAGGGATTGGGACGTCATGGATTTGTGAGTGACATCATAGTTTTATAACTGTTTTATGACGTAGGCAATACATTGCAAAAATATGTCAAATAAATTTTTCTCTCTCCATCTGCTTTCTGTTTCATTTTCTATAGAATTTTATCAGTAAAAAAACATAATTAATTGTGGATTTGTTTGTGCCGGTAAGAGCTAAGCAAAAGCTGTAACAGATAAGAGAATTTGTTTACTAGTTAATTAATAAATTAGTATTTCGTTATTTGCTAATTAAGAGTGAAAAGGTTAGCTACAAAAATTTAATTGAAATAAATTTGTTTTTAATTTGGCTGATTTTTTCTGTCAAATATTTAAATGGATTTTCGGGTTTTTGCGAATCTGTTTTTATGATGTTATGCAATCCAATTGAATGTTTTACAATTTATAGCTATTAGTCGTTTTGATTTGATTTGTGTTTTATAAAAATTTTAATAATAATGTTGATATTTTCAGGAAAAATGGAAGAATTAACTGATCAAATTGGGTTTATTGGAGGAGGGAATATGGCTTTTGCTATTGGCGCTGGTTTATTAAAAAAGGCCGTTGTAAAGCCTAATCAAATTCATGTTTCCGGACCCAACTTAAACAATTTAAAAAAATGGGGAGATATTGGTGCAAATATAACGTCAGATAATGGAGAAGTATTTTTTGTTAGGTATTTATTGATTTGAAATTTAAACCTATTTTTCCTCATTTAAGGTCGTTTCAAAATGTGATATAATTTTCATATGCGTTAAACCACATATTTTAGAAATTTGCTCTAAACAAATACAAAAAACTTATTCATCAAACTACAGCGGCAAAGTATTTGTCTCGATTTTAGGTGGGTGTAGTTTGGCAACACTTGAAAATGTAAAATGAAATTCTTCAAGTAATATTGTCCAAATTGTTAACTTATTTTTTTTAAAGGCCTTTACGTATATTCCTGGATTCAAAATAATTCGAACCATGCCAAACACACCGATGCAGGTAACACAACACACTTATCTTTTTTTATTTCCATTCATGAATATACTTTATCTGATAGGTGTGTGAAGGATGTACAGTTTATTCTCCTGGGGTAAATGTTCTCCAACAAGAAATCCACAAAATTCATTTAATTCTTTCAGCATTAGGAATGGCGAAAAAAGTGAATGAGAGCATGATTGATAATATTACATCAATAAGTGGCTGTGGTCCAGCATTCGTAAGATAAATGCTATAAATTGTGAAATAATGAAACAAGTTGGAATTTAATTTGCAGGTTTATACAATAATAGAAGCATTAGCTGATGGTGGTGTAAAACAAGGCATTCCGAGAGAAATGGCTATTCAATTTGCAGCACAAACTGTTTTCGGTGCTGCGAAAACTGTATTAGAAACTGGCAAACATCCAGCAATTTTAAGAGACGAAGTTTGCTCTCCTGGTGGCGCCACAATTTGTGGTGTTCATGAATTAGAAAAAGGACAGTTAAGGTAATTTTTGAGAGATTATTTTTACTAATATTCCATTAATTATAAATATTAAATTTATTTGTTTTTCTCCAGAGCAACGTTAATGAACGCTGTGCAAGCGGCAACAGAAAAATCTAAAAGAATGGATCCTAAATGAAATATGAAATTAAACAGTGAATTAAATTAGTAAATAAAAAACGAATGATTGTATTTTAATAATTTTTTTATTCCTGAATTATATCTTTTTTACTAACATATTCAACACATCTTGACGGATCAGTTGGAAAATATTCTTGACATTTAGTCATTAAACGTTTAAGGGCTTGAATGTATTTACGTTGTGTTTCGTCATTCATAACATGTGCTACATTTTTTGAAAAGATTTTTTCACGTCCCTATAACAGAATTAGATGTACAAATAATTTTTTTAATGTTTAAATATATTTTACTTATAAAGAATTTATTCTAGATTTAGTTTACCGTACGAGCATGAATTCCGACCATAGTTACACCTATAGGCCAAGGCGCATTTCCTATCGCCATTTGGAGATATGAATCACTTGCTAATAAATAGTCTCTTCTTAATAAACATTTAGCAATATCTGTTAAACTATCTAAAATGTCCTCTGGTAATGTTTTATTTTTTAATTTTCTTAATAATGGTTTTAGATAGACACGTGTTTGAGTATATGTCGCACGGGCAATTTTTACTTTTGTTGACATCCTTTCACATTGTGAATATGAATTTAATTGATCACTCCATAGTTTTAAAAGAAACTGCAAAGTAAAACAAATTAAACTTTAATTCCATGCGAGAAATATTTTTATTTTAGATCTAACGACAAAATAAAAAAAAATTGGTACTCATTTTTTATAAATTCTCGTGATCAAACAAAATCAAGAGTCCTTGGGATAGATGCATTTTAAATGCAACTATAATCTATATGTAATATGTTAAACTTCAAATGAAACGGAAAATCACTTACTTGAAGCAATGTTGTTATGACGGACATATCATGATCTTTATTTCCGCGTCCCATTCTTTTTGCCAAATCCTGAATAGTTTCATATGTAACAGAATCATCAACTGGAATATCTTCTTTTAATTCTTTATCTGGATTTGTATTTGTATTCTAAATTTATAGGATAAATTAATGAATCATGATAATAATAAATAATTAGATATAACTTACATCTGTTCCTGTTTTTAAAATTTCATCTAAATATGCTTGATCAACTTCATCCATAGCGTCTTGAAAATCGTTTCTAAATCCACGGTTTACTTCTGGTTCTGATATTTCACATTGCCTTAACCGACGAAAAGCATTTAATTCACTTTCGCCATATAACAAAATTGGTTTTCCTCTTTCTCGTAAGCGCCTAATAACTTCAATCCTTGGTATTGCCTGAATTTCTTTATCTACATCTTTTGTTGGGTCTAAAAACAGAAAACCATGCAATTAAATTAAACTTATTACCATAAACAATACAATAAAATTACCATCTTCAACTGTATCCAGGGCTTTTTTTGTCTGATTAACTTCTATTTTAACACCATATTTTTCAAAATATTTTTCTTTTTCTCTTGAAATTAAATCGCCTCTTTTGAAGTATTTTTTTTTGTCGTCCTTAAAACAAAAAATTTTAAATACCCGTTTCGGTAAAAATCAAATAAATGCTTACAACTAATTTATTTTCCTCTAGTAATTTTCTTTTACGTGCAATCTCTGCCTTTATTACATCCATTTTTTGTTAAAAATTAGTTATTATTAAATTACGTTTTATTTTTCTTTAAATTTTGACACTTAAATTGACGTGAGCTTTTTGGACAATAATAAATTGAAGTTAGGAACAATAGTTGACTGAAAACATTGAACTGAAAAATCCATTTTTTTTGTACGGCAGATGTCAGACTGCACAATACTAAATGTGAGACTTTTTTTAAAAACTTATTTTAATTGTAAATAAAAACAAAGTATGATTTTTACAAAAATTATTGGTTTTTTTACATTTTTGAGTTTTGTATTATCAGTTTCATAATATAATAGAAATAATAATAATATAGTTAAATAAAAATTATATTTTTTAAATACAGAATCTTTAATTTCATTTATCAAAATCAAAATCAAAATCTGAATCAGTATCATTAGAAATCAACATCATCGCCTTTTTGCTGAAGGAAAGAACCATTAAATTCATTCATCAAAATCAAAATCGGAATCAGTATCATTATAATCAGCATCATCGTCTCCTTCCTTATCCTCTTCTTCTCCTAATGTAAGCTCTTCAATTTTTTTCAATAATTCATCTCTACTGTAAGGATTTTTAATTGGTTTTTTTCGAATTCTAATATCTCTCGAAACAACCTCTTCATTATTTTTTTCATCTTCACCATCGTCTTCAACATCATCTTCAGAACTGCTCTCATCCTCAAGCTTTTGACGATCCTTAGTTTCATTCTCACCCTCCACTGGTTTTCCTTTATCCATAAAACGTAAAAATGTTCTTCGCTTACGTTCAGAAAGTCCTCTTATAAGACGATCCATTTCAGCTTTAAGTTTTATTTCTTCATCAAATGTAGGTTGAGCTGGTTCAATTTGTACCTCTTCGCCAGATTTAAGGCATTTTGCACATTGTTTCAGACTTCGTGAACACTCTGCACAGATAACATGATAAGCTTTCTTGATATTGCGTTGATGACATCTAGAATTAAATGCATGATTTACTAAGGAGAAAAATTAATTTCACATTCAATGATTATTCTTACTTGATGCATGATTTTTGTTGTGTCAGTGGTTTATATTTTTTGTATTTAATCTTCCATTCAATAACCGATTTACAATGCGCACAGACTTGAGATACTTGTATATTGTTGATCATTTTCATAGTTGGTGTTTTATCATGAAGATCATTTTTAAAAGCTGTATGATTTTTATATTTCTGTGGTCGTTGTCTCGTAGTACTACCTTTCTTAGTGCTCATGATTAAACCTTGCTACTTGCTTTATTTTTCTTTATTTTTACGAAACGTTTACTTCACTTAATAATAATATTATAACTATAACATGCTGTCTGAACGAACACTGAACCCAAAATGAAGTATATAAGGAACAAAAAAAATATTGAACTGAAAAACAATAATAATATAAAATGTTAATTGAAAAATTCAGTTCTAAGTTGTAATATCTATCTACTAGGTGTCAGATATTATGAATCATTTAGTTAAAAAGTATAAAATTTTGTGAATAGATGTCACCTTATTTGATTATTTGTCTTTTGACTGAAAACTGAAAACCTAACCTAGAAAAAAGAAAATTAAAAAAGTTTTATTGTGTTAAAGAAAGGGGATTTTCACAAGAGTTTTTTATACATATTTGTTATATTAGGATGCCAAAAAAGGGTGAAAATTCAAAATCTGTGGAAGCAAGAGAAAGAAAAGCCGCGACAAAAAAAGCTCAAAATGATAAAATATTAAAGGAAAAGGAGGATTTACTGTGGAGAGATGATGACGACAAACATCTTCAAAAAAAAAAGAAGCAAAAGGTAAAAATGTTCATAATTTACGTAATTGATTCTAATAATTATATTAAAGGAAGAGGAGGAAAGAAAACGCGCTGATCTGTTGAAAAAAAAGGCAGAAAATAAAGCTTTATTGGAACAAGAGATTGCATCAATTCCCACAGTAGGAAAAATACCACTATCTAAAATCACAAGAACTCAAGTTGAACAAGAAATTGAAAAAAGAAATAAAGTAATTCAATCAATTAATACTCCAAAACCAGAAAGTCGTATTTCTAAAAATGATCCATTAGAAGAAAATCTTAATCGTTTCATGGCTGGGGTTGATGTGGCTTCAAATGTTGATCAGGCTATTGCGGTTTTAAGTGTAAACGATTCTGAAGAGGATAAGCATCCTGAAAAACGTATGAAAGCTGCATTCAAAGCATTTGAATCAGAAAATATGAATAGAATAAAATTAGAAAATCCAACATTAAGATTGTCTCAATGGAAACAACTTCTACAAAAGGAATGGACAAAATCACCACAAAATCCATTTAACGAAAGGGCTTGATTTTTGTAAAATTCTACATTTTTTTATTGTGATTTTTTATAAATTTTTGTTTGGTAAGCTTTTTTGAAAAAAAAACTTTTATTATTTTGGCTATTTTAAAAGTAAGAAAATTAAATTTATATTTTTTTAATTTATATTTTATTGACACAAGAAAAAAAAACAGTTTACATCTTATAAAATAGTTTCTCAAAAATAAATTTTAAAGCTAAAAAATGTGTTAATTTAATACATGGGATTTTATTTTTTCTTTCTCCTTTTTCATCTCTGTTTTTTGCAAAATACTTAACACAATATTTTAAAAAATATTTGTTATATTAAATTTTTTTATAAGAGAAATAAATAAATTTAACAAGAGGTAAATAGCAACAGAATGCAATACATAGTAGTTTTGTTTTAAAATAAATAAATAAACTTACAATAAATACATTAAATTATTTATGAATAAAAATAAAACGGAGAACAGAAATTGGTTTAATCTTTTCTTTTTTTTTTTGCATTGTTTTTCTCAAAACTCACAAAGCAGCAACAATTTTTGTGACTAAAAATTAAAAATGCAAATTCTAGTAAATAGTTTTTCAGAATAACATCAGATGAAAGACTAATACAGAATTTAAATGTGTTACTACAATTCTAAACCTTTTTCGTCCAATTCTTTAATTTGAAATTCGAAATAATCATTTTCTCCATTTTAATATTTTATTTCAATCGTTTTGCATTTCTTTCTTTCTTTTTTTTTTAATTAATAAAGTCAAAATTCATTTTATTAATAATGACACTTCTAAAACACTAAACCCAATTAAATAGTTTATAATCAGTCTAAAAACAAAAGAAATTATATAATTTAAATATCTAAAGAATTTTGCATGAATTGAATTTATTCATACAATTTATTCTTTGATTCTATTTGTTTTTTTAAATTAAAAACGTATTTTATTTAGAATTATTAACCCAACAATTAAACCTCAATTAAGTAAATCTCTTAGAATATTTTCTTTATAAAAAGAAGAACTTAAATTTAGTTAATTTTAATTTTAGAAAAAATTTAAATTGTGTTACTTTCTTTTTAGAATCGAATTTATGAATGAAATTCCAATGATGGTTATACAAAGTTAATTGTTGATTTTAAAATATAAACTAAATTTACTTAATTAAATTACGATTAAGAAAATTTAAAAATTACGGAATCATTTTTTTTATTTTCTTCATAAATCCGATCATTGAAAAACATCTCAAATTTTTTCGATTATTATTATTATTATTGTTATGATATTCTTATCTATTTCTATAATTATTGGTTGTGTTCTCTATTTCTTCATCAGCTTCGATCTCTTCTTCATCACTAAATAATGCTTCTAAACTATCTTCTAATTCAGTTGATTTTTTAAGTGATTCAATTGGTTTTAATTTGACGGGTGATGAGGAAATTATTGGTCGAAAACCACTTTCAAATTCTGGTTGAAATTTATCAGCATTAAATTTTGTTGTTGTAATTGTTGCTGTTGTTGTTGCTGCTTCATCTCGATCATGACTTTTAGGATTTTCATCCTGATCCCTACTGATAGTGTCTGTATTATCAGAACGATTGATTTGGTTTTTCTGTATAGATGGAGATGTTGATGTTGGTGTAACAACTGACCAACCTTCATAAGAATTTTTTATAGTTCCAGTATTATCAGCATTAACACTTGGGAAAAATGGTGCTTGGAAATCTTGTTGATAATGTGATGGATAGCCTAATTCATCACGATCGTAACTATGTTGATGATAATGATTATGATGATTAATATGATGAGGATTATTATTTGCTGCTAAATTAACACCTGGCTGTTCTTGATCTAATATTTCTGATATAATTGGACCACCGAAATTTGGCATTGAATATTTTTCTTCTATTATCATTGGACGTTGTTGATGTTGTTGCTGATGATTCTGCGGTTGTTGATAATGATTGTTATAATATCTTGGTGGTTCGGTTGGAGTATATGCAATTGCGATTGGTTTTCTTGTCATTGTACCTAAATTACTTGTATTTAAAAAATCATCATTGTCTTCGTCATTTCCATCATCTTCAATATGATAATTATGTTGATTACCACCGCTATTAATAACTTTCGAAATTGCATCTGCTGGTGATTCACCAATGTTATAAATATCGATATCTGTTAGCTGTCCCTTTTTCATATTATGTGATTGATCTAATTCAGCAATTGTTAAAGGATTTTGTTTTATTAATTGGTATGGAAATTGATTTGTTATTGGTCGATCTTTTGCCATTAGAATTGGTTCAATTTGTTCATTATGTACAATTGTGAATGGTGTATTTTGGTAAGCCATAGATAAAGAAGGGCTACCACTTATTTCATTTGGTGGTAATGGTGGATGATCACCACGTTGCCCAATAACAACCGGTAATTCTGTATTTGATTGTGGTATAACATTTAATTTCATTGGTGATGATGATTTTATTGGATATACTACATATAGTGGATTTTTAACAGGTGGTGGTAAATTATTTAATAATGGTTCATCATTTTCATTTAAATTGTGCCTCGTCCCATTATTATTGGAATCTTGTGTTAAAATCTTTTTCGATTGTATCATTTGTAATGTTACAACTGGTTCCATTTTTTGTTGGTCGGAATTGGTATCTTCAATTGGATGTCTTGAAATTGCTGGTGGATTCTTATAAAAATCATCACTTTCAAATGGTTGCTGTAAATTATCGGATTTAGAAGAAATATGTGATGATTGGTATTGGTGTTGTTGTTGTTGTTGTGGTTGCTGTGGTTGTTGATTAAGCATTGGTGGTACAAGAGGATAACCATCAATATATCTTCTGGGTGGTAAATTTGGTACTGGAGGTGGGCTATAAATCCTATCATTTATTTGTTGCTGTTGATGTTGCTGTGGTGGTACACGATAGTATCTTCTATTTGGTAATTGTTCCATAATATGTTCAATCGGCATTGCTGGTGCCATTTTATTTAAAAATCTATTAGGGTTTTGTGTACGCCTTATTTGATTATATGATTGTTGTTGTTGTGATTGCATTGGGGGACGTCCATTTAATGAAAGTAAAGGTGGCATAATCTCTGTGTTTTGTCTTCTGAATGGTGGGGGCTGCTGTAATTGCTGTTGTGGAGGTTGTTGTTGTGGTCCTGGGGGTCCAACTTCTTTATTATATGGATGACCATGTGATGCCTTTGCATTTGGTCTGAATTGTGGTAAAATATTTGGAAGTGTTTGTCTGTCAGGCATTGGACGGTGAATAGGTTTCCTTAAATATTCATTAAATCCGTATTGGGATGGAAGTGGAATACGATTATTATTATTATTTATTGGTGGTCTCATTTGTGTTGGAGGTACACCATGATTTGGTCCACGAATATATTTATCTTCAAATGGTGGTGTTAAATCCTCTGGCAATTGATGGAAATTTGGTGGACTATTCAATTGTAAAATATCAGTGGGGTTTTGTTCAAAAACAACACGATTATTTTTAATTGGTTCATTTAAATTTAAATGTAACTCAGAATTAACGGTCTCAATGGGCATTTTTTCATTGGGTGGAAATACGACAATTTGATTTTGTGGTAATGCTATAGGTGCCGAATGCCCATTATTGTGTTGTGTTATTATTTCATTTTTATAAATTCCTTGTACAATTGGTACATTGTCATATGATGATGGTAAATCAATTGGAAATCTAACATTATTTGAGGTTTTATGTTGTTGTTTATTTTCATCTTCATCATTATTATTGTTATAATTATTTTGTGCTGTGAAACCTTGTGGTTTAAAATCTGTAAATGAATTTTCATTTAATATAGTCCCAAGTTGATATTGTGGTCCTGGTGAATTAATAAATGTTGTATCTTTTGAACCAACAAAATTACCACTGCCAACTGATTGTTGACTACCCAAAACAAATGCAGCTGAATTTTGATCAGGCGATATTACAATATTATTCATACTTGATACTGGTGATGGATATTGTTGCATATTATTTTGATTACCTTGAATTTCATATTTAACATAATCATTTCTTGATGGTTGTGGAGAATTTTGTATTCCATTAAAATTATTATTATTATTATTATAATTTTGTTTTATTGTTGGTGGAATATTAACATTTTGTGGATTTGTTGGGCCATTCAAACTATTTACATTTAATTCAATAATTGAATTATGTTCATTATCAACAAATGACGGTATAATATTAGATGGCGTATCTTCAACACCTAATGAATTAAATAAATCAGCTAATGTCATTGTACCAGATGTTGTTTGTGAAGCTAATGTTGGAATTGGTTTAAATGTTGTTTGTGGAACTGTTGTTAATGGTTTTTGTGTTGTTCTTATATTTGCTATTGTTGGCAATGATGTTGATGAAGTCATAGGAGAAGGTGGTTTTGGTGTTCTAATTGTAGTTGTTGTCGTCGTTGTTGTTGATGGATAAGTTGTTGTAACTCTTTGTGTTGTTGTTGGAATTTTAGATGTTGTTGTTGGTTTTAATGTTGTAGATGTTTCTTTCGGATAAGTTAATAATTTTATTGGTGTTGTAGCCTGTGTTGGACGATATGGTTTAATTGTTGATGGTGAAAATTTCATAGGTGATGTTGTTATTGGTCTTGGCTTTAATGTATAACTTGGTTGTTTTGTTGTATACATTGGTAATTTTGGTCGTGTATTACCAATATTACTCGGAGGTAAAATAGTAGTCGGTGTAGTTGTAGTAGTAGTTGTTGGTATAATTGTTGGTGTTGTTGTATAATTTTTATGATTTGATGTAAAATTCTTATTATTTCCCTGATATTTTAAATTTGAATATGAACTTGAGACAAGTGGATAAACAAATTTTGATGCTGTATATTTAACAGGTAAATTTAAATAATCATGAAAATTTGTTGATATTTGACTAATATCATTTGTATTAACATCTTTAATACCATCATCATCATCATCATTAAAATCTTTATTATTTATAAAGGATTGTTCTATTAAATTATTGCCATTATTTTTCTTTTGATTAAAATCAATTAAACCAGATGTTGGATCCATAAAACCATAAAATGGTTTTCCATTATTAAAAATGTTATTTGGTAAAATATAACTTGGTATCACATCATCATCATCATCATTATTATGATGATTATTATTATTATGACGGAATGATTCTTCTGCAATGTTATCATCATATTTTACAGTTTCACTTGTTATTGTTTGTATAACAATTGTAAATAGGCCAATAATTAACCAAAGGTTATTATAACAAATTCTATTAACATTCATTTTAGTTATATTAAATATTTGTTCTTCTTCGTCGTTTTATTTTTGGTGATCAATTTCCTGCAAATTAAAAAAATAAACGGAAATAAGTATAACGGTTTGTAAATTATATTTGAATTTAATGTTTATTGATTTAAACAATTTTTTTAGTAACTACATATTTTTTGCTTATTAAATGGGGGAAAAAGTCAAACAAAAATATATTTGATTTGATAAACATTAAACAATGTGAAAGAATTTTTATTTATTTATTTACTAAATATCGATGTGTGTGCGGGTGATTAATATAAATATAATATTATTTATTTTTCTATCTATTTTTTTTTTTTTATTCTACAATTAACTTAAATATAAATTTTTATTTATGAAAATCTAATATAAATTTTACGTTATTCGGCCTAATTAGCGTTGTTGTTAGTTTTGTTTTTTTTTTTGTTGTTGTTCATTCTTTCTTTTCTATCTGTCTGGCTGTCTATTTCTCTATCATCAGTTGCGTTTATTAGTTGTGTTTTTTTTTTTTATTAATTTAAAAGATTTCACTAGAAAACCAAATATCGATTTTTGTGTTATTTGTTTTTTCTTTATCTTTGATGCGTGCTGTGAATAATACAGATTACATTTTTTGTTCTTGGAAAAGTTTTGATTAAACAGAAAATTATTTTTCAAAATTAAAATTTTGAACTAAATTTGAAAATGGTAAAAAAAATATACTCATTTTATTTTTGTAATTTTTTATAATGAAAGAATCAAAACAAAAGAAAATTTATAAAATAAAGTAAAACATTTGTAAGGTTTTTAGAAATATTTTTCAAATGAAAATCGGTAATATTTTGTCAAGAATAAAAACTGATTTTAGAATAATTGTTTTAATTTTAATTTAAATAAATTAAATAAGACTTTTAGATCAGAATAATATCTGGTGGGGGTAGATGTTAGTATACACAAATTGAAATATAAAAAAAAAATTAAAAATTAAGCCTTTCAACATGAATTCTCTCGCACTTAAATTAAAGTTATTAAATTATAAGAACCGTGCAAATTATTTTTATTGTAATTGTTCACACATAAACCTAATTAATTAGGTAAGCTTCTCAATTTGTAATTAAGCTTATTTTTGAGTTTACGTTTAACCCATTTACGTCATTTAAAGAACCAGAAAAAAATTAATGGGCAAACATGAATTTTTTCTAAACAACTTTTTTTTATGAAATAAATTGTGAATAGAATAAAATAGAGGAAACTTTTACAATTAGAAAAAAAATAAGGTGTTTGTTTTCACAACAGAAATTTCTTATCAGTTTTAGTTTATTTTCTAACTAAATTGTAGACATAATTATTCTGTTCTATTTGATGGCTGTTAAGTTTTATTTTTGATTCATAATTTTTGGCGTTTGTATAAAAAAAAAATAAAATTTTAATTATTTGTACCCCACGCTAGCACTAGATAAAAAGGTCCTGTATATATGAAATCGCAGAGGATTCGATGAATCCAATTAGAATAACGAAAAATAATAATTTATGTTCAACTTTTTGTTTCTTCTCATATTTTTTATTTTGTTTTTGTAGGTAGGTCAAAACTTAAGTGTGTGTAACAGAGTGACAGTGAGAAGATAAAAAAAAAACTAAAATTAATTAAATGAAACAGATAATTCTATCTTATTTTTTAAAACTAAAAGAAGTCAGATAAAATACTTAAAGCTAAAACAAAAAAAAACAAAAAAAGGTGCCAAAGATTTGCTTGCATGATTCTTCACTGTTCCGTATCTTAAACAGACTCTTCACTCTCCAACATAAATTTATTTTTAATATTTTTTTTATTCTTCTAATTTGTTTTTTTTTTTTTGTTCTTCTTAAAACTCCTTCTAAATTAATTCTTCTGCTTATTTTTATAAACTTTTCAAACTGCTGTCAATCAAAAAAAATTTATTCTTATTCGCCAAAAATATTTCTTATATTTTTTTTCTTCTAACTATGAATTCATTAAATATTAATGAAAGAATTTTTGTTTGTTTCTATTTTCTCAACAAGTCTGCCTAAATTTCTATAGAAATTCTTAACGATTACATAACACGTTTCATTTTAGTTTATTTACTTTTTAGTTATATACTTTTGTATATTAACAACAATTCATGATGGTGTAAATAACGGTTAATATTAAGGTAGTGGATTATTAATAAGTGGTTCAAGGTTGTTGTTTTTTTTTTTTTTTTTTTGAAAAATAAAAATATAAATAAAAACGGGAATTTATTGTTCAAAAGTTTAATGTCAAACAACTTCGTCTTTCTTTTTTCTTTTTTCTTCATTAAATTCTTCTACATGTTTCCAGAGTGAAAAAAAATTATAGAATATTAAGTGTGAATTTAATTCATTCACTTCACTCTAAAGACAAATTCTGATAGAAAAATTATGATGAAGAAAAAGATGATAGAATAAAAAATAAAATCAAATTAAAAGGAGAAATTTTTGAAATAAAATTAAAGAGCAAAAGAAGAAGAAGAAAAAATTTAATCCGATTTGAAATTCTGATTTTTTTTCTCTAACCTCATCAGGGTCATCGATATTAAAGAGAAAAAAAAAAAAACAAGAACCACAACAATAACAACAACATTTACAATGTGGAGATAAAATAACAAAGCCCTAATTAATTAATTAATAAAAAAAAAAGCAACAACAGAAAAAAAGTAAAATAAATAAAAATACAAGAAAAAAAAAAGTAACTCTCTCCGTGTTATTTTTTAAGAAGAAAGAAGAGGAGGAAGAAGAAAGAAGCATAAAGTTCGCATTACTGTCTATCGTTACCTTCACAACAACAAACAATAAATAAATTGATCGTGATTTTTGTTCTTCTTATTATTTTCTATTATTTCTGTATTTATTTAAAAAGAAATTCTCTCTAAACTCTTAAAAGTCATAAGGTTAGAATCATGATGATTTTTCATCTCTTATTATTTAAATTATGTCTTAGACTCAATTTTTATATACGTAAATTATCAATGATTGTTTCTTCTCTTGTCATTATTACAACATGATACATGATGATGTGTAGGCATTTCTTTTTTATTCAATTTATAAGCCTGCGCTGCTGATGTTCAAAATAAAATGAAATCAAATAACAAATAGAAAAAGATGAATATTTTATTGAGTTGTATTTTTTCTTCTATTAAATTAAAATTGTCATCACTAATAAAAAGTTCATCAAGTTCATAAAGTTATAAAAGGTGAAATTTTTGGTTTAACTTGAAATTGAGGTCCCCACTGTTACAAATATAATTTTATATTCATTTTAATTCTATTCATTCAGATTATTAATCTTAAATTTCAAAAATTAATCGAATCGGTGACAACATGTTAAAATCCTAATTCATTTCATTGGTTAAAAATTGTGTCGCATTAAAGTAACAAAAAAAAAACAACAAAAAAATGGGTTAACTAAAATTTAAAGAAATTGCGGAATTTTAATGAACGTGCGTACAAAATAGAATAGAAATTAGACAGTAGTTGATTGATATTATTGATTTAACAATTATTCTGGAACTTTTATGTTAATTTGGGTTGGGCTAAAATTTTTATTATATTTATAAAGTCAGCGTCACTCTTTCTCTCTATATGTAGAAGTTTCTTGTTGCCTTTTATAAATAATAATTGAACAACAAAATTTGACACACTTTTATTCTTATATATTTTTTCTGTCTTCTTCTTCTTCGTTTAACATTCTTAAAAAAATATATTAAAATATTTATTTAAATTTTAAACAAAATGTGTCATTCTTAAAAATTCATATCTTGTTATTATTCTTTCGTCGACTTATTTTTACTCCTTTGGTTTTATTTGTCATATCCATTCATCCGGTTTTTACATGTTTTTATTTTTATTGTTTGTATTCATTTTTTCCATAATTTTTTCTTAATTTGTAACTTTACAAAAATAAAAAAGTGTAACAACAATGGTAAACAAATGATATGAAAAGTAGGTATAAAGTATTGCAGGGGGTTGCAATTAATTTATTTAACAGAAAATCGTTTTTGATATAAAAAATAGAAAATGGAAGATAAAATGTATTAAGAAAAGCTGACATAAAAGTCACGATGGAAAATAAATCTGATGAAAAAAACTTCTGTAAACCAATAATTTATAAATTCTTGAAATTCGAGATGAACTCTGAAGACAATGAAATGTTAAGTGAAGAGGGGAACTTCAGGTTAAAAATAGTGAAATATGTGAAACGAAAACTGAATTCTATTAAATTGTAAAAGTAAAACGTATCAGTGAAACGAATAGCGTATAAATAGCAAAAGATCACGCTAAATTTCGTTGAACTTCATACAAGATCAAAATCATTTAGTTTATCGTTTTTATTGACAGATTTACCTTTATTTTATTTTATATTTATTTTCTTTTTTTTTTTGCATTAACCTTCATTTTAGCCGATTGATAAAAATATTGTTTTTGTTTTGTTGTCTTTCAACAGCAAAAAAAAAAAATGTCTACAAAAGAATTCAGAAAACAAACGCGGCTACCTTTTCTTTTCTTTTCTTTCTTCTTTCTTTCTTTTTTTTTTTTAGTAGTTTTAAATATATTTTAAGTGTGTGTAAAATACATAATTTGCGCAATGGAATTTATGTTAAAACATAATAATTTGCCTTATATGAAAATACATTCATTTAATAATCCCGTATTATCGATTTTATTTTATTATGATTTATTGGTAAACGTCTTTAAAGTAAAACACTCTATTCATAGACCGCGTTTGTTTTTTTTTTTAGTTACTTTTCTTCTTCTACTTCTTCATATTTTGAATAATTGATTTGTCGGCCTTTTGATGAACAAATAAAAAAATGTCTTGGAAAATTTAATTCTGTTTATTCTCTAAATAAAAAATGAATTTAAATAAAAATAACGATAAATTATCTAATGATTATGTATTTATTTCCAAAAATGTATAATTTGTATTATTTAGCGCCTTAGATTTATAAAAAGAATAATGATATAATTTCTCTGTCTCTCTCTCTCTCTCTCTCGCTCTTACTCTCTTACATTCTTTCTTTCTCTTAATTCAATTTAATTTAATTTAATAAAAAATAAGAAAAGAAAGAAAGAAAGATGATTTTGTGAAAGATTGAAGAAGAAGAGAACCAAAAAAAAAAAAGGCATCAAATCATCACATAAGAAGAAACAAAAAATAAAATGATCAAAAAATATGTTAATTGTGTTTTGAAAGTGTTATGTTTTTTTTTTTCCATAAATATTTCTTTCAACTTTATTCTACTGAAATGAAGTGTTATAATTTGTTTGTTGTGTGTGTGTGTGTGTGTTGTTGTTGTTGTTGTTTTTTTTTAGTTTGAATTTATTTATCGTGTTGAAGGTTAAATATTTAGAAGAAACTGGAAATTATGTTTATAGAAAACTATATAGAGAGAAAGTTTCTATTTAAGAATATTTTAATTCTTTTATATTTATTATTATAAAATTGCCCGCATTACATTATTTTATTGTATATTATAATTCGGTTATAGTAAATGATCACGCAGAATTGTTGTGTGTTCGAATAAAAGTTATAATCTTTATCTGAAAGATTTTTGTGGATCAATTAAATATAAATTACAAGATCAACAATCATTTGCTACGTTTGGATCAAACATACGACCCTGAACCTTAGATTTTGTCAGTTCATATTCCTTCGTAGTATTGAGAAAAAATTACTGTAATAACATGACTGATCTGTGGGTAATAATTATTGACACAAGATAAATTTACAAGCTCTAATAATTCAATCAACAATCATTATAATCAATGACAATCCAAAGATAAATTATATTTAAATCAAAGCATCTTAATACTTTATAGTGTGTAACTCTAATGTTTATTTGTTAATTTTGCACAATAACTAGAATCATGTTTCATGATCATCGTGTAACATGTTTCTAAAGACCACCCACAGTTTTCCATTTTTTTTATTTAGACTTTGAAGTTAAATCGTATTTAATGTGACGTTATTTTTTGCAATTGTCTTTTATTAAAAAAAAAAATTAAAAGTAAAATGAATTGAATTAGGTGTTTTTTTTTAATTTTTTCGTACGTTATTATTTGTCACATATCACAAATTGTGATATTTTTTTTTAATACGATTTGTCATTTTATTATTTATTATTCTTGATGTTTTTACTTTGTCTATCTGGGTTAACATTTTTTTTTTTTATTTCTTTTATTTAAAAATAAAGAAATGCGCAAATTACAAGAACTCTTCAAAAAATTATAAATTTTTTTTTTGTCGTTTGTTTTTTTTTTTCTTCTTCTTTCTTTTAATAAAAAGAGACAATTGCGTTTATTCATCTTTGTGTTTTGTATATAATAATAATAAATGGAATAAACGTATACATGAGTATATACTTTACGTATATATTATATGTAAAGTACCATCACAATGAACACTTGATTAAATCAGATTTTGTCGTATAACAACAACAACAACAACAACAACAAAACAATAACAACAAATAAAAAATAAATAAAAAAATGTGGGAGGACAACTTTCTTCTTATAAAAATTCTCAACAAATGTTTAATCGAAAGCAAGTTCCGTGTCCGTATTAAGGAGGTTAGATTAGTCAACAACAACAACAACAACAACAGCTACAACAATTTAAATGAAAAAAAGAAAAAAAAAGAAAAGAAAGAGTCAAGAGGGTTTTTTTATTATTTATAAAATGACTCAAAATAAATAAAAGTTCAATGAAATTCATTTTTTCTCTCTCTCTCTCTCTCTTCATAAATGGAAATATAAAAAATACCAATAATGAAGAATAAAATGACCGCAGTGGAATAATTTTTTTTTTTTTGGCTTTTTATTCTTTTTCTTCGCCTTTTAACATCTTTTTGTTTTTGTTAGTTTCTTTATTTTATTTCGATTTCTTTTGGATGAGATCAACATTCCATTCTTTCTTTTAATGTTTATTTTGTTTTTATTTTTGTTTATTTTTTTTTTTCTGTATTATTTGGAATGTATAAGAAGTGAAGTTTATTTTGTGGGTCTCTTTTGGATTTAGGTCAAGGTTTTTCATTACGAACAGTATATACGATCAACCAAAGGAAAACAGGTTCGAAAATTAATTCAAAATAAGATTGTTCAGATTATGTTTTAATTTTATTGAAAAAAAGTAAAGAAGGAAAATTTTATGGTGTTAACTTTTTATGATTTTCAAAAATTCAATTTTGAAAAAAGGGAGTTCCTACAAATAACGTCTCATTATACTCATTTGAAGAAAAAGTATAATGAAAGGAGTTTCTAAACATCGTATAAATTATTTTCTACAATTAGTTAGTTACTTGATTAGTTAATATCGCAGGTATAATCAAATTTAATTTGTGGAACGCTACAGTCGAATTCCTCTATATTTATTATAGAATTTCTCAAGCATCTCATGCATGCCAATAACAAATAAATCAAACTAGTATCATTGCAAATCATATTTGTTAGCAAAACAAAGTGCATTTAGTGAAGAAACAGAGATCCATGATTTTGTATTTTGTCATATAAATTTTTGATCACGCATAAATTTGATTCTTTAATGGATCAACTGATGTTACTTTTGAATGCAATCGATTTATTTACTCGATATGGTTTTTATTTAGCACAAATCATAATTCATGATTAAAATTTAATCAAATTATTATTTGATTTCCCTTATAATTGGTATCGGTATCTCTATAATTAATCTTTTCCATTATGACTTCTATTTATATTCTGATACACCAAGAGTTATTCTCTATTGTTAATAATTAGTAACAAAAGAGCATAATAGAATTTAAAGAAAAGTTTAAATAAGAAAAAATGTTAATAATGAGATCGACAATAATGCAATTAATGTTTTTTTGTGATCTGTTTATTTCTCATCAACACCTCACACAAACACACCTCTTTAATTATATGAAATTATCTTTTGATTGGATTTTTTTTTTTTCATTAAAGAAAATATATTTTATTGTTGTTGAATTATTTTCTTATAAATAAAATTATGCTTGTTTCAATTATGATTTTCTTATGGTTTCTTACAATATAGAAAATAAAATGAGTATTTCATGTTATTCTCAATCAGAACAAAAGGAAGTAAAAGTTTTAAATGATCAAAATAAATGGACAAAGAAAAAATGATTTTAAAGAAGGAAATACAAAAAAAAAAAAAACATGGTAAATTATTATAATTTATTCTCATTAAGAGTGAATTCTAAATTAAGTACAAATGATAATTTTTAAGAAAATAAAATAACCGCATCTCCACAATTTAATTAATACAAAGTAAAGAAATACATTTGGTGTTGTTTCTGTTCGAGTACAAACATTCAATTTTGACATTATCATTTCCCTTTTAATGAAAATGAAGGATAATTCAGATAGGTACGTATAAATAAACCCGCTTGGAGAATTGTGCTCACTAGAATAGATCAGAAGTAACTAATTTTTCTTCTGGTAATTACACCATTGGATTTGTATCTTTGACAGTCAACTCTACTATTTGACAAGATTATTCTCTACATGTTTGTTTATTACTTTATTGGAATAACCTCAAATTTAATCAATACACAACATCACAACATATAAGAAATATCAAAAATATTTTTAATTAATTCACGATTATAAGAATGAGATCAATTATAATATTTTGTCGTCCATATAAATATTAATTAGATTCATTTTCTAAGAACAATAAATGAATAAATTCTTTAAAAGTTTACACCAAATTTTGTGTGTTGTGACATTTTTTCTGTTTGGTTTTTTATCTACGTAAATTTCAAGAAATAAACGCTTGATAAATTTGAAAAATGAAATTTTAAAAGAAACAACAAGATATTTGTCGTGAGAATTAGGAATGAACAATTAAAAGATCAAAAACTATAAAATATAGAAAATGTAAACAAAAAAAAAAGATGCTATAAAAAAACAACAGATTAAGATCCCAAATTCGTGGATATTCAATTTTCTGTTTATGGTGAGAGTTCTGTATAAGTTTTCTTTGTTTTTATCGTTTGATAATTTACCTTTTTCTTCTTCTTCATAAAATTTTTAAACTACGGAAAAAAGAAATGGAAAATAATCAGACAAGTCTTGAAGATTGTTGACTTTTGTAATTGCTGTGTTTTTTTTCTTTCTTTAAATTGATGGAAGTATTTAGATAAGAAAAAAAAATGAACAAAATACCTAAACATCATTATAAATGTTTTTTTTTGTATAAAAACAAAAAGTGAGAGACGAAGAGAAAATTATTATAAAAAATATGATTAATTAACGTTTAATTATTTAATTTAAAATGAAAAAAAAAAAATAATGTCTCTCTGACTTCACGATTTTATTTAATGCACTTTTGTTTCATATTTTTATATGTTACTGATGTTAATGTACATACGGTACAAGAACATATACAAACAGTAACAAACAACAACGGCAGATCAATTACAATCTCATGATTTATATATAAAATAAAAGTGACATTATTAACCGTGCAGATATTAAAGGTAAACCGTTTTTATTTTCTTTTCTTCTAAATGTATTATCAGGTTTACATTTTATTTTCTTCCTTGTATTAAAAATAATTGATAATTATTTATAAAAGAAAAAAAAAATTTAATAAGAAAATAAGAAACAGAAAAGAAAACATGAAATATTTATATAATTTTGTCGCGCGCGTTTTATTATTATTTTACAAACAAAAACAACAACAACAAACAAGAATCATTTTTTTATTAAGAAAAGAAAAAAAAAGCATATCTTCCTCTTAACCTAATAACCAAATTTCTTTTTAAAATATAAAATTCTCTTTCTTGTTGTCTACATTCATTATTCATTTCTTTTTTCTTATTTGTTTTTTTTTGTCTTCTTTTGCTTTTTTTTTTTGTTGTTTTTGTTTCATTATGAATTTTTTTGTCTTCTTTCAAACCTTGAAATATTACAAAAAAAAAATACTCTGAGCTTCAAGCAAGCGATGAATTATAGGTAAAGAAGGAATACATTGACCCATTCTGTTAAAAGATGAAAAAAAAGAAGAAGAAAAAAAAATAAACGGGTCATTGTTTTGGGTATGGTCATCACTTTTTTTTTTCTTCTACATTTAAGACTTTTTTTTGTATTTCTTTTTTTAACGTAAAACAAAAAAAAAAAACAAATTAATTCGCTTTAGTTTTTTTATTATAAGAGAAAAATTAAATAATAATCTACATTTTAAGGTCAAATTCACTAAGGCAAGGAATATAATAAAAATGGTTGTCCATTTATCGTTATAAAAATAGAAATTAAATTTTATTTTTAAATATTCAAGTAAATTAATTAATTTTCTTGTAACTTTAACAATTGTTTCTATAACATTCTGATTTAATTATTTTTAAGAAATACAGAATCGTCATAGAAAATATTTCAACTGTTTTTAATTAATGATTTTATCATGGTGATGTTCCGAAGTACAACTAAATTACACCAACGCTTTTATAATTTTTGATCTAAAGTCAAATGGGATTAATGAATTTAAAAAAATTCATCTTACGGATAAAACTTGTGTTAGAAATTATTTGTTAAAAGACAATAAAAACTAAAAAGAAATTCAGTGCAAATTCAAAATCATAAATGTGAATTCAAAATTCTATTCAGTTTATCCAGAACAATTCTAGTTGGTTTATGATGACTTTATGGCGTAATTTTACTTCGATTCACAGATTTATTATTTCTGTTTTACAAAATAAACAATAATCTTATATGGAAGATTTACAGAATTTATTTATTAAAAGTTTTAAAGGCTTTTAATCACAATATTAAAACTTTTCAATTGCTAGAAAGAAAGTCATTGAATTAATAATACAATTATTTCTTTTAATAAAAAAAAAGTAGTCAATCAAAAGTCACATACGCACACAAATGAAAATGTAATGAAACAAGAAATAAAATTTCTTTATGACGTCAGAATAGTGTAATAAAAATAATGTAAACAAAATGTGATAAAGAAAAATAACGAAGTAATAAAGAAAAGAATGGGAAGATGGAAACGATTAAAATTGAATTGAAAAACTATACGTAAGAAAAACCTGTTTGATTGTAAAAGAAGAAAAAACAAACAAAACAAAACAATAAAATAATAAGAGACTTTTCTTAACTTGTAATATCAGTATGAAAGTAGACAATATTGTTAAAGTTTTGAGTTTAATGCTGTAATCTACCCAGCTGAAACATAGTTATAAAGTAATGAACTTAACCAATTTGTAAAATTGGAACATAAAATAATTATCTGCATCCAAAAACAAACTACTCAAATGTATGATGATTGTATTTGTATGGCAATTGGTAAGTAAGATATGTTTCGATTTAATGTAATTATTTGCACTTAAGTAATTTAATGGTTTATTTTTGTGTGCACTTAAAAATTAAAAATAAAGAAACCATTAAGAATCCATTATCGACTTCATTAATGCATATCGCGAACGTTATTGCTTTTGATATGATGAACAAATTATATATAGTTTACTGATCTTGAGATCATTCTGAGTGTATAGAAATTAGGATCATTGCTTCATTTAATTTAAAACAACTTTTTACATTCTTTTTTTAAAATTAAACAAATAATGGAAAAACCAGCATAATTAACATGATTTGCTAAATTTCTTCAACCCGGGGTGTGCTATTTTTTGTGGAACTTAACAAGAACATTAACTAGTACTTAATTTTTAGTTGGCATTAATCAGAGAAAAATTTAAGAGAAAACTATTTAATAAAAATACAAGTGAAGAAAAAACAAATGAAAGAGAAAATTAAATTACCACAATTTAAAATCAACAATGAGATTCTAGAGTTAACATCATTTCGATATTCAATTAAAACTACAATTGTGCTACTGTACGATCCTAATATTAATAAAGTTTCAATATGAAAACTGTCTTCTTCAAATGAACAGATTATCGTCTTATCATTCCAAATAGTGAAAAGAGAATTGAAATAAAACTACAAAAAAAAAAAAAGTTCAATTCAATCGTGTTTAAAACATTTAAGAATTTTTAACTTTTTATTTCTTTCAATCAATGATGAGTTTAGGCCAGAAGGTAAAATGTATATCTCACACGATTAAAAAAAAAAACAAAAAGTAAATTTCACATTTTCAAATATATGGGTTTTATCAACACAACAAAAACAACAACAACAAAACGAATAATTTAATCGTTGGTTTTGTTTGTTTGTTTGTTTGTTTTTTTCTTCGTTCCCTTTCTTTTGCAAATTTTAAATCTTTCAAAGCAAAAAAAAGTACAGAAAACTTGAAGCGTTGTAATTACGAAAATAGTTTTTTTTTTCTGACAAGTTGAAAGTATTCATATTTTTCTTTCTTTCTTTTTGATTTGACTTTTTATGCACATTATTATTATTGGATGATCTTCAAATAAAACATTTTTTAAATTGATTTTCATGGGAAAATAATCAATGATGTTAATGATGACAATTTCATAGAGACTGATTATTATTATTTTTATTTTTCAATGGAATTGTGTCTTGAAGATAATTTCACTTTTTTGTTTTTTTCTTTATAGAATTCTTTAATGGCGCATCCGTTTTATAAATTTGTTGATGATTTTTATTGTGTCAAATCTATTCAATTGTTTAAAGTTTTTTTTTTTATTTGTCAAAAATAAAATTCTTTACCTAATTTTAAATTGAAACTTTTTATAATTTAATGGGAAAAATTCTTGTATACATTTTTCTTTTCTTTTTCTTTGAATTCCTATGAAATAAAGGAAGTAGAATTTTTGTGTTTTTAAGTTGGTTTTTTAATGCGTGATAAAGAAATTTCTCATAAATTAAATCGAATGATTGGGAATCAATCATTAAAAGAATAAATCTATAGAAATGATCTGGTTCCCAGTATAACGATAAAGAATCAAAGAAAAATCTTGTCATTCAAATCAGATTGAATGAATATTTTTTTGTTTTTTATTTAAAAGTTTAGATTTTTTGACCATTTTTTTTTTCGTTTGATAAATTTGAAATCTGATAAATTTTTAAGTCACAAAATCAACATTTAGTTTTCTATATGTTTAATCGCAGTTCATAATTCATCTCTTCCGTGATTTTATTTGATTGTTTTATTTTTTTTTTTTTTTTGGGATTTTAAATTTAAAAATTAAAACAAACAAAAAAAAAAGTAAAAGCGTCTTCATGTTGGTCCTTTTAAATTGAAAATCCACATGATTAGAAAGTTAGCGAATTTTTGTTTTCGTTTTTTTTTTTTTCTTGTGTTTTTTATTACTTTTGACTTAATTTTTAAACATGAAACAATAAAATACATGAAAAACACTTAAACGCACTTTACTAAAAAATATTTTGTGTTAAAAGATGTTTTCATTAATAATGAGGGCCTGTTAACCTCTCTCTCTCTCTCTCTCTCATTCTCTCTCTCTCTAACTAAAATAGAACTCTGTATTTTGTTGGTTCATAATGAGACAAAATCATAGACAATAATTAATATTTGTGATTACAAAATTATAGAATCCATTTTTATATTAAACTGATTAATTTTGAAAATCAAACAAAATTTTTTTAAGTTTTGTTATATTTTTTTTTTGTTTCCATTCTTCTTCTTCATTTTATTCTTTTCATTCTTTCTTTCTTTTAGAAAGTTCGTCATTTTAATATGTTTCAAAAACGGTGAAATATATTTATTTATAGCGGTTCAAAAAATTTGCATCTCAGAATAATCTGTATCTTTGATGATGTTCTGTATTTTAAAAGAGAGTAGTATGATCAAAATATTTATTAAAATGAAGAAGAAGAAGAAAGAAAAAAAAGGGCAAATCAAAAATGTTTATTTAATGTGCATGTAACTTAATTGTTAAGTTGTTAACGCATTATTTGTCATTTGTGTTCATTTTTCTTTCAATAAATTGCAACAAAAAAATTAATTTTATTTTACGTTTCCCTTTGCCGTAATTAATTTGTTTTAATTTTATTTTGTTAGATTTTTTTTTTATATTTCATTCAGATAGTTGATTGTTTTAATTTATATTATTTTTATTTGGTTGCATGATGATTCAGTTCATACAGTAATAACCGTTAGAAGAATGAAAAATAAATAAATAAATAAATTATTTTATAGGCCAGAGCCAGCCAGTCAGTTCAGTTCAGTAAGAGAAGAAAAAAAAAATAAAAAATAAACAATGCAATAAAAATTTAAAAATGTTAAACAAATCAACATAATACGCGTACGCGTACTCGTTTTTTTTTATTTGTCTTGTACTGTACTGTATTCCGTCTATAAAAATTCTATTTATTTAATTCATTAAAAATTAGTGAAATTTTAGAATTATTAAAAGAGTATATAAGAGAGGTATTTGCCTGTGTGTGTGTGTACATATTGATTCTTTAAAACCCTGAATAAATTAAGTATACTTTGACTTCTATACCAACTAAAATTCTATTCTCTCCCTTGACAAAAAAAAAAATTAAGTTTTTAAAGAAAAATCAACACTGTAAGATTTTTAATTTTGTTTAATTTTCCTAAATATTTCTTAAACGTATTTAATAGTCGACTCATAATGGCTTGCTTAATAAAATTCATAATTATATTTTTCACTAAAGCAAACTGAGACTATCAGAATATTCAGAAGATTTTCTAAATTCTTGAATTGATTTTTTTCTTTCTTCGCATTTAGAACAATTTCAATTCATAAGACTTTCATTATTTAAATCGTTTGTTATATGTTTCTATAAAATCTTTACGAATTTACCAATATTTTACAGTTCTTATTCTTGATTCAATGAAAAATAAAGAAACTAAAAATTATTAAACATAACTGAATAATTTAACGCATATTTCTAATATGTACATTTTCAATTTTTCTTTTTCTGTTATGAAAGAATTCTTTTTGTACAAATTCAAGTATAACTGAAAGAAATATCGGATTATAGGGAAACTCAACTGTTATTTACTAACAAAAGTCATCAACATAATTAAAATTAAATTAATAATGTAATTTAATTTTTTTTTTTGGCATTGCCAAAAAAAAATACATATATATTTATTTATTGATTAATGTAATCCGTTAGACACGACAAAAACCCAAAAATTTATTCATTTATTTAAATTTCTGTCTTATAAAATTTAAAACAAAAACCTGTTAAATCTTTTAAAACTTAACTAAAATGAACGAACAGAAAAAATCAGCGTTTGAAAAAAAAAATGTTTTAACAAACTTAAAAATATTAATCGTAAATCTGAATTAAATAAGAAAATTAAAATCTTAATAATAAATTGTAGCAAAAAAAAAAAATAAAAAAAAATACTCACTTTAAACAAAAGACTTGTCTTGAAAATTTCTGATAGTAGACGACGAACCCAAAAATTTTTAGTACTCTCTCTATTCCATATAGAAATTATGATTAAAGTTTTTATGTTGATACAGAAAAATTATATCCAGAATATTTATTTATTATAATTAAATAATAGAAAAATAATTATAATTTAGTAACATCAAAACTGCACTTCTTATTTTTTTTTTCTTTTTTCTTTCTTTTTCAATGAATCACTTTTTTTAACAATTGACAAAAAATTAATATACAAAAAGAAAAGATAAAATTTTTTTGTTTTTGTTTTTAATTAAGAAAAATAAATTAATTTTATTAAAGGCACAAAACAATGATGATGATGTAACATCATTTCTTTTTATTAAATAATTATAAAAGAAATTATTGTACTGTTTTTTTTTTGTTTTTGTCACAAACGAGAAGAAAAACAAAACCAAAATGATTTTCTTTTGTTTTGTTTAATTTTGATTGTTTTTTATTTAGTTATTTTTTGTTACCCAAAAAAAAAAAATTAATTGAAAAACTTCGTAATTGAAAATTGTTTTTTTTTTTTGTTGTAAATGTTCCAACAACAAAAAAAAAAATACAAGAAAAATTAAAGAAAAGAATGAAAAACAACCGTTCAGCTCGACTGTTCCGAATCGAATAATAAACAGTGGCTGATGAATAAATGTTAAACCAAAAAAAATGTTATAAAATAAAAAATTTCTTTCTTTTCACATAAAAATGAAAATACACGTAAGAGGTGGAAGAGGGAGAATCAGAGGAAAAAAAATATAATAAAGTCGACCATTTCTTTTTTCTCTTTCTT
This sequence comes from Pedicia rivosa, assembly GCA_963082725.1. Lineage (NCBI taxonomy): Eukaryota > Metazoa > Arthropoda > Insecta > Diptera > Pediciidae > Pedicia > Pedicia rivosa. The sequence goes on along the minus strand of OY720153.1, from coordinate 4,310,918 downwards.
TTATTTTATTTTTTTTTTAATGTGGCGAGGGAGATTCTTGTATATAATTATTTTATCAAATTTATGGATGTGTTTGCGTTGCGTGGTAAGTAATATTGTATTTTTAATTTTATTGTCCTTTGCTATGGAAAAACAAAAATGAATTGCTTTAAACCAAAAGAAAGATTAAAAATAAATTTGTTATTTTTGAAGAAATTGAAAAAAGAAAAAATTGTTTTTTATTTTTAAAAAAAAAAAAATTTAATTGTTTTTTTTTTCATCTGTTTTTTTTTTTTAAGTGTTACAGTGATGATATTACGTGCTAATGGGCCAAAAGTGATTATTTACTATTAATTGTTGTTGTTTGGAAATTTTATTTTGCATTCCTAAAATAACAATTGTTTGTCTATAATTGTATAATGTTTTCTTTTACAATTGTTAATTGAGTTCAATGTGACGTTACGACTGACTAAATATTCTGTTTTTATTTAATGAATATTGTTAAGTCATAATTATTTCTTTCTACGTGATTTATTAATGAGTTTTAGTTTTGACTTAAAAAAAATAATCATTAATTGACTGTAAAAGCATTTTTCTTTATTCTAATTGATAATTGTCAATTTTGATTTATTTGACTTTTAGAATCGGTCTCCAAAATCAAAAGTACATATCTAAATTTACAATCTGAGAACCTGAATGCAGAATGTTGCTCTGTTTTCATGTAAATGAATACCGGAAGCTCATCGCCACAAACTAAAATTTATACGTTCGTGTTTTTGTATTTAAATTTTGTTTTTGATTTAAAAAAAAAATATGTAATTTTGTGCAAATTCTTAGTTTCACTATTTTTAAGAAAATATGTAATTTTTGTGAGAACAACATTGTTTGCGTCAGAAAGAAAACAAAATTTTTAAATTCGTGTTATAAATGGTAAAACTTTCATTTCTTGTGAAAAATAACAAAACGGATAAAATAAAAATTATTCAGCAAAAATTTGTCGTATATCATTAAAATCATTTGATACAGAATTTATTTATTAATGATTCATCATTTTCTCCAAATTTTCTGTTCCCTTTTCGGAATTTGGTTATTTTTATGAATAGTAATTTGAAGAATATAAACTCATATTTTATTTTATAAGAAAAATTTTTTAAATATGTTTGAAAATACAAATTTTAAACCTTTACCGCCATCTGTTTTTGGAAATTAACAAGATGTTTGTGTCTTTGCTCAACACTAACCCATTAAAACCCACAGAGTTTTTTTTTACCATCGCTTCTTTAAATTCTTGTGATTTCTATTTTTATTAGTTTTTTTAAATATTTTGCAATTCTAATAATGCCTACGATAAGGTAATTTGATCTAACATATAAATCAGCATTTATATTTTTTTATTTCTATGCTTTTTAATTTTACCTAGTTTTTTTTTCAAGTGTATTCAAAAAGTTTATGTATTTCCAACTTTTTTTTATATTTGATTTTGTTGCCATAACTTAATATTCTAATTGAGATTTTCTTCTCTTTCTCTTTCTCTTGTTTTACTTTTGACGTACGTACAAGACGTTGAGTTGTCAAATTTAGAAATGTTAAATTTATTTTAAAAATTATATTTTCAAATGGGTAAGATGAAGTTTATAATTAATTAAATTAATAAATGATGATAATAATTCAAGTGTATATGTTTTCGTTAAAAGAATAATCAAATGAAAACAATAAAATCAAGTTTATCAGACATAACCAAAAAAAATTTTTGTTCCAAACAACAAAAAAAGAAAAATGATTTCGTGCAAATTATACTAATTGAAATAATAAAAGTTTTACAAAAATTAAATTCGTCTATTAGTCATTAGTATATTTTTATTATTGTTGTGTCTTTCTGATACAAAATAGTTTATAGTCAAACAAAACAGAGGGTTGTTTGTATATTCTACCTTTTTTTTGAGGTGTGTTTTTATTCAACAAGTTTGTGATTCATTTTCATTAATATATTTTAATAAAAAAAACCCTCAGTTTATTGAGTTTTTTCGGAGAAACAAGACGTATAAATTTCATTAATTTTCTCTCGTGTGTATTTATATTTTACTTTCCATTGTTGATTTTTAGATAAAAGTGAAGAGTTTCCTTTGGAAGAAATACATCATCAAAATGATTCAGCTTCACAAAAATACACAGAGCCGGATATATTGAATTATAATACAACAAGTCCACAAGATTTACAAAAATTAATAAAACATAAAACACGTAAATCAAATCAAATATATTTAAGACCAGGACCATTAAGGAAACCAGAACGTACAAGTTTTCCCACAGGATTAGATTTAAATGCAATGTCTGTTGCCAGCCTTTATGATAAAGAAGATGAGACAAAAGAAATGGATACAGACAAGTAAGTTTAGTGGTGTTGTATTAATTATAAATTAATTGAATGTATGCATATCTAGTTAGTGAAAAGACAATTTAGGTATTTTTTATTTGGTGTCCGGGTTATCTTATAATATATTTTGTGTATAAAATCGATAAAACGTCAGAACACGGAATTCACAAACAAAAAAAAAGTGAACGTAAAATATTTTGGTTGGTACTTCAGTAAACAATTTTCTTGTTTCTTTGGAAAGAAAATTGTTACATAACAACACAAATGTAATTAACAATGTTATTATTATTACTTAGATTAACGTTCTGTACCTTTTCGTGTAATTACGAAAATGTATAAAAATTTAATTTAGTATTTTATTACTAACTTTAACTAACTTTTAACTTTTTTATTTCTTTATTGCGATTTTGACTTTTGTGTATTTTAATACAATCACAAATCAAGAAAATGCATAAAGAGAAAGAAAAAACAATATTTCAATTAAAAGACTCATAAAAATGTTTCTTTACTGAATTAAGTAAAGTATTTAGTTTTTATTAAGAAGTTTACTTTAATTAATTGTCTCGTCATATAGTCTATTATATTGAGTTAGATTATATAAAAATCTTTGTTTATTAAATTATTTTTATCTGAAAATAAAAGTTGCATGCAAGTAACTAATAAGTCGGTACCTACTGTGCATGTGTTTTTTGTCTCGTATGTATTAAAAATAACATTGTTATATTTTTATTTCTTTTGTAATTTCCGTTCCGGTCAGATTTCTGTATTTATTTACTTTTTACTTAGTAGAAAGAGAAGGAGGAAATGTTTTGATTCTGTTTTTTTTTTATCCAAAATTAATGTGAATGAATGAATTTGTTATTTCGAACACATTAGTGAAAAACCTAATCTCGTTTGTAAACATTTTAAATGCTGATAATTGTTATCAAACAAATTGTGACACATTTTGTTTCGTAAATAATTTTTCCTACTATTAGGCGTTAGTTAGTGGATCAATGGACCCAGAACTGAATTCTGATTATATTTTTAGTCATTTAAAAAATTTACGAGAATATAAACTGTGTAGGTTCAATCCCATCAACGCAAAAAAAACATTTCACTCCCGTTATAGCTGTTCCCGCATCATCTGTTTTGGGAATATGTTGAATTAATTTGTTAAAAGTAGATATTTTGTTCAAGTAAATTTCTTTTAATTTGTTTTTCTTCTTTTTATCCTCTTTCACATAAAATCTTCTTTATTTTTAATTAAAATTAGTTAAAATTGTTGTGAAACTCAGCACCAGATATTGCACATAAAAATTGTGAAATTAAAAAGTGAATTTATTTTAATCACAGACAAAATAGTGAAATTAATTTCAAATATTTCCAAAGTGAAATTAATTAATTGTATTATTTAAAAATGTGTTTCATATTTTTCTAAAAAGAAGAGTCTAAAAATGTGCACATTGCCAGTCATGCCGAATTCCCAGTCGACTACGTGCCTTACTTCGCTCGTCCATATTATTCCTATTCTGTAGAAATAATAATCTGAAATAAAAAAATATATAAATATTTAAATATTTGTACCCCATCGTCTGTCTCTTTCTTTTAACCTCCTTTTTTATTGTAATCGGCTAAATAATTTTTTATTTTGTAATCTTTAACTTTTGTATATGTAATTTTTGGGTCTTATCAATTATTTATTTATAAGAATTGCGCCGAAAAATATGAATTTGTATAAAAAAAATAAACTCTTAATAAGCCTCTCCATTCTTTTTGCTTTTTCTATTTTGTTTTTATTTTGACGAATCCAAAAAATTGCTAATATTTTTATTTTAATTGTATTGAGTCATTTTTAAATGAACCAAAATTTGATGATTTTTTTTACACTTAAATAGAATATTTAAGAAATAATAAAACACTACAATATTATTACTAAAATTAGAAATAAAATTACAGCAAAGTAATGAATAAAAGAAATAAAGTGCATTGACAAAACAAAAAAAAGAAAATCTGTTATCTGTTTAATGTAACTTTAAAAACATAACAATAATAAACCACATACTTAATTACACATGAAAACTTTTTGTTTGACCTTGACACTTTGTACCTACTCTAATCTCCATCTCCACACTAGAAGAGATAATAAAAATATATTTTAATTTAATTAAATTGGATGGGAGAGTAAAAAAAAAAACAGATGAAACATTTTATGTGTTCTTATGACGCCACATAAACAGTTCCAATACATACACATGCATTATTTAGAATTTTAGACTATTAAACGTCATTAGTATTGGAGAACGAATATATTATGACGAACATTTTTCATTATTTTGATTATGTTTTCGTAATATTCTAATTTAAAATTTTGTTGATTTTCATGATTGTTTTCCGTTTGCGGTTTAGATTAGAAAATTTGTGTTTTTGTGAGAACCATATTATACTGAAAAACGGGAGAGAAAATTTAGAAAATATTTCAACATATTCAAAAGTTTAAATTGAATTATCATAACAACATTAAATTAAAGCCGGGATTGCTTCAGTGTAGAGTAGTGATCTCACGAATTAAGTGAAAAATGAAGTGGTTTCGTTAACCTCTTATAATTGAATCGAAAAACGTAAATTGTTTCTTTAAGTTAAATTTCTAGATTAGTTCAAAATTTTACTAGAAATATTTTTTCTTAATAAAAAAAAAATCGAAATTAAGCGCTAAAGTTGAATCTACTTTTTATTTTTATTTTGTGTAGTTTTCTCATGCTTTAATAATTATTTATTCTATAGAAGGAAACAAAATTAATTTCAGGTGTATCGTTAAAATATAAAAAAAAAAAACACAATCATACACAAATCGAAAGGCCAATGTCTTATTAAACAAGTTAATTGAAAAACTGTCTTATAATGAGTTTCATGAAAATTATAGAGAAAAATGTAAATATCGGTTGCGTTGTGTTTTACTAAATAAAAACATTTATTTTCACTAATAATGCTTTTATTTCCGTTGGTCAGTTAATGTGATTTTAATTGTAAATTGATAAAATTTATAATGAGTTCCTTTACCACAATAAAAAATACAATATCAGTCTCTCCTACAGTTTTAAATTTTAAATGAAAAAATGTAAAACTGTTTAGTACAAATTTTTTGATAATTTTATTCATTTTATTTGTTTATTTATTATCAATTATTATCAATTTAATTTTGATTTTTTTTTTGTTATTTGATCAACGTTATCTTATTTACAATTTTTATTTGACATTGAAAATTTTATTAATCAATTGTTGTAATTGCCACTATCTGTTATGTAAACGTTAAACAATCAATTGGGTTATTAAATATGAAATAATAAATAAATAAATCTAATAATAGCACAAAGTTTGATTTGGATTTTGTTGATAATTTTTATCAGCAGGAATTATTAAAAGATTGCATTTTCTTACCTTTGTCAGTGAAACTGTTATCGTTAAATTGAAAATGCATTTGAGATTAGATTGTAAAATATTCAGTTATACTTGATTAACCTAAATTCACTTATATTTTGGATTTAACTCGTGCTCGTTTGTTTTTTGGGGTATTTATTTTTGTCTAAAAATTTTTTACTCACAAATGATTCTATAAATATGTACCGACTGTGATAAATTATATAATTCAAAAAACTTCATCATCCAGTTATTTTCTCTTTATAATATTCTCGCTTTATTTTAAAATTTAAAACATAAAAGTCACGTCTTATGTTTTGAATAGCATCACAAATTCTTTCTACAGTGACGATTAATTTTTCACATATTAAATTTTTGATCGATAAGAATTTTAATGAAAATTAATTAAATGAAAAAATTATTTTTCTTAATTTTGTTCCTTATTCCCCTAATGGATTTTTCTAGACTAAAATATAATTTTTATTTCAATTCAAACATTAAAATTAATCTTAATAAATCTGACTGACTTTTTTATTTTCAAACAACAAAACTTATCGTATTTTATTTGCATTATTAATTTATTTTTGTTGTTTTTATATTTTACATACACTTCACACATTAGTCATAAAGAGAATTTTAATATAAAGTTTATTTTATTTTTATTCAGTTGTTACAAGAAATTTTATTATTTTGGTTGTGATTTTTTCTTTCTTCTCAAAAGAAAAAATGTTTTTTCTTAAACAAAAGTGACAGTTTAGTCCTTCAGCATAATAAAGTGTGAATAAATACAATTATTTTAACAAAATTAATTGAGTTTGAACAAATAATAAAATATTAATTTATTGAGTTTAAAGAAAAGTGAAACCTCTGTAAAGAGACCACTAAATGTTCTGACAAATTTCTGCTTATAAAATAATAAAGGTGATTATTTAAAGTAGGTTAAATTAACGTATTAATTTAATTGTGTTTTTAGAGAGGAATCACTTTAATTAAATTTTTTTTTTTATTATTTTCAGAAACAAAGAAATAATCACTTCTTTTCTATTATAACTTTAATTCTTTAAATTGGTTCACAATTTTCTCATACTTTAAATCAATTTTTTCTTAAACTGATTCATTTCATTTAACACATGTGAACGACTACTACTAAGAATGAAATGAATAAGAGAAAAAAAATGTGTACGTTAATTCTTTACACAGACTCTTTTGAATTGAAAAAAAAAATATATATATAAATAAAATTCTAAATCAAATCTTTTATTTTGGATTCTTCTTATCTCTGTTGATTTCATCACAAAAAAAAAAAAAATTTTTAAGCCATAAAAATCTTTTTATTTCTTATTTAATTTTATTTATTTTTTTTTTGTTTTTCACTCTTTTTTTAAATTATTATTATTTTTTCCCCTTCTTTTTATTTTTTCTGTCTTTGTTTGTTTTTCTTTCTTTTTTTTCATATGAATTTTATTATTTAGAGATTTTTTGTTGGCGAATGTGGAAGAAAAAATCGTATCAATTAGAATATCCAATCTAATGGAGGAAATCGAGTTAAATAATGTTATCACGTAAGTTTCTTGTGAAAAAAAAACAGAGAGTGAGAGAGAGGGGAGAGTTTTTGCTTTGATTTTTAAAACAGATTAATCACATGAACCTTTTTTTTTGTGTTTGTACTGTTTTATCGTCCCTCAAATAATTCGACATTAATTCCTTATCTTTGGGTGGTGGTGTTTTATTTTTTTCAGAATTAAATTTTCTAATTTCATTTATTTATTTGCTTTTAATTTTTGTTGCCTTTCAAAAATATTTTTTCTTTTGAAATCTAAAATATTTGTGTATAATTTTCAGTGTTGATACACCAGAGAATACACCAGATAAATCGGATATACCAAATGGTGGCAATAAACAATTTATAGCTGCATCAAATCCATTTGATAATAATCCAAATTTAAGTGATACATTATATTTTGCGGATGGTAAACGTTCAATTGATTTTGTATTAGTTTGGAAAAAACATATTGAAAATAAAACAGTTGAAGAAACAAGACATACAAAACGTGAAATATTTGAAACAAATTTAGAAAATGAAGGTCTTGAATTGGAATTGGATATTGTTGAAGATAATTTATGTTTCGTTAAGGTAATCTAAAATAAATTAATTTAATTAAGTCAATTTTTACATTTGTTTTTAATTTAAAGATTCATGCACCAATTGAAGTACTCAGACGTTACAGTGAAATTTTAAAGCAACGAATGCCAATGAAAGAGGTAATATAAATTTGTATATATACTTCAAAATATATTCTTTTGATTCTTCAGAGTAGTACGTTGGATTTACTCTGTCATTTTCATCTGTAAAGGAAATATTTAATAACTTCAAACTATTTGTCAAACTATTCGATTCCTAAACAATTAAACAAAGCAGAAACACTCTTAAGAATCAAAAGTTTTAAGTGTTTGTGGCGTTGTTCAAAAAGGTTAAAAGATATTTTACACAAGTTTGAAAACATTTCTTTGTCTATAGTTTTATTTAGTTCATTTATTCATATCTGATCGCAACTCAATAAAATGCTTCCATTTACAACTTTCAGCTAATATTCCACATGATTTTATATTTATCACAAAAACAATAAAGTAAAAAGATGAAAGGAAATGGACTTAAACATCAGGAGACACATTAATTTAATCATTATTTGGAATAATTTGGTAGTAATTTATTGAATAGTCTAAAATAGTGAAATCATGTGGAATAAAAGTTTGTTTAGCAATTAGAGGGAAAGTGTCTCGTCTCATTACATAAAAATTATGGTGTAAATTGGTTGTGTTGGATTTAGCAAAAAAATTGTGATTTTATTTAGTTTGGATATTGCTTTTATTTCAAAATATTATTGGCTAGATTTCTTTTATGAAATTTATAGTTCAACACGGCAAATTTTTATCATTTATTCACAAGCAAAATTCTTCACAAAATGAAAAAAACAATCTGAAACCTGGAAGTCTGAATTTTCGTTCTATAGGAACAAAAGAATAATAATCAAAATTAATTTCTGTTTATTAAGTGAAACATTTGGTTAACATAATTTATTTCAGAACTTTTTTTTTTGAACCGAATATTTAGAATTATGACGAGTAGTTTCATCATTTTATTCTTTACGTTCCTATGGAATAAGAAATTTGACTTCTGAACAAGGATTTCGCTAATATATTTTTGTTTTAAAAAGAAAGAAAAAAATGTTACTGTTGTTATTTTGTCTGTGAAAATATCAAATAACTTTCAATATTAGCGAAATTTCACAAATAAAAAAAAATTGCACTTTTAATCACCAAAAAAAAAAAACAATTCAAATTTTTTAATTCTTTTATTTTTTTTTTCTTATTTATTGATTTTTCTTTGAAATTTTACAAAAATCACAAAAAAAAAAAAAATTTAGTCACTTTGTTCTGTTAAATCTCACAAAAAAGATGGTTCATCAAGAAATAGATTTTATTCTGATTCTGAAGCAGCAAATGCTAAATCAAAGGTTAGAAGTATTTCTGGTTTTTTTTTTCTTATTTCTACTATTTTTTTCCTTTTGAAAATAAACAATAATGTTACCTCTTTTCCTTTTTCACTACATACTTTGGAATTTTGGAATACAAAAAAAAAAAATTGAAATGAAAATTTATTAAGCATACGAATGTATGTTGTTTTTGGGAAATTTAAAAATTAGTTATTTGATTGCATGTTGAACTTACCTTTCTGTTTTAATTGCTTTTTGGTTTTAACTCCTTAACATTTAGAAAATCTAATAATTTTAAGTGTTTTTAATAATTCTATTTCTTCTAAATTCAACTAATATTTCTAATTAACAAATGGATTGAAATAACCAAAAAGAGATTCTAAATCAGGCCATCAATGAAATGAATGATAAGCATGTGACAAAAAAAAAATCTTTGTGTAATGTTAGAATATTGATTTTAGATTAATTGTTTTGTTTGGCAATTTTGCCTGTGAATGTTTTTGATTTATTGATTGTTATAAAAATATTCCACTAACATGCTGATAAAAAAAAATATGTTGAGAGTTGACGAATGCAATAATTTATACTTGCTTATTGAGATTTCAATATATTGATTATTGTAAATTGTAATTATTAATTATCCGTTATTTGGGAATGTAAATTATTAAGTTAATCGGAAAATAATCTTTTTATTCCTGATAACAAAAATTGATTCATCTAAATTTAAGTAGAATGAGTTATTACAAATATATTTAAATCTTGTCACTTTTCACTTATCACTGTATTTGATTAAATGTTTCAATATTTATATGTCATAAAAAACAATTTATTCTACGTAATAATAATTTTTAATCATAATGCAAGCTAATAAATATTGTCATTTGATTTTGTTCGCATAAAATTCGTTAAATACAAAATAAATCCATTTAATGTTTTTGTTTTTCTATTTAAAACTGATGGCCTTGGTTTTTTAACAGAAAAATAAACAAATAATATTTTTCTCTGTTGACTTGAAATGAGATTTTTTTTTAGTCAAAGAGAAAATAATATTTAAATGAGAAATAATTACAATTGGATTTTAAAAATCTTTTATTTTAGTAAAGAAACGTTTGTTTTTCTCGTTATGATAACTCTTGACAGTCTCTCTATTTGATATTATTTTCTCTTTAAATTTGGTGATGATAATTTTTTTGTACTAACATTTTTTTCCTCCCAGTAGAAATTAGAATGCCTTTAAGACAGCAAATTAATATTTCTTTCGGAAATTTTAATCCAATAAATTTAAATTAGATATATTTTAAGAAGAAAACTAATAACAAAATATTTATATTATATTTTTTTTTCAATAGCAACCAGCAACAAAATGTACTTCAAAATCTATTGCCGAAACATTAAGAGGTTTGGGTAAAAAAATTGCTGATAAAATTTTAGTTGATCAAAAACATTTTCCTATAAAACCAACACGTTTTACAGCCGTTTACAGTCGTGATAAAGAATATTTGTAAGTCAAAATATTCAATATTCTAATTAATTCTAATTAAATGCATAACGTCAAATAGAAAGTACTAAAATGTTCAGATGTAATAGTTTTGTATTGAAATTTTAAACTCTGATCAGGGAAAATCCAAAATTTGATTCTAATTTTTCCATTCTCTTTTTTATTTTAGATTTGATATAAGTCAACCATGTTTTTTTACAGCCGCTATAAGATCAAGAATTGTACAATTTATATTGGATAGAAAACGCTTTTCAAATAATCAATATGATTATTATGCATTTGGTATTGACCGTTTGATTGTTGAAGAAGTTTATATGGCCGCTTATCCGTTACATGATGTAATTATTCAATTATTTTCAATCATATTTGAAATTATTCACGGTGTTTTAATTTTGTTTTAGGGTGAAATACATTCTAAAGGTAGTATGCGACATTTATTATATACTGAATGGGCTGCCGTCTCAAAATGGTACCGATATCAACCACTAGATTATATCAAAGATTATTTTGGTGTAAAAATAGGTAAAATTTAATTGATTTTTAGAAAATTGATGAAACAATATATTAATTATATAATTGTTTTTCTTATGTATGGTAATCCTTGTTCTTTATTGTTTTAGGTCTTTATTTTGCATGGCTGGGTTACTACACCTATATGCTTATGTTGGCATCAGTAGTTGGTGCAGGATGCTTTATATATTCTGTGGCAACAATGAATAATAATTCACTAATGTAAGTTTTAATTAAAATTCGAGAATTTAATTGCAATTAATTCTAATTTTTGTCAAATATCAGACCAAGAATTTGAAGAGAAAACTTCAAAATTGATTTTTTTCAACCACGAATTTTATACTGAAAATTGAAACAAGAAAACCTTTCTTTCCGTATTGATTATTTTTTTGTTCTACTTTCAATGTTTGTTCGTAAAATTCATGTTTGTTCTTAATAAATTTCTTATTTTCATTTACATTAAGTCTATACCAATTACTTAAGTAAAATGTCAAGTCATATGATAAATATGTCAGGTAGAAACAACTATTTATTATTTTTTATTATTTATTTGGACAATCACTTTTGCTTTTTCCTTCTATTTGCTAATTTTTATTTTGAATTTTTAATTAATTTTTTGTTATAATTTTTCAGTCGAGATGTTTGCGATAGTAAAAATACAATAAAAATGTGTCCTTTATGTGATGATTGGTGTGATTATTGGGATTTAGATCAAACATGCCTTCATTCTAAAGTTACATACCTTTTTGATAATCCCACAACTGTATTTTTTGCTGTTTTTATGTCTTTTTGGAGTAAGTTTACTGTTTTTTTATTTTGATTTGAACAACTAAATTCATAATTAATTAGCTAAACATAACATTCAGCTTACAATTTAACTGTCAAAAAAACACTAATAATTGTATTGTATGAATACAATATTCGTGTTTGCAAGTTACCGAATTTATATCAAATTTAAATCGGTTAATTATTATGAAACTATGTCAAGAATAGAATAATTATTTTCTTCTCTATTTAGCGACTCTCTTTTTGGAACTTTGGAAACGTTATTCAGCTGAAATAACACATCGATGGGATTTAACAGGTAAATTTTATTACTGATAAGATCAAAAATTAAATATACAATTTATTACAATAATGTTTTTTTTATATCAAAGGTTTTGATATTCATGAAGAACATCCACGTCCAGAATATCTTGCACGGTTAACTCATGTCCAAAATAAACGTGTTAATGTTGTTACAAATCAAGAAGAACCAGAAGTTCCATTTTGGCGAATGAAACTTCCAGCAACAATATTTAGTTTTTCAATTGTTTTATTATTGGTTGCCGTTGCCATAGGTAAAAATCATAACACGATAAAACTATTAAAATTTGATAAATATCCCTTAATAATTTCTATCAGCTGCTGTATTGGGTGTAGTATTGTATCGAATGTCAGTAATGGCAGCATTAGCGGTTTATGGTAAAAATGTAACAACATCAAAAGCATTATTATTTACAACATCAACAGCAGCCGTTATTAATTTATGTTTAATTTTTGTTTTTAATTATGTAAGTGTTTTTTTTTCTTAAAATGTATTGTTTTCTAAATTGACCTTGTTTCATTTCATATTTTAGATTTACACGTTTTTGGCTGAATACTTAACAGAACTTGAACTATTGAGAACTCAGACTGAATTTGATGATTCATTAACACTTAAAATTTATTTATTACAATTTGTTAATTATTATGCTTCAATATTTTATATTGCATTTTTTAAAGGAAAATTTATTGGTTATCCTGGTGATTATAATCGTTTATTTGGTTATCGTCAAGAAGAGGTAAAGTGTCTTGAATGACTAATAAAATTATTAAAATTATGATGATTTAATAAAAATTTTGTTTTTGAATTTTTAGTGCAGTTTAGGAGGCTGTTTAATGGAATTATGTATTCAATTAGCTATTATTATGGTTGGCAAACAAGCAATGAATACAATTCTAGAAATGTTAATTCCCCTCTTACAAAAATATTGGAATTCATTTAGAGTAAGATTAACTAGAGAAAAAAATCAATCCTGGAAGGGTGGTCAAAGATGGTGGCGTGATTTGAAATTAGTTGAATGGGGACCTAGAAGTTTATTCCCAGAATATTTGGAAATGGGTTTGTTTCACAACAACGATGATTATGTTTTGATTTTAATTTTAATTCCGTATTTTCAGTTCTTCAATATGGTTTTGTAACAATTTTTGTCGCTGCGTTTCCATTGGCTCCACTTTTTGCACTTTTAAATAATATGTTAGAAACCCGTTTAGATGCAAAGAAACTTTTAACTTTCTATAGACGTCCAATCACACAAAGAGTCCGTGATATTGGTGTTTGGTATAGAATTCTTGATAGTATAGGAAAATTAAGTGTTATTACCAATGTAAGTATTTATTCTGTGTGAGAGAGAAATAATTTTAACAACGTCTTCACCATTTCCCATTTTATATTTTTAACCTATTTTTTTTTATTTTGATTTTTTGAACAGGGTTTTATCATTGCATTTACATCAGATTTTATTCCACGCATGGTATATCAGTTGGATGTAAACAAAAATGGAACACTTGATGGATATTTAAATTTTACATTATCATATTTTGAAACGATCCATTTACAAAACGGCAGTGAACCACGTTCTCCAGAATTTAATGTTAGCGTTTGTCGGTAAGAAATATTAATATATGTGTTCAAATTTTAATTAAGTAAAATAGAAAATTTTAAATATAATAGGTTGGGTTATTAAAAAAGGGATTGGCTTCATAATTAATTCATGTATAATTTTATTCGACTTGGTATAATGCAAAACACTAAAGGTCATTAATCTAATGTTCTATTGATAAACATAAACTCGTTTGAATTAAAATTAAAATTAATTAAGGAGCATCTACACTGTCAAATAAAAAAATACTTTCTAACGTGCCTTTCTTTCTTAATTTCTAACTTATTTCTGAACTTTTATATACTAAGTAAAAATTTTAATTATTTAGAATAACTTTTGATTTCTATTTCTATTGAAAAATTTAGATATCCTGACTTCCGTGAACCACATCAACCTTATAACAAGACGTCAATGTTTTGGAATATATTGGCTGCTCGTCTAGCATTTATTGTTGTCTTTGAGGTAATTTATTGAAATAATTTTAATGAGATGATTACTTTTGACAAAAAAGAAATAATTTTTACGATTATATTTAATGTAAAATAGCACACAACTTCTAATTTTCAGAATTTATAAAGGAAGCATAATCTTTCTTTCGATTTTTCTTCAATTTTACTCTAATTTAATTATTGTTTAATTTTTAATTATAGAATGTTGTTGCACTGGTGATGATTGTTGTTCGATGGTGTATTCCAGATATGTCACGTGATCTACGTGATCAAATTAGGCGTGAAGCTTATATCACAAATGAAATAATTATTAAGCAAGAAACGTTACGAGCAAGTCGAGGTAAATAATAAAATTATTTTTGTTTTATTTATTCTAATTTCTCATTTTTTTATTATTAAAGTCCACGATTCAATGATTCAAGAAGTACCAAGTGCAAGACTTATTAGAATGGAGCATTTAATGAATCCAAGTTTATCTGGTTCACAATTGGATTTAGTTATGCATGAAAATGAACCAACTGGACCTGGGCATTGCCCACCAAACCAATATCGAAATCAAAATCAATCATTTTTAGATGTTGAAAGTGGTCGAACAGATGGAATGCAAAATGGAAGAAAAGATGAGACAATTGGTCCAATTTCTATTTAAATACTAATTATTACTAAAGTTACGAATAAAGTTATTATGACAAAACTTTGCACAAAGAAAAAATATAATCACCAATCTGATTTTGTGATATTCAAAGGAAACAAAAGAACAAACAAACAAATAATTATTTTTTAAGTTATAAATATTTTAAACAGTAAAATAATTGTTACTGTCATAATTCATAATTCGTCCCAATTTACATTAAAATGAACGCACTTTTATAAATTTATGCAAATGAATGTTTCATTCTAATTATTTGAAATAGAGTTTAAAAAATCTTCAATCGAAAAAAATGTTATAAATATTTTATTGAATTTTTTAATAATTGTGTACACTAATATTGTTGTTCGTTATTATTGGAAAATTGTAAATGGAATTTCTATAATCTTATATTTTTTTCTAACGAGTACAAATGCATTCAAAATTCCATAAATTAACATATAAAAAAAAGAATGGAAAATTATAGAATGGGAATAAGAATTTGACTGCAAATATTTTATAAAATTTACTTTTTAATATTTTTCGTTATACGGAAATTGTACATAAAAATCATAATTTCATAACAACAACAAAAACTGAACTCATTAATAACTAAAAATTTAATTTAATTTTCATTTATTCGTATTATTCTAATATTTTTTCTTAAAACTGAAATATCATGAAAGTCTCGTGGTGCATAAACAATAAAATTTTGAAATGTAAATAAATCACTCGAAATTGTTTAGAGAGCCATATAATTATACACTGTTTAGAATCTTATTTTACAAATTATTATTTCATGGCAAAGTGGAATATTTTTTACTCGAATAAAAAAATCTACTTCTTAAAAGTATAAAGTCGATTGATAGAAAATGTGAAGGAGAGAATTTAGTATGCTTGTTTATAATTTAAAGCAATGAACTGTTAGATAAATTTAAGTTGAGTCATCCTTTAAATATGAACTTTAAGGAAAATTTATTCAAATGCAATGATAAAATTATTGTAGTTATTATTCTGAAATCGCCTTGAACAATTCTTATTTAAAATAGTAGGAGCCAAATATTGATAAACTTTTATACGAATTATCTGACTACTAACAACAATAATCGGATAAACTAAACTTAGAGTTATGTAGAATAAATGCGTTCCACGAGCTTCTGTCATCTTCATATTTATAAAAAGAAGAAATGATAAATCCGCGTGCCTCTTAATTATTAAGGTCTTTTTGTTAGTCGACATAAATAATGAAAGATTTATTTCAAGGAATCGTAACAAAAAGAGCTTACATTATTAAATCATTAAATCATTAGATTTTGACACAACTTAAGAAAGAAGACATAAATTATTTAATCACAAAACACTTTCATAAATTATTAAAAAAAAACAAGAACGCACTAAATATTTAATAAATTTTATATTATACGTTGATTTATTTAAAAATAAAAATAAAAACAATTAATCAAATTTTTGGTGTCGATTATATCGATTTATTATCTTGACTTCGACTCGAAATGATTGAAACGATTTTGTTATATTCTAAAATCATTTCTTTACTTTTTATTTGCAATTTCATTTTCTTGTGATGACGACACGTTAAAAGAAATTCGATGTTGTTTTGTTTTTTATTTGAGGAATAGAACAAATTAAAAACGAAAATTTTGACTTTATTGTAACAACAACAACAACGAAAAACTAATTATGTAAAGATAATCAATTAAACGTTGTTATCACAATAGCTGGGTATGAGTGTCACAAATCACTATCAATCAGACAATTTAGAATTATAAAACAATTGATGGAAGAAACGCGGCCTCATAGTTACAAACCCAGCTTTACACAAATTTCTCATTTTACATAAATTATTGAAAATAAATTCTAGTCTCTTTCATTCGACAAAATCGTTTTAACTATTTTGTTTTGTTTTTTTTTTTGTTACATTTTATTAATTAATTAATGATAAAAGTTATTAATATGAATTACATATTTTATATTTGGAAATGAATTTAAGTGTATATGTGTACCTTTTTCTTGTATGGGAATTGTACCTTGTATGGGAATTGTTTGTATTTTTTTTAAGAAATTTTTAATGGTTTAAAATATGTATAATTTCTTCTTTTCTATTCATCTCTTTTTCTCCCAAATCCCAAAACAAATAATAAAAAGTTTATAATTAAATAGTTCTCATTTATTAATTAATTAATTTTTAATTAGAAAAGTTAACTATTTTTATTAATAAACAAAAAAATGATGTACGTTCATTAAAAAATCTTTTCTTTTGTAATTTTATTCGGATTCCATTAAAAGAAAAAGAAAAAGATAAACTAATAAAATTAATAAGATATTTGAAATGTCTATTCTGTTAAAAGAAACCATAAGTAAAAATATGTTAAAGTTGTCCGCGTCTTCCTCCCAAAAGAATCTTTTAAAGTAATTCATTCTATTCAAAAATACAGAATCAGAATTAGAATCATTCTTAAAAATTTTATAATAACAAAAAAATATCATTTCTTCCTACTTTTGAATTTTTATATTTGGAATCTGAATTTTATTCTTTAATATTTTCTATTGTTGTTTTTTTTCTTAATATTTTTTTCATTTTTGCCAAATATTTTATCATATTTTTTTTTATTATTTTCATTATAAAAATATGCTTAATTTAAGAAAGAAATAAAAATATTTAGATGTTAAATGGTTGTGTCTTGACGAATATAATTAATAAAATTAATTTAAATTTTTATAAAATAAAAATAAAAACAAAATAAAATATAAATAATATGTTTTCCTTTTCTATATAATTGTTAACATTTAATATTATTAATCAAACAAACATAAACTCATGTAATTAATAAAATATACAATTTATTATTTAAAAATCTAATGTTTTTTATTCATTAATTCTTTATTTTCATCAGATAATTCCAATATTTTGAAATGGTCCAAGAGTTGTTAAAGAACTTTTGTCATCTCATCATTTTCTAAAACCTAAAGAATATTATTTGTCATATTTGTTTTGTAATTCAAACACAAATGAAGTTACCTACTATCCATTATTTGATTATCAAAAATACTAAACACCGGAATTTATTTACGTTTAATATTTGTTTTTAAAGATAAGAAATATTGAAACAAAATTTAATTGTTATCTAATATAAATTAAACATTGTTAAAAATGTTTTAAGAAGCTACAAGCTACTCAATTTTATCTTTTCTACAATAAATCAAATAAAGGTATTCATAGATAACTTTACCTTCCATTGAATGAAATCAGAAGATGTTAATTTAAAATTTTGGGGACCCCTTACAACATTTATCCAAATATCAAGCATAAAATTTCATCAAAATTGTGCATTTTGTAATGTACCGATTTGTCATGTAAGGTAACAGTTTCTCATATAATTAAAAATTTAAAAAAAATCTGCAATGTGCATTTTGAGAACTGGCATCTTTTTAACGCTACCTCAAAACGGTTTTCAAACCTTTTTTTTCAGAAAATATGCATGTCCTTCAGCCCCAAAGAGAGAGAAAAAAAATATGAATGTGAGTCAATTAATTTATGTAAATTTTTGTTTGGTACACCAAATTATAAATGAAATATTTGTTTGATAAAATATTCAAAAAAGAAACAAATTTAAATTCGATATGACTATAAAGAAAAGGGTAATGAATTTTTTAACACCCGCCTTAATAATATGAAAATATATCGCGCATGTACAATTTTCATTATAAAATTTAGTAACGCCCAAATAATTCCACGTGCTCTCTATATTTTGTCTTATGAATTTTCATTTATTTAGATGATATACGTTGTTACAATTTAATTATATTTTATTGTTAGAATTTTTGATAAATATTCCTATTTTTGATGTAGAAATAAAACACTGATTGTTAATTCAGACAAACATAAAATTAGAATAAATTTCAATTGATTTTCAACACATTTGTTTGATCCTTAAATTCTATTCGTTTTAACATAAAATAGAATTACACGGTTTTAGATTTCTGTATCAATTATGAATCACATTATTAAATAAATTATGTGAAGAGCCAAAACTTTTATAATTCGTGAAAGATTTTCTCACAGATATTCAATGCAAGAAACGGAAAACGTAGGTACCCCTTCTCTTAGTTAATTTGTATTTGTTGTGTACACTGAGTTAATGTCTTAATTATTTTGATTTTTCCTTTTCATAAAATTCTATAAAATATAAAATATCTCTGCATTATGAAAGGACGAAAATTATTGGAATAATTTCAGAAATCATCTAAAAACTGCATGTAGACAATTTTTGTTAAAAATCAATTGAAAGATATATATATCAAGTAGGATTAAGTAGTTCCCTCGTCTCATGTTTACATAATTGAAATTGTTTGTTAAAAAATTTATTGTGCTGGTGGCTTCTATAAAATGGTCAAGAATTGCAGATAACGCACCTATTATTTTCCTAAGAACTTTGAACATTCATTAAAACTCAAAAAACTTTCTTAAAGAATAAATTTTTGAAATTTTAACAATTTTAATTGCATCCTTTTCTAATGAAATTATTTATTTTATAATAATTATAACCATACTCAATAATAGTAAATCAATCATAATAAAGTATAAATATCCAGAATTGTAATCACAAATTAGTATTTTATAGTCAATTTTAGTTAGTTAGTTAGTTAGTTAGTTTAAAGGTAGTTAAATATTATTTATTTTAGTTAATATTTTATATATTTATATTTATTTTTGTATTTATATTTTTTTTCTTTTTTTTTTTCTTTATAATAATATTTTATTTTTTTTCTTTCTCTTTTATCATCATTTGTTTTTGTTTTTGTTTTTTCTTTTGATAATTAAACTTTACACTTCCTTTTTTTTTTAACTTTCTTCTTCTTTTTTTTTTTCTTTTTGATTTTTTTCTTTTTTTTATTCAAGGACATTGAATTAATATTTTTATTTTAAAAATTTTTTTTTTTTACAATAATATAATAATTCGTATAATTAAAAGAATAATTCTGTTAATTACGAAATAAATATTAAAACTCATCGATAATTAACAACAAATAAAAATTTGTATTAATAATGGAAGGATAAATCGAATGGATAAATAAACAGAAAATGGATAAAAGAATTGGAGGTGAAAGAAAAGGGTTTTTTTTTGTAATTTACCAAAAAAAAAAAAAAACAATAATGAAAATTAAATGAATACAGTAAATAGTTTTTATATAATAAAATTACCTAACATTAGTGACCTTTTTCAAAATTGACATTTTTTGTTTTGTTTTGTTTTTTTTTTTATTTTTATTTTTTTTTTTTTTGTTAAAGATTTATGAAAAAATACATCTTTTTATTTTTCTCCTTTCTTATAATTTTAATGAACTTTTCCTTTTTTTTTTTTTTTTTTCGTATTTTTTATTTTAATTGATTTAATTGTAAATATTTTGTTTTTAACATCAGAGATTATTATACATAATTAAAAAGTGTGGGGTTTTAATAGTTTCATTTGTTTATTTTAATTTATATAATTATTATTATTATTATTATTTTCTGTATTAAATTATAATTGTAGGATATATTTTTTAACATTTATTTTCTTGTTGTGGTATTTTCATTCATTGGAAATTCTTTGATTGAAGTTCATTATTTTTATTTATTCTATTTTATTGGAGTGAATTTGATAATTAATCTGTAATGATAAAAAAAATGGAATAAATATTTTTAGAATTGTTAGCAATATTTTTAGCAGGAACTGAATCATAATTCATCAATTTGTACTTAAGTGAATTGGTTATTGTTTTTTACACAAACCAATAATTGGATCTTCATAATGATAAAAAATTAATAATGGCTTTTTGTTCTAATACGTGATACAATAAAAATGAAATCAAAACTAAATAAATTTTACAAATTATCATAAAATCTTAATAAATATACATTAAATAGCAATTAGTATATAAAATTATTTAGACAATTTTAAAAGTCACTCAATTATTAATGAAATTCTAAAAATATTTTTGGTAAATGATAACAGAGTGGAGTACGGACTCTTTTACATTAATATTTCGTCGCTATCTGGATATCTAATTATCACTTTACCCAAGCTGTGTTTATTAACTCCAATCTCCAACATTAAATTTATTATTTATTATTATTGATTAATTAATTAACGAAATTAATTATAAATAAAAGAAAATCTAACCAATTATTTATTTAAATTTGACACAAAGATCGTAATTACCTGATGATTTCTTTCCCCTCATTCCAACAAAACCGTTAGGTACACGTTTATTTGTTGAAAGATCAGAATCAAACAATGCCCCTGTTCTTAGTTCAGATTGTTCCATTTCACCAAAAGGTAACCACATATTTTTTTGGGAAATATCTGGATTCTGTAAAAATATTGACAATTGAAATTTCTTTGTAAAATATTAAACCTTTTTTCCTCGTACCCCAAAAAATTGTCCACGAAATTCTGGTTTTTTACCTCGTGGTCCAGAATATGATCCCTGCGTGAAAAAGAACTAAAGATATAACAGTGATTTAAATATTGTTTTGTGTTAACTCATTGCGGTACGAGTACAAAAAGCTTATTTCATTTTTAAATAGATTATGAAGATTATACCATTGGTTGTTTTTTTCCTCTCATCCCAACAAAACCAGCAGGTGCTCGTTTGTCTCCATTAGAATCTATTTCTTGTAGAACATCAGATACATCTTTTTTACCTCTCATCCCTAAGAAAAGGATAATTTGTGAAAAAGGAAAATATAAGGGAAAAGAATTTGTCACCTTGAAATCCCATGGGCGCACGTTTATCCTGATCAAAATCGTTGTCATAGGACTTTTTTCCTCTCATTCCAAAGAATCCATTGTTTGGCGCTCGCTTTTCTAATTCATCTAAATTCTCAACGTCTTCATCATAGAATTTTTTACCTCTCATACCCATAAATCCTGATGGTGCTCTCTTCTGATATTCCTCATTACTTTCATATGAATTCTCATTTTCGTAATATTGTCGAATATCATTCAAAAGTTTCCGTTCAGCTTGAAGTCTCTCATACAAGTCAATATCATTGCTAAGATTGTTGGTTGTGTCAGTTGTATCATCATCATCAGTTGTCCACTGTTGATCATCATCCTTTTTCCCTCTCATTCCTTTAAAATATGGAATAGAAAACAAAAGTACATTAATTTTTGTCGTATTCAATGGTTTCGTATAAGTTCTCACCCATAAATCCTGATGGTGCCCTTTTGTTATCATAATAATAATCGTCACCAAAAAGTTTTTTACCTCTCATTCCCATAAAGCCTGAAGGGGCACGTTTTGGAATATAACGACTCGGATAGTTTAATAAGAATCTTTTACTCATTGCATTCTAAAAAGGAAAATATTAATAATCATTTACCAAATATAATTTTGAATAAAAGCATCCGTATAATACGAGTCGATGGAATTATTGACAGTATAGGTATTGACGATTTGCGTGAATAAGCAAAAAATACTTGTGTAGTCATATTCATTTCTTTTTTCAATATTAAATTTATATGACATTTAGATTTTCAAAGATAAGAGCTTTTCATTTACATAATGGTGAAATTCTTCGAGTTTATTCTATTCACTTAATGGATGCATAGAAAAGAATTTTCTGAATTTTTTTCAATCCTGATAGAAATTGAGAACGAGTTACATATATCCGCTCCAATTAATAAACGTTTTTGTGTTTTTAAAAATCCTCATAATAATAATTTAATAATTAATTCAAAATACAAAATTCTGAAAGTTTATGTAAAGTTTAAGGAATGAGAATAACAATAAGAAATTAATTGACTCTGTAATTTATACACTTATTTCTTTGAGCAATTCATAAAATATTAAAACTTAATTTGAAAAAGATTGATAAGTTGAATTTTTATTCAACCCGATTTTTGTCGGGACAGACAACCTTAAAATAAACCTTAAAATAAATAAATCCTATTTGAAAAAAGAAAAAAATTACGATACAGCAAAAAAATAGAGAAAGAAAGAGGCAAGAACACGATGAAATAAATTCAATTTGATTTATTTTAAGTTTTTTTAAAAAGACGTATATTTTGTGTTTTTTCTCTGTTGAGTTGACAGTAACATAAAAATCTTACCTGTAATTCCATTAAATCTCGTTTATGAAAATCTGTATATTCAAAATCCTTTTTACCTCTCATTCCCATAAAACCCATGGGAGCACGTTTTACAATAGAAACATCCGGAAAACCTCTGTCCAAATAGAAAGTAAATTTTTGATTTAAATTCATTAAATAAATTTTTATTTTTAAATAAAAGAAGAAAAAGATTTGAAAAAATACCTTAAATACTCATTTTCTTCAATACCATTTGTTCTAAGCTCATTACTATTTATTTCTGGACTAAGAGTAATTGTCATATCATCATTTGGTGCAAGATTTGAATAATTTTCCTTTTTCAGTTCATCAGATTCAGAATTTCTTTTACCTCTAACACCCTTTAACACCAAATCACAAAAAAAAATTTACTTTCCATTATTTGAATTAAAAATAAATAAAATATTTGTTTACCTGAAATCCTAATGATGGACTCTTTTTGTGATGTGTGTCTTCAGCATTTATTATGTCAATATTACTTACCAAAAGAATAACGCATACCAGAAATAAAGTGTCCATAACAAATTTCTAAAATGAGAAAAAAATATAAACATGAGCATTTAATTCAAGTATAATAAATATACTTAGAGTAGTAAGTTGGTATGCATTAGTAAACAAGAGACTAGGAAAAGAAACTTAAATAAACGTTTACCCTTAACTTCTGATTATAAATTTCATTTGTAAGTTTACTTGATATTAAAAATAAAAGGAAAGAAGTCAGAATTATAAGCTAATCTTAACACATCACATCTTACAGTTTTACAGTTAAAATTCTATATTCACTGACTAACTTTATGATTAAATTTAGAAAAATTCATAAATAATATACAGAAAATCCTTTAATGAATAAAGATTAAAAACTATTATGACAAATTTATTTAAATTTATATAATTTATAATTTAATTAAAATAATTTTAAAATCTTATTAACGTTTTTATTTTGTAACAAAAAAAAAAAACAAAACCGAACACAATTGTCATTTTTCATTTCTCAATTATTTCTATTATTAACTTGATGAAAAAACTTAATCTTAATTAATAATAAACTTAATCCTTTTAAACTAGATCTTGGTTCTTGAAGAGACGTTAATGTAAACAAAGCTACGCAAAAAAAAAAACTGTACGGACTTTACGGATTTGTTTATTTTCATGAATGAAAAAAATATTCACACAAAACAAAATATTTTTTGAAGAAAAGAAAGATTTTTGAACCGTCCAAAAAAAAAGTTAAGATTATACAAATAATATTGAGAGAGTAAAAAAAACAAGACAGACTTTTAATCCATGAGCACGAAATATGGATTAATTAAAATTCACATAAAATTTATTATAAAAAGCAATTTATCTGCCTTATCACTTCTTAAAAATCTAAATTGTTTTGTATTCTTGTTAAAAGAAATTTTCATTTGTTGCCTCTCTGCAATTATTATTATTAATTATATTTGAACAAATGAAAAAAAAATAAAGGATTTAAAGGATGATTTATATTTGAGAAAAAGATTAAAACTTTATTTGGGTTTGTTCAATTTTTTTTTTATTGGCTGTGAATCACTCAATTGAGTTATCATTTTTTTCTTGCACTTCAGAACCTTTCTTAACCATTTTTTATACTTATATAAAAATCACTCAATTCAAAAGAAATATTAAAGTTAAAAGAATTCTCTAAAGTGCTATAAATATTTATAAGGTACAAACGATTTAAATTTAGTATCTGAAGTTAATAAATTGACCTACATTTACACACGATAAACACATTACAAGTGATAGAAAATTGATTTTGATGCTTGTATAGAGTCGATTCACTTCATTTATATAATTTATGTTTAAAATTATTAGATTTATATCAATCGGATCTTTAAATACAAAAATAAAAATGTATTTGAAATGGGAATAACAATTAACTTCTGTAATCAATTAAATAAATTATTAATGTGAGTAGAGAAATCAAATTGATTGGATCACAAAATGTATTTATATTTTACGTAAGTGTTCATTAGTCTCACAAGTTTTATTGAATTGAAGGATCACATAAAAAATCTACAGAACAAGAAATAGAAATTAAATACAAACAAGCACGAAATTGATTTCAAAATAATAAATTGTTACTAATAAAAAATTTTAACCTTAAATAATTATATTTAGTTGGTCGTCTTGTTTTTTTTTTGCAACAACTTTTTATTTGTTTATTTTTGGAACATGTTACAGAATACAGAATGATACAAACATTTTCCTTCTTCTTCACGTAAATTTTTTTTATTCATCCACAAGGAGTCACAAATAATAATTTCATGTGCGTGCAGAATAAAATATAAATTTACTCTAATATTTTCTTATGTTTATTTTTTTGTTTTTTTTTTTGCTTTACATTCTTTATATTTTTGTTTTATGGATTGTAAAATAAATATAACAACAATAAAATGAAAATATAGAATTATCACAATATAAACAGAAAATATAGAATTTTAATAACGGCATCGTTTAAATTTCCATAATGAATTATGTAGAGTATAGTTCAAAAGATATTGTAAAAATGAGTGAAAAACCTATTCCCGTATTTATTCTCGAATAAAAATTTATTTGTTTAAATAATTTCAATAAATTTAAGGACTTTTTCAAACAGACATGAAACAGAGGAAAGACTCTTAACGAGATGCTAGCGGTCAGAATATAATGCCTTCAGTTCGGGTTAAGATTTCAACCGTAAATTAACATGAAAGTTATATTGTGGTAGACTTTAGCCAATAGAAAAATAATTATGGCTCACATTTAAATATAAGTAATACGACCATATATTTAATAAAACCATGTAATCCAGTAGCAATTCATAAATTTATAACCTTAAACAATTTCTTTGTTATAATTATTTCATATACGTTTTTAAACTTTCACTGTTTTTCTTTTGTCGCTTTCATAATATATTGTTTTCTGTCAAAACCAGCTTATATGGTGATGACTTCCTCCTACCCATAATATAAAAAGCTTCATCTGTTTCTGGTTTTCAATCCAGACACAACATGTTAACCCCCGCATACTTAAGCCTGATCGCCTGTTGAGCATATATATTTTTTTTTTATTATTATCGTTTTATAACAACATTTTTTTTTTCTTCTTTTCTTTCCCTCTTTTTTTAAATGCAAATAAAAAAAAAAATGCTTTTTTTTTTTACAGATGCGAGAATATGTTTAAGAAATATCCCTTTAGCCGTAGGAAAGATTTATTGCTTTTGTTGTTCGTTTTCAAACCAAGATAAACGTTTAGGTTTTAAATGTTAAAGTGTGAGCGTATATATCTTCGTCATTTAAAATGGATAATGGTTAATGGATAATGGTAGTGTGTCTTTATATTTATAGAAACACAATCATTGTTTTATTTTTAAATATTGTAGAAAAAAAACGAGTAACTTTTTATTTTAATAAATTTAAAATTCAACTTTAGTCATAAATAAAATTTAACTAGAAAATATTGTACATATCATGTCAGTCAGTCATAATTCTAATACTTAAAAGAATACTTGAATTTTATATCGTTTATATCCGGTAAATTGTATCTTAGTTTATACATAATTCCCATCATTTTTACATTACTTTTCTTCATATATAAACATACATATTTTTTTTTGTTTCTCATGAATTTAAATATAAATAAAAAATATACAGAACAGAATGTTCTTATACTCAAAGCAAAAAAAAAAAAAAAAAGGAGAAAAAATAGAAGCTGATGGAAACGCATAATTGCTTTCATATAACAGAAAAAAAAAAAAGACGAACATATACATAAATTTATTCAAATGTTCAATTTGACATTTTGACTTTACCCGTTTCCATTTTTTTTCCCAATATGTGTATATTTTTGATAACGAATAAAAAAAAAAAAAGGAGAAAAAAAAAGAACGAAAATAATATGGAGAATTGAATTTACATTACAAAGAAGGCTACTCCTGCTGTTTTTTCTCTCTTATATTTTTGACTTTAAAGGACGAAAATTATTGTTCTCTTTACCAATTTCCATTGCATTTATTATTTTTTAATAAAGAAAAAAAATCAGAAAAAAGAGAAGGTGAACGTAAATTAAATTATAGCTTTTTACATTTTTGTTGTTGTCTTTTAAATTAAAAATTTCTAAAGTTGAAAGACAAACAATTCAAAAATGGTCACAAAAAAGTATTAGATAAATTTTTAAAATAATTTAAATATTTGAAACATTTAGTTTGATCAGAAAAAAAATATTGTTTAAAAGTTCAAAAAAGACAAAAAAAAGGGTCGATTTCCCCACAACCTTCATATCACTGAACTTGAACCTTCCATCACTGAACTTTACTTTACCTTTTCCTTATTAATGGTATAACTAATAAATAAAATTCTCTTCGCTTTTTTTTTTGCAGTTTAGGAAAGACAAAAAAAAAAGTGGAGTAAACCGTACACACGGAAATGTATATTGAAGTTAAAAGAAAAATAACCTAAAAGGTAAATAACTTGACTTCAACATTACAAAAAGTGAATATAGAAAGAAAAATGTTTGCATCCGTTTTCAATTTTCAATATCCTTATAAATCAGAAAATTTCAAAACAAATAATTATAGTGGAATCTCGTGGTATTTGTGTATTTATTATTTTGACTTTTTTATATCGTTTAAAGGGAAGTCCTTTAAAATTATGTAAGACCCAAAAATATAAAATATTATCATATTGTCCTTTATTATCCAGTAATTAAGAGATAATAAGATTATGGTAATTTCATTTAATGTTTACAATAAAGCTTATTGAAATTTTAACAACAGCTTTTTGTTCAAATTGTTATACGAAAAAAAAAATGTATATACACAATTTTACTTGGCTTCTGTATTTTCTTATTTTGTATTTAACTTGATTTTCTTCTCTAATAAAATTTTCCAAATATTCAAAGATCTTTGAATTACAATAAAATATATAAGATAAAAGTCAATCCAATCTATGCAATTTGTTTCTTTTTTCTTACTTAATATTTAAATATTTTACTTAAATCTTTAAATAAGAACAATCAGAATAATAAATATGATGAATTTGAAGAGAAACAAATAAAAATATATAACAAATAAAATATAAAAGAAATCAAAGTCATTTCCATACATAAATTTTGTAAAATCGATTATCGATTTGTCATTTCTCTTTTTGCTTTTGTTGTTGTCTCCCATAAAGACAAATTGAAGAAAAAGAAAATGAAGAGATGCTTTTAGATTTATATACAATTTTAACACTAATATTTGTTGTTGTAAGATTTATAAAAAAATAAATTTAAAGACTATTTTAAAATGTTTATTTGATTGTCTTTAAAATGGATTTAGAACATATAAGATTAAAGATGACTTCAATGTTAAAGTTATTTTAACACAACCCTTTTCTATTTAAAAGAAAATGAAAAGGTATAAAGCAAATATCAGCAATTAGGATTTTACGGATTAAAATTCTATACAAATATTATGATAATTATTTTGTAAAATTACGGTAGATTTTCAAGTTTATCTTTCAAATAAACTTTGAAAATTAGTATTAGTGGTTTTTTTTCTCGGTATAAATAAATGATAAGATAATTTATATAAAAAAAAAGGTAAGGAACAGGATCAGTCAAAATTTGGTAAATTTTTAAAAGGGAATTTATCTCACATTATTATTATGTATGACACAAGTCATCTTACATTTTACATTTTATATTTTATATTGAATTTTATATAAACCGGAATGAAAAATAATAAATAATTTGATTTCAAATAGAAAAATGAAAGAATTTCTACGAATTAGTTATGTGGTAAATTTATTGATTCTATGAATTCTGTGAATTTTCAATTGACAATTTTTTTTTTATTGCATGTAGAAAATAAATTTATATTTTTCTCTATTCAACAACGTAAATGATAATTAAAGAATTATAATTAACCTTAATGATTTTCAATTAGGATCAGTTGGAAATTGTAATTGTTAATTAGTAGAAATATTGTAAAACTTGAATTATATCAAATAAATCGAATTTTCTTTTTTATAATTATTATTTTAAATGATAAAGTTTTGCATTTTCATTGATTAGTTGTATCAGATTTACACCAATTTAATTAACAATGTAATCAATGTTTATTATTTTGTTTCTAAAATATAATTAAATATTTAAAACTCCGAAACTACATTCTGCACCAACACTACATTAACGGAAAATTAGAAATGAAGGAAATTAACATATATTTATTGTCTGTTAATTGATGTGAAAATTGTATTTAATTTCTATTTTTAATTTAAACGTTTTAGTTGAATTCTCATCTATGCAACTAAAAAGATTTAGTTAATTTTAAGTAATTCAATCTGACAAAATTGTATATGTCAACATGACTTTTATTGGACTAAGAAATGAAAATATTGTAACGCCTAAATCAAAACCAATATTTTTTTTACTGACAAGAATTGAAATTTTCTAATACAACATTTTTGTCGCGTTATACATTCATTGATTGAATTAACTTTTAAACGAGAAAGTTTTTCTGAAAAATGATAAAATTAAATTTCCTATCCAAATGTTTCTTCTCCTTTCATTTGCTTTTTTTCCCCAATTTATTTGTTGGTATGTTTTTCAGAAAAAACAAAATCATTTTTAATATGATTGCATTTTCTTTTTGACTCGACTCATATTGAGTTACGGTTAAAAGTTTCATCGATTCATTTTTTTCTTGTTTATGATTTTAAAATTTCATTATTGTTGAAATTTATAACAAATATTTTTTCACACATAAAAATCTATTCATAAATAAAATTTCTCTATTTTTAAATAAAATTAAAATTAATATTCGTGTAAATATTGGCACAAATTTTCTATCAGTAAAAAAATGCAAACTTTCAATAGAAATTAAATTTATTCCAATTTTTTACTTGTTTTTTTTTTAATAAATGAAAACAAACAAGAAAAATAAATAAACAAATTTATAGAAAACAACAAACCATAACAAAAATGTAGAACAAAAATATTGAATTTCATTTAAACGTTAAAACAATTCGAAAAAGTTTTTCACTTCCAAAAAAATGTTAAACAATTTAAACTTTTCTAAATTATAAATTCAAAACATTACAGCAAGAACATTTAATATTTTATAAATATTGAGAATGACTTGACTAAACTTTATGATTTTAAATTGAGCAACAGAGAAGAATTTTTTTTATAAATGAAGTTAAAAATAATTATAAATATTTCCCATTATGTGGATGCAAATTTAACAAATTGTGAAACTGCAGATAACGATTTTATATGGACACACTTTTTTTTAATTGTGAATAGACGTAGTGAAAATTAAGATAAAAATTTTTACCAACAGTGACAAATAAATGTTTCTTAAAAGGTTTTGAATTTTAACATTCGTTTCATACCACTCAAAGAATATCCACAAGAACCAGATTTCATATTTAAAATATTTTATAGCCCCTCGAGGTTGAAAGTTTTGAATAATTTTATTTTATATGTTTCCGTCAAATTTGACTTATTATCAGGAGATAAAACAACACTGAATTGATTTAAATTTGAAAATATATTTGATCTCAGAAAATTGTCATATATTTAGAATTATCAACATAATTGTGTTATATTTAATATTTAGAAAATTGGTTTACTAAGATTAGACTAATGCAACCATTGTAAAATATACGCAGAATTTAATAAAGGAAATGTAACTTTTTTTTTCGAATAATCAATATTATTCGGGTCAAGTTATTTAATGAAAATTATTGGAGTGCAAGCTGTAATTCTGCAACAAAAGCTTTTTGGAATTCTCTATTCGCTTGAAGTTGATTTACTGCATCATTAAGAACACGTTGTACTTCTGCGGGATCTGCATTATTTCTATATGCTTCAATTGTATTACTGAATGTACTCCCTGGATTTGGATTTGGAATTAATACCGTATCTTCTACTAAAACGTCGCCTTTAACAAAAAAATATTGTTATTATTGTTATAAGTTGTAATTATTGTTTCATTAAAAAAATTACCAGTAATATTGAAACATTTTCGAACATTGATAACAGATACCAAATCATCGGTTGACGTTTGAACTACTAAACATTTAACTGAATCGGTGGGACACAGAAAACCATTACAAAGAATTCCATCTATGAATAATAATTATTACAAACGTTGTAAATTAGTCTTTAAGATTTTATTAAAAAACTTTTACTTTCGACCCCGGAGAATTGCATAAAAACACATTCTAATTGTGTGGCAATTAAGAAAAGTGATACAAAAACAATTCC
This sequence comes from Pedicia rivosa, assembly GCA_963082725.1. NCBI lineage: Eukaryota > Metazoa > Arthropoda > Insecta > Diptera > Pediciidae > Pedicia > Pedicia rivosa. Next base: position 4,279,515 of record OY720153.1, on the reverse strand, counting down.
AAAAGATCCCATTTTTTTTTCAAAATTTTCGTCAAAAAATATTAAATTCAACTGTTCACAATAAAGATAAGACACAAATTAGAGTCCAAATTTATAGACATGACAGATGTAAGGAAGATTCAATGACAGATATCATTTGTGTAAACACTTTTGAATTTAAATTCGTTGAATTTTAAAGTATAAATTATTGTAAACATTTGTATTTATAAAATTTTTTGGAATATTTACATATTCTCAATTTGAAACAAATGTTTTATAATTTACTTTAAACAGTGCAGTTTAATTAAACACCCATTTAAAATTGGATACATAGAAAAAATAGTAAATTTTAAAATAAATTCTGTTCTCCTAGCTTGTGTGACGTATTGAATATATGTTACATTTTACATAGGATCGTAACACTTGAGAAACAAGTCAGTCAAATTCAGTTTGAATATGTAAATATTTAGTGGAACATTCCCATTATCCAGCAATGCTTATGTTTTTGATGCTTACATTTTTTTAGAGTAACGTCAAATTCAGTTGAAATTATAACGAGTTAAAGAATTGTGAGTAACTGAATTTATATCAATGATTGGTACCCAAAATTCCTGCATTTTCTATTACAGCACTGATCTTTAATTGAAAATAAAAAAAATGACATCATCCTTTTTTTTATTGTTTTGGTAAAAAAAAACAACTGATTAAACAAAATGTGTTTCTTTCTTATTAAATATTATTAAAATAAATTAATGATACAAAAGAAAACAATTGAGAAAAAAGTATACGTATTATAAAAATGATATTTTATAATAATCCTAAAACCATCCATATAAAACCATTATTATTTTTATTAATAATTGTTTTCAGCTGACCAACATGCAAGAAACTTTTCCTTCACATTTCTATTAGAAAAAATAATATTTTAAATATAACACAATACTGATAACGAAAAATAACACGACTCCTACTATCTACAAATCTTATCTTATATTTTCGGAATTCATTTACATTAGTTTATCAGCAGCTATATTGCAGTAAAGTTAAATATATTTTTACTTAAAAATTGTAGAAATTTCTGTTTTCTATAAAACTAAACATTTTATTTAAAACTCTAAATCATTGTGAAAACATTTCACTTTAAAAATGGAAAACTATACTTTAATAAATAACTTTAAACTTTTTATATAACGTTGCAACGAAAACATTAAATATTTATAGAGACAGACTTGACTAGACATTGATTTTGAATTTGAGCAACAGGAGAATTTAGTTTATAAGGAAGATGAATATATATTTGCGGAAATAAAAATATATATAAAAAATATACACAAAAAGATTTCTATTTTGTCTTGTTTATGTGGGTGAAAATATTTGATTATAAAAATTATTTTGTGGAAATGCAGATGGAAATTTTTTGTTTATTTTTTATGATTTTATATGTTAAAGGAACTTCTATTAAAAATTTTATTTGCCATTTATAAGCCTACATTTTTAGTATTTCTCCTTTTTATAAACCATAATTTTTTTGAGATCTTCCAAAGATTTAGTTTTTTTTATTCTCTTTTACAATGGCTTAACAAAAATATAATAACCTGTAATTAGAATTAAAATTTATAAAGGTTGAAAAAGTCCTTTAGATTATATTATTAAAATATGTACTTTTATTAATATTTCTACCTGTACAAGTTTTCTTCTGCCCCCTAGAGGCATGAACTTTTTCTATATAATATTTTACTAAAACTTTTTCTTAAGAATTATAATTTTATTAACTATAACTTGATCAATATTTTTGTCACTATGGGTTGTTCTTTAAGTATTTTTTTTTTCAGATTCAAAATAAACAAAAAAAAAAAAAATATAATCTTTCCCCAAAAAAATTGATTAAACTTTATTTAATAAACAAATTCAATTTCTATGGATAAAAAATATTTGCTCAATTTTTTAAATAATTTGATTTTTATTTTAGATATGTACAATTAAATTAGTATTCACAATAAATTCAAGATTTTTAATTTTTTCGAGGGAGTATTAAATGGTTAAAGATGTGCAAGTAGAAAGTTGCAAAATGATGAAATGATTTTCATGTCACTTCTTAAGTTTCCAAATATCGACGTAACAAAAAAAAAACAAGAAATTTACATGAATTTAATTAGCGTTTATTATTTTTTTTAATAACCAAAATTTACAAATTTTCATTGGCACCACAAATAATTAAATTGAATTTTTAAAAAAATTAGACGATTATAGACAAATCGAGATCACCTGAATTATCATCAACACTTCCATCAGCTGTAAAAACAATGTGATTATAATAACTGACACTTTCTCCTGGAGTAGGACTAGCGATAATTTCTTGGTTCTCTTTAAAATTTAAACCTTTAAGTAGAAAAATATTTTCAATTAATTGAAGAAAGCAAAAAAAAAATCTATTTTTTATAAAATGTACCATCAGCAGCAAAGCATTCATGAATTACTGTTACTGATAATAAATCTTCTGTTGAAAATTTGAAAATTGCACATGATGCAGAATTATCTGGACACTTAAAACCCTCACAATCATGGCCTAAAATATTTCAATTTATTACTTTAAGTAAAAGAAAATAATTTTTTAATTAAAATTAAAATTAATATTTTTACCGTATACATTTTCTAAGTTCAATGAAATTAAAAAAATTGATATAAGTACAATTCCAAAAGATGCCATTTTATTAATTAAAAATTTTACAAATACAATTCACAAGAAATAATAAACTGTTCACAACTAAATGCAGAAACTTTATTAAATTAAAATGCACAATACATAAGGGTTTTATATTAAAATTGTGTCACAAATACATTTGAAAATATAGAATTTATCCACAAACACTTTAAAAAAGTTATGTTTTTTTTTGTATTTAGGAAGAATGTTTAAAAAAAAAATAATTTACTTTTAACTTATAATTACTTTCAATTAAAAACTTTAACATTTGAACAACACACAAAACCATATTTCGCAAATAAAAACGTGTACATATTTTTTTTTTCCTAATTAAGAATTTTAGACGAATTTTCAAAGAAATATTTAATTATATAATGTTAGCACAACTGATGTTTTATAGATTTTTTTATGTTAATTACTTTAAATATTTATTACTTCAAATTGCGTAAATTTTTTCTAAATATTACTTAGTATTTTGAAACGATTTGTATGGCAAAGGGATACACGAGTTTGTAAATAAAATAATTTTAAGTTGATTCAAAATAATTCAAGGAAGAACATGTGAAATTTATATTTTATGAACAGTCAGTGTTTTTTATTTAAATACAAGAAATACAAATAAGAATTTACTTATTAATATGGAATGTTTTATTATTTTATGAAATGCGACATAATTTGATTATGGTTATATCAATATTGTGATAATAACTAAATACACTGTAACAGTTGATTTCATAAAAAACTATAAATTAAAATTAAATTATTTTTTCTGTATCTACTTTTAAATGTTACTTGAAATTAATGGAAAATCCATCATTCATTGTTATAAAAATATTTATAGCTCATCTTTCTGTTCCTCAGTGTTATCATTTTGATTACAACGATTTTTCATCGATTTTTCTGGCATTGGTGGGACTCCTTCGGTCCTCTGTTCATCAACCTTATTATCTTAAAAAACAATTGTTATTTAAAATGACAACACACTAATTAATAAAAATAGAAAAAAATACCATTTTTATCATAACATTCAATAACTCTTGTCACTAATAATTTGTCGTCTGTAGGATGTTCAAAAACTCCGCAGGAAACCGCACTTTCAGTACACTCAAAACCCTCACAATTAAGGTTATCTTTACCTATTTGATTTTAAAAAATTTTTAAATAATTTATTTAAGTAATTTTGAATGAAAATCCTTACTTTTTACACTTTCAAAATATATTGAAATAAAGAAAATTACTGCAAATACAATTCGAAAAGATGTCATATTTGTATTAATGAATTTAAAGTATTCAATTATTTACAAGTAAATTTTAATATCAAATTTACAACAGTTCTAATTACACTTAACTACAAGTAACTAATTATTATGGATCAAATATTTTAATATCCGAAACTTTTATTTAATTTTTTTTAAGAAAGAATAAAACATATTTCACAAATAATGACGTGTACTTCTTCGGTTGCTTGAGAAATTTATTATTAAACAAAAAACTAATTGACGTCAAAGACGGAATTTTTTAATATTGTCACAATTGTCAAATTATTGTAAAATTTATAAGTTTATACTGTTTTGTTTACGTTGTGGCCTAGTACATAATATATTGCGAAGGATCATAGGTTCAATCCTCCTAGTTTCTATTTTAGTAAAGCACGTTACTAAGCATTTATAGCACATTTTTAAAGTAAGCATACACAAATGCAATCATAAAATAATGTTGAAACAGTTCAAATGTTTATACAAATTATTCAGTAAACATGAAAACATAAGTTTCAATCATCTCTTGTTATTTTAAATTGCCAATTACGCTTCATTCCAACTTTCAAAATTTTAGTCACTTTTGAAATTTGCATTGGAATTTCGTTTCTATTATTTTTTTAAGATAATATAGTTTTTGGAAAAAAAATCCTTTTAGGGCGAAATCGTTGGATCCAGTAGTCTGATTTTATAAAGGAAAATAATTCAAATTTTCAAGAATATTTACTCTTCTTTACTGTTTGAAAATAAATAAAATAAAATGAACAAAAATGAATTATTATGTTTTACTTTATTTATTCCATAAAAATTATCATTAAGATTATTGTGGTATAATAATGAAAGAGATAGATTCCTAAGAGGCCTAATTAACAAAATGGATTGAAATTAAAATCCTTTCTATACAAATAAAAAATGTAATTAGTAGTTTATACTGTTTTGTTTACGTTGTGGCCTAGTACATAATATATTGCGAAGTATCATAGGTTCAATCCTCCTAGTTTCTATTTTAGTAAAGCACGTTACTAAGCATTTATAGAACATTTTTAAAGTAAGCATACACAAATGCAATCATAAAATAATGTTGAAACAGTTCAAATGTTTATACAAATTATTCAGTAAACATGAAAACATAAGTTTCAATCACCCTCTATATTAGTTTACTCTTGTTATTTTAAATTGCCAATTACGCTTCATTCCAACTTTCAAAATTTTAGTCACTTTTGAAATTTGCATTGGAATTTCGTTTCTATTTTATTTTTTTAAGATAATATAGTTTTTGGAAAAAAATCCTTTTAAGGCGAAATCGTTGGATCCAGTAGTCTGATTTTATAAAGGAAAATAATTCAAATTTTCAAGAATATTTACTCTTCTTTACTGTTTGAAAATAAATAAAATAAAATGAAAAAAAGTGAATTATTACGTTTTACTTTATTTATTCCATAAAAATTATCATTAAGATTATTGTGGTATAATAGTGAAAGAGATAGATTCCTAAGAGGCCTAATTAACAAAATGGATTGAAATTAAAATCCTTTCTATACAAATAAAAAATGTAATTAGACGAATACATTTAAGATAAACCAATGTATGACGTAATCGAAAAAAAAGTCTGGTATGAGAATGGACCATCGTCCATATTATGGATTAATTTTAATTTCATTTTTTATTTTTTTAATAAAAAAAAACAAACCTAGATAGAATTTTTACCTAAATCTCAGGTTAACTTTATAAATTGATGTAATTTTTTTTTTTGTATAATCCTTTTCTATACAAACGATACTCTATTTAATCGTTTTATGTATTATAGAGGTCCTTTCAAGAGGACACACACATAGAATTTAGATTAAATTCCAGTTCTTTTTTTATTAAATTCCCTTAAGTTTATTATGGAAAAATTTGTTTCAATAACGTTACCTTTTTATTACAAAAATTGAACAAAAAAAAAACGTAAATAATTTCAAATTTTTTTGTTGTTGAACCGACCAGTCTAGAAAAATGACAATGTAAATTGTCATACCTTATTTGGTGTATAAAGATTTTTTTAGCTAAAATCATGATTTAAGTTAATTACAAAAAAAATTATAATAATTAGATTTAATTTTATTTTCAATTTTATCATAATTATTTCTTCATTATTTATTCATTAGAATATTGTCGCGTCTATTAAGAATAATTTTGTTTGTTCATAAACAGCTTTTATTCTCTGTACACTATTCAATTAACCATCATAACAATTAATTCATAATCAAATTTTTTAATTTATTCTATTTGAATTTAATTACAACAAATTTTGCGCTTATTAAAAAAAAATTTTAAATTAAAAGTTTTAAGTTTTTTTTTTAAAGTTTTTAGAGAACAAGAAAATATAAACTCAACGATATATTTATATATGAAAGAAAGGTCAAGCCGTAAAGTTTTTTTTTTGTTTTCTTTCTTCTTTCTGTTTATTCTTTGGAACAGTTTTTTTTTCAGCTCAAACGATGTTTCTCATTGTTACAACTTTTTGAATATTTTTTTGTTCGCTTCTTCTTCATTTTAAATTTTTTTTTGGGATTAACAAATAAAGCTACACAATATATATCTTTCGGCTTTTTGTTTTTTTGTGTTCCCATAAGGATTATACTCAATTTTTGTTTCATAAAGTAAACCAAAAAAAAAAAAAACTTTCGAAAGCTTTTATTATCCGAAAGAATAAAAGAATTTTTTTTTATTCAAATGCAGTAATTTAAATGCATTATGCACTTTATATGGCAATAAAATAATTAAAGAAGTCTATTTGTCTATATTTGTTGTTAAAGAATAAAGAGAAACTTTCGTCAATTGATACAATGAATTTAATGTTGATAATTGAAAGGAATAAGTAGAAAGAAATGAAGTCGTATATTACACTCTGTTGTATAATGTCAATTGTTCATATTTAATTTACCAAGTTAAACAGATGTATTAATTAATAAACATAAAATTCAAATTAAAAGAAACGTATACTTACTATGAAACATTTTGTATTGTTGTATTTTACAAATTATGTGTACAACTTCTTTTTAAATCTTAATTAAAACAATTCAAATAGAAAAGAGGGAAAAACTCCTTATAAAATTTTTACGTTTTGAATTCTTAAGAGAACAAATGCGAATTAATTAATTATGAAACGTAATATTTTTTTTGTATATAAAAATGAGGCATAATGATGCATAAACAATGTTTATTATTTAAAATAAAAACTAGAAAAATCTAGAACAAAACCAAAAAAAAATTTAAAGGAAAATGTTTTTCTTCTCATTTTCCTTCCTTCCTAAAATTTTTGAAATAAAACAAGAGAAACAATAAATATCAACGTGATGGTGAAGAATTACAACGCCTCGTTATTATAATGAAATATTTAAATAATTAGGTTGTGCGTATTGTTATTATTAAATAACAAAATCCGAATCCTTTTAAATAAAAAAAAAAAAAAAAACATAAAATGGAACGAATAAGGATTTTTTTTTACATGAAAAGAAAAGAAAAAAGGAAAGTAAAAATACAATGATTTAAACAAGAAATAAAAATTTTTTTTATAATAACCATTTCGTTCCTGGTCATTCAACGTGCTAATTTATATTTACCTTTACTTTTTATGACATCCAAATAAAATTAGTAACTGTATTTGTAATAGTAGTAGGTATTAGTAATTTCTATCAAAATAAAATAAAAAAAATAACCGATTTATTTTTACATTTTCACAACGTCATAACTTTCGTTGAGTTTTTCTTTTATTTGAATATCAAAATATTGATGTACCATTTTTTTTCTTTTATTGTATAGAATTTGAGTGTTTTATTTTTGTTGTCTGTTTGTTATATGATAACATAAATATGTACATACACCCCTTAGATGTCATTTCGTCACATCGTATATTCATCCTTTTGATGTTTAAAATAAACACAAAAAATATTGTAGGAAAAAAAAATTCACATACGAATTTAATGTGTGCTATGTGCATAAACAATTAATAAATAAAATCAATATTTTCTGTTCTACACCAATTGAACCAGTAGATGTAAAGAAATTTCCGTAAGGATTTCAAGATTGAATTATAGTTTAATGATCCTTATCAATTATTACATTAAAGAAAAAGATATTCTTCAGGCAATAATCAATATTGATAAGTAAATTAAATAGATATTACTCAATTGGTACGAGATTTATTTTCCAAAGCGTCTTTGTGGGGGAAAACGAACCATTACAATTGTCATCAGATCCTTTACAAACTATTCTATTGTCGTTGAATTTTTCATTTTATTTTCGTTTGTATTAAAGCTTCTAAGATTTAAAAAATGATTTACTATTACGTTCACTATGATCTTGTCAAAAAAAAATTTATTCTTCCTCAAATATTGAGAATGAAAATAAGAGACGCAATTGTAATTTGTAACAATATGAAATTTCTTTTTAAATAATCTATAAAAGCTTAAAGCTTAAAAATAAATGAATAAGCCAGATTTAATTTAATTTCACCATGAACTTATATTTCATATAAAGTTAAAATAAATTTTTTGTAAGAACCACAAGCTTTTGGAATATCATTTCATAAATACATCATTTGCATAATAAAAATTATAATCAATACAACAACAATAAATTTATCATATACAAAATCGAACAAAATAACGTAAAAAATAACTACCCCCTTTTTTACATCATTCAAAATTCTGTCAAATATAACTTTTGTTAAAGTAATCACGTGCTTATGTTCAAAATCTTGTTAAAGGAAGAAAAAAAAAACAGGAGAAAATTATAGAAGAAGTGAGAGAATTTTCGACTTTTTTATACGAAATAGATATTTACAAATCCACATATTATCACTCAACAATTTGTTTACATTTTTCCTTGAGAAAATTTCATGTATATTTTTCCCCCTTGAAGTCTTTTTGTATTCCTGTTTTTTTCCTCTTCTTCGTTCTATTTATCCTTATATACGAGTATTACACATCGTATTCGCAAACATGTTCAGTGTCAAAATAATTGTTATTTCACACATTTTTAACATTCTATCCCCTTTATTTTATCTACCATATATACCAACACCACTATACCATATACTCATCGTCATCAGTAACTGCCATCGTATAGTCGTTCGTTCATTCCTTTATTTTTTGCAAATTTCCTTCAGGAGATTTTTGTGTGCATGTTTTTGTCGATGGTTTTTTTTTTTGTTTGAATTTGTTGTGTTTATGTTTCGTATCAAAATATATAAAACTACGATGGTTTTGCTTGCGGTATTCTCTGAATTATTTAGTTTTAGTTTGAGATACTATTCAGAAAGAAAAAAAACAAAGATGAGAAAAAACACATTATCTAACTATCCATATGCATATACTAAAAGTATATAAGAGCTTACCAAGACTTTATAAATTCTGATTTTATAAGATTGAGGTAGTCCTTGGTTGACAATATATTTATTAGAAATGCAATTTATATTATAGTTTATAAACAATATGAATTGAACGTTTTATACTTTCATTTATTATATTGGAAAATTTTATACTATATAGAAAAAGTGGGTCGTTTGTGGGAGCACATATAACCAGAATAAAAATAAATTTTCCAAGTGAAACTTTAACCCATATATGCCATTTTATAACTTTTATATACTTAAATGACTTCATCAATTATTAATTTTAGGTCACATATTATTTAATGAATTTACAAATTCATAAGTTTTACAATAAATGTTATGTAAGATCTTATAATTAATTAATTAATGCTTAATTGGGTATCGAAATACATACAAATATAAATAGTTATCTATTTAGCACTATTACAATCCTGTCAATAAATTTGAATTTAAATAAATTGGATGTCATTTTGAACGAATGAAGAATAAATTTTTTAAAATCCGTACATTTAAAGCTTTACAATTGTATATTCATAATAAAACATTTTTGATGACATTTAAAAAGTTCTTGAAAAAAAGTTTTTATATAAATTATGGAAATGTTTTTTGCGTATTTAATTGTTCCCGATTTTAAGAATATAAACTTTTGTTATAAAGTTCAAATTTAAAATAGATTTTATTCATATAAATAATTAAATTTTTTGTAGAAATAATATATATTAAAAATAATAGAAACGTAAGACAATGAGTATTTAACGTATTAATAAAATTAACTCAAACAGAAAACCAAACATTTACAATTCTTCTTACAAATAACAAAATATTGTATTTTATTCGGAAAAATGTTAGGAAGCACTTCATAAAATGAATTTTTAAAATATTATATCACGGTTGATTTAATGTAAATGGATTAAACTATGAATGGTATTATAATAGATTAGTCATTAGACTATAGATAAATTGTCAATTATAATTAAGTCATATTTTAATTGAATCACTTTTATCTTCTGTTACTATTATTTTTTGATATATGATGTATGATAAAGTACAATAAAACCTTTATAGAAAATAGGAAACACCATACTTTAAATGATAATCCATTAATTTAATACTTCTTTCATTACTCCACCCCTTTGCATTATAAAAACTTCAACTCGTAATATTGCAGCTGATGATAACTCTATGTAATTTTTTTTATCATTTTTCATTTTAATGAATAAAATAGAATGTAGTTATTATTATTTTGTCGTTTCTAAAAAAATGTATACAGTTTCTAACAAATTACGTTGAAAATTGGATAGAAATAAAATCAACAATATTAAAAAAATTATTTCCAGTAAATTATTCGACTAAAAATTAAAATAATTCAATAAATCAATGTTTGAATTGAAATTCTTATTTTTCTTTATTTTAACATTTTTGTATATTTGATTTATTAATTTATCCACAAATTCCTTAGAATTAAATTTGTCTCTAAGAAAAACATAATAATCGATTTTGAAAATAAATAATACAAAGTATATGCCTATAGAGATTAAGATTGTTTTTAAAATCAAAAATTTAATTGACATGATTGAATGGACTAATTCGGAAGAAAAAGTTTAAACAAAACAGATTTGTTTATTTAAATATTTATATTAATTGAATTTTAAATTGAATTTATATAATTTATTCAATAAGTAATATTACTTTTTGCTTTTACTATCTAGGCAATTACAATTTCTAACGCATATAAAATTGCTTTTGGCATGCATAAATAAATCATTGACAAAGTTTTGTTATATGTTGGTTTGATATTGTCGAATATTGTTTGTAAAAGAGGATAGAATAACAAATTAGTTTATCGTAATATTGAGTGTTATTTCAATCAATTAATACTTGTATAAACATTAACTAGTGATTTACTAAATCATGATTGGTGATGGTACTCAATAAAAAAATAAATAATATACTTCGATATCAGTTAATTGTGAACACAGCGTTTGTTATAAGACAAAGAAATACTGCGTATATTCAAAGTAAATATTTTGCATGTTTGACATTTGGGTTCTTATCAATAAAATTATGAGAAAATCGCATTTAAATAATTCCTGAAACATTTTAAACACGAAAGTTAAATTTGGTAATATTGAAATCGTTTTATAGAGTCGTCAGTTAAAATTCTGGCATTATAGAAAAAATGTTTAGGTATCTTGAATATTATTTGTGCGGATGTGATGTCATATCCGATAACGGTAACCCATGAAAACAAATAACAACAACAAACATAAGCTTTAACAAAATTCAATTTTCAAATATATAACGCGAAAGCTCAGTTTGTTACAATTCTAAGAAAATTCTTTAAAATTTAAATCTTGGTAATGATAATAAAAAAAAATTCCTGCTGTAACAGAAAATTCTACCTTTTAGTCGAATATTTTTTCAAAATAATCAATTTGGTTAACATGAATCTCTACTTTCGTAATTATATAAATATTATTATTTTTATAAAATTGTTTTACTGTTGTTGCATTATACGTCTCTTGAGAACTTTATAATGGAACCTTAACATAAGTACATTCGTTGTTGGTAGTGATTATATACAGATTTTAGTTTTAGATCATTTCCGTTTTATGTATTATTTTTGTTATCTTTTAAAATTCAATTGAATTTAATTTAAAAAGATAAAATTATTAAATAAACCAATTTTATTTGAAACAAAAAGTAAATATCTAAATTCGTAAAAAATAAATTAAAATTTTAATTCCAAATGGTCCGAGAATTTATATTTTGAGAGTGTTCTTCGTCACTTGAGTATTTTATTTTATTTCTATTTTATTTATTTTTGTTATCATTTTCATCTCTTATATATTTACATATATAGAGAAAATGCCTTCATCACAAAAAATTAATTTCTTTTTTGTATATATTTTCAAATCCAAACAAAAACCTCAATTCAATTGTTGTTTACATAAAATATTGTTTTGTTTTGTTTGTTTGCCTATAATTCCCATCTTTTTTTTTTTTTTTGTTATTTTTATGTTTTCATTTTTAGAACAAAAAAAAAATGTCCTTTTGAAAAAGAAAATTGTTATCATCGCATTATGGTCTTCGTGTGCTAGATTACGTAGGACATACAAAAAACCCAACAAGAATTAAGTGTTTAATTTATTTAAGAAATCTTTTAGAACAAACAAAAAATGTAGAATTCTTTTAGAACTGTGTTGAACATATTGTTTCATTTTGTTTCATATGATATAAATACATAATCGTAAATATAAATGACAAAAACAAATAAACAAACTTTATATGTTATACACAATTTAATTTAGATTTACAATTTAAAGATTAAATATAATTTAAAAACTAATTCAATGATTTATAGAATTTATTCATTAAACTTGACCTTAATTAATAGGATTAAAAACTGACACAATCTATAAATCAGATACGAATAGTTCAGAAAAGTTTGAAATGAAAAGTATAGTCAAATAAACCTATATACTAACCCAAATTATATGATTTCAAACTTATGTAAGCCGGTTGGCAATAAGGAAAAAGTTTTTAAGTTTTTTTCAACTTATTTAATATTTTAACTGATTTTGTATAAATTCTTTTAAAACTCAAATTATAATTAATTATATTCATATAAGTTTTCCTCTATCTACTAACGTAATTTACTTTGTTATTGTTGAAAAATGTCAATATTATATTGTTCAATTAATTCTAGATGGAAACTGAATTCATTTTAAAAACAAACGATGTCTTTTTCAGTAAAGACAATATTTGCTTAAAATTAAAATTTTATTTATATTTGTTGAAAATGTAAAAATATGCTAAATTAATATTTTGCTAGAAAATATAATGGTTGGACTTTATACTATATATTGTGATGAGGAAAAACTTTGTATTTATGTTTGTTAAAATTTATTAAAAAAGTATAAAACAAGGATATAAAATTTTGAAATTTTTAACAAAATTAATGACATTTAATTTACTTAAATGTTATTTATGATTTCAATATAGGATAAAAATGAACAATCAACATATGTGTTCTATTGCACTTTTGAATTTTTATTTCCATCTTAAAAAAAAAATAGAGATTGAACAATAAAAATAGTTTTACCTCTGTACTAACTTTAATGGATTTCTTCCTTTTTTAATCAATTGGAACAATAAAAGAACATATACATTTATAAAAAGATTAAACTGCATTTTTAGTTGAGAAAACATCGTAATGAATTCCAAATAAATCGTCTGTGAAAAGGATCGATAAAACAAGAATTACAATTTAAGTTTTGATGTTTCTATAAACTTGTTTAGCTTAAGTTTTGTATTTGTTAAAATAAAAATGTGATATACTTTTCAAGTTCAATCGTTTAAATGATTTAGATTCAAAATTAAATTCCAAACTTGTTACTAATATTTTGAATGTTTGTCTTTACTTAAAAAAAAAATCTTCTTATCTCAAACCCTTCATATTTCTTTAACTGAATTCTTTTGTAAAACTTTCAGAAACAATTTCTATAAAGTTTACAACTTTATATGTTTGTGAAAGGGGAAAAATTGTTTGTTTGTGTAATAAAAGAACATTTCAAACTTTTCAGGAATCAAATATAGGAATAATTTATAAGAAATTTACTAATAGAACTCACCGGTAATTTTTATAAAAAAATCACTCAAATTTTTTATTAATTCCACTCAAAAGATTTCACTCAAATTTAAAAATATTCTACTATAATCTTAAAAGCACAATATTTCACTCTTTAATTTATTGTATTTAATGCGTTCAATAAAACCATAAATTTTTATTATTTTATTGTTTAAACGAAAATCAATCAATTTTTGATAAACTTTAGAATTAAATTTTTTTCGTAAATTAAACGACAAAAAGTATGCAATGTCAGAGTAGAATATCAGGAACTGTTCACTTCGTTTGTCACAGAAGAAATAATATGAATAGACTAAAATTGAATGCTGAAAAGCTCAAAGCTCTTTGATTATTTGTGTACCACAATACATGCGCAACTATTGTTATCTTGACGCTATATAAAAAAATATATTTTATATTTTTTTACACATTTTTTTTTTGTTTAATGTAAATATAAGAGTGTGTGTATGTATGTTTATATGTATTAGTTTTTATATGGTTGTATATGTGAATGGATAAACAGTAGAGCACTGTAAGGATTATGGTGGGTGGACAATTTTAAATAAAATTTTTGTTTTATCATGAGAGTTTTATGATAAACAACAGAGAGTGGTTTGTTTGATTTTGTCCGACAAAATTAAATAATACTAAATGGATTTGAAATTTTAAATATATTATATATGAAAATTCAGATGTGTGTATGTAGTGATATATTTTTTAGATGCTGACTGTCTTAAATGAGTTTATTTCAAAAGGAAAACTAAACTAAACTTTGAATAGGAAAAGTTGGAATAACTAGCGGAAGCTTTAACCCAAAAATTTTCTGTAATAAATTACAAGAGAAGAAACACAAGAGAAGGACGGTCTTATTATTTTTCTACGAGTCCCAAGTTCCGTTTCAAATAAATCTTAAGAAAATATACGAAACAAAAAAATTATCAAAATTTATGTTTTAATATTTTAGATTTTGTATTCCTGTTCTGTTTTTTTTTTGTCTTTTTGTTATTATTATAAATATTCCAGTTTTGTTTTGTTAGGACAATATACATAATTCCATTTATTTATTTTTTTGTTTAAACTGACTGATATTTGAAGAAACAATCATAAAAATTATGAATTATTCAATTCAAAATAATAAACAAAATGAAAAACGGAAATTATACCAAATTAGAAAAAATACATTAAAATATTTTCTGTACTTTTGATTTAATATCCAATCGGTTGAATGTATTACATATTTATTTTTTCTTAAATAAATGCACTGGAAAATCAATTGAATATCATAATTATCAAATAATATTCTTTCATTCACAATGACAAACATATTTTCTGGTGTAATAATTTCTGGAAAGAATCAACAAGTTTATGAACATAAATTTTATACTCGAATAATCCAAAAGCCATTATATTTTTGTCAGAAAACATAATAAAATTTACTTCCTATTTTTTTTTTTCATTCTAATCAAAAAAAAATGCGAATAAATTAATGTTTATCAATTTATCATTTAAAGTAGAATAAAACTACATATATTTGTAATTACAATATAGATAAAAATTATAATTATCTGATTGGTAAATAAAAGTATTTTTATTGACACAAAATTTAAATTACACATTAACCATCTGGTATATTTTATCAACCGTCTATATTTAGTAAATTAAATGTTTTTATGATGAAATGATTTTGAATGAAATAATTTATTGCCGACAAAAAAATTTAGTTCACACTTTGTGCAATTGATTAATTTTATAAGTCAGTTTATAAAGTATTGAAAATTATCAATTTTTTAATAAAAACTTATATCAGAAATATTTTGTTTAAATGTCAAAAGTCACAATCAATTTATATAAATTTTTTAACTCAATTCAATTAAATTTTTTTGTTGATAAAACTTTTAATTTTCTTTCTATTTATTGGATTGTTAAAAAGTTAAGCTAAAAAAAATTAAACATTTATCGCCGATGGAGTGAATAAGAGAATATAATTTAATTATTTTATTTCTTAATAAATAATTATTAATTCAATCTTTATTTTAAAGCCAATAAATTGTGTAGATTTGTTTTTTTTCTGTTTTCATTTTAATTCAATAAAAATCAGAAAGTTTCAAAAAAAATTTAGAAATGAGTGAAAGGAACAAACTTTCTTCTCCTAATAAACTTTAATTTTATTTGATTTTGTTTTTACTTTTTTTCCTTTAAAGAAAAAAAGAAAACATTTTTATTTTATAATAAAATTAATTTAATTTGTATCAGAATCACGTAATATTACATATAATAGAATTATTATGTTTAGTCATTTGATAAAGACACTAAAAAAGTTCTTTATAAAAAAGGTTCAATTCAAAGTTTGAACTAAAACCAAAAATAATGGTTCATTATTTAAATAATTCATATAAAATGAACGTCAATATAATTTACTTTTATTATTATTTTTATTTGTATACAGGTAAATTCATTTTGATTCTACATACTTTTTTTTTTGTTAATTTAAAGTTTCAAAATTACTTTAATAATTGTTACGGAAATTTAGTTTTCAACTTAAATAATAATTATAATAATAATGAGATGAAAATTTTTTTTTATAGGATTTCAATAACAATTTATTTTTGGAATAAATTCAAACGTAATTATTTACACAGTTAGTTGAATAAATTTACGGTGTGCATTTTTTGAAGGAGTTTGTGTAATGCAGAATACTTTTATCATTATTATTTTTTATTCAAATTACCAAAATAAAGTAAAAGTTTCTTATTTTGGGGCTTTTTTTTTACGCAAAACAGAAGAACACTTAAGGAGCTAAAAATTATGGAAAATAAAAAGAAAATGAATTCTTTTATTAGATTCTTTGTACTAAAGTCGGAATAAAAAATTATTTTCAAAGAATAATCATCAGTCGCTAATATGTAACTGTTTAACAAGATAATTTAGATTTATTTTTTGATAATAAAGTGTGTCTGTAAAAGGAAGTAACATTATAAATTTTATTGCTGTTATTACCGCTTTATTTACAAAATTTTATAATTTATATGCACAGTTTTGTTACAACAGAACTAAATTATATATAAAAAAAAAAGTGTAATAAAATATTCTTGTACATTAAAGTTGAAAATTTCATTCGGGAAAAAAAATTAACAACAAATTAAAATAAACTTGTTGCACTAAAAGTTCTAAAATAACTAAAGTGTAAATCGTGTTTATGTTTTTTATTGGAACGATAAAAAATAGTTATCAATTTTAATGTGGTTTTTTATGTTAAACTAATCCAAACACCACTTCACATTATGAACTTGACATACAAATCTACTTCCCTCACATCGATCAGAACTATTATGAAAATGCTATCTACATTTTCTATTTCATTCAGAGATTATCCAACAAAATTGATAAGAATCTCTGTTTGTTGTTTGTTAAATTTTCTGTTTTTCTCATCAATGTTTTCATATAGAAAGAAAATAAATATGGTCCAGATTCAAATGAAAATAAAAAATAATTTATGGAATAATTATTCAAATTATATTTCCCAAGAAACTAAATAATTTTTTTTTAATTCCCATTTGATTTTACCTACAAAAAACATAAACTCATCCTCACTTCCATAATTTGATCAAGAATGATTTACTTTTTACGTTTTAATTGATCAAGAGTACGTGTGTGTGTGTTCGTGTATGTGTATGTTTGTTTCATATATAAATTCAATTAATGAAGAAACATTTAAAAAGTCTCGTCGTTTTAATTTAAAAAATAAGCCCCAAAAAATAAATCAATTTTCAAATAAAATTGTATAAACAAAAGATATATGTCATTATTAGTGTGGTTCTAACCTGACCTTTAAATTTCGATTCTCCCCTTCTTTTTTTTTTTTATTTAACCAAAAATTAATGACATAATCAAATTATTTACAAAAGTTTTTAATTGGATAATACAGAAACTCTGATTTCAACTTCAATTATAAAAATACAAAAAAAAAATGCCAATAATTAATTATTTGAATTTAAAATAAAAATCAATTCTCAATTAATTTTAATTCAATTATTATGAAATATTTTTCCAAAATTATTATAATTTAATTCTAGCAAAAATAATGTACAGAAGATTTCTATAATTTCGAATTTATTCATCATGTGGTGTTATTAGATGTTCCCCAGCTGTGACTCATTCAATTTTCTTAATTTTCTCTTACAAATAATCTTGTTTTTGTTGAAGGTTTGAAGTTTGATAGTAGCACATTATACATTATAGGGTAAAACATTTTTGTGTTTATTTGTAAAAATTATTTACATTCACCCTTTGGGAGAAATTCTGTTAAAAGTTTCATATCTTATCCTTACGAATAGAGGATTCAACCTTTCATATAAACAGAATGCACATCAATTCATTTTTTGTTTTTTGATAAACGAAACGAATTGCTGTTGGGTGAAATTGAAAATTTTATGTAAATTGACTGAATTATTTTCCGTTGATTATTTTCATTATTATTTGCTCGTTTGAGCTTAAGAATTTGCACAAAAATAAAATAGTGAATATCCCGTATGTAAAATATGTTGGGGATAAATTTTCAATTTTAAATGTAATATTATAAAAGTCTGTGAAATGAAAATGGTATTTTAAAGTTTATCGAATTAATTTTACCCAATAAATAATAATTGAATTTTTAACCCAAAATAAAAACGCTGGCCACTTCATCAATTTGATTTAGGGACCCATATTTTTTTTAATCAAATTAAACAATCTAAAAATGAATCTATTAAAACCCACTATTAAAAAGTTATTTATTCATGAATATTGTAGTTCCATACGCAATTTGATCCACAATTAAAAATATATTCAAAAATGTATGATTTCGCTTTAAAAAAAAGGGAATCCCAAAAAAAAACGTTTCTAAAAGCTCCTTTTTTTTGGTAGTGATCATCAATATGTGGAAATGCATGTATTGTTATTGTTTCGATTTTTTCATTTATGCCGGTAAATCTGCAGCTGAATAATGATGATTTTTTTGTTGTTAATAAATCCTAAATTGGTTTAGTTTTTTTCATATGATTATTATTGTGTAGGTTTGATTTTGGATTAATGGAAACGATTTTTTATTTAATTGCATAAAAAAGTTATTCATTCAAACTAAAAACTAATTTGTTCATTGGACTTACACAGTGAATAACTCAATGATGTCAGGTTTAGATGGAATGAAATTACAGTTTTTTATTATTATTTTTCAAAAAAAAAAATACAAATTAAAATATTCTGGGAAAATTTCGTAAATTTATTTCTGACTAAAATATATAATTTCTGTAAGGCCAACGTTAGAATCCCTTTAGAATATAATATAATGTCCTATATTTAATGTATTGTAATATGAAGTTAAATTTTAGTTTTTTAAAACTAATTTTTTAATAACTTATTAAATAATTTTTCTATTTTATCATAGAAAATGTAGCACTTTATTATTTTGTCCCATAATCCCATAAGTATGAATTTTATATAAATAATTTTTTTAATGATATACGAAAATTTTATAAAATAAACCAATCTTTTAAGGACCTTATGGGACATACAGTTTTTTTATGATATTTATATTAAAACATATTCTTATATACACAAATTGCTAATCTAAATTCTAAGTCAATTGGATTATGAAAGTTTATTAAATAAATTTTTAATAATTCTATAATTTACCAATTTTAAAAATAAATAAAATACAAAATATTAATATCTATGATGGGTCATAAAATTTATAGAGTTTAAATAGTTCAATAGTTGAGACAAAACTCAGCATTATTCTAATCTTCAACACGGGCCATGGCATAGTGAAATCAGCATCGACTTTCATCAGTTATGATTCCATTATAATATTTAGATCCTGAGTGGTTTGGATGATCCAAGACACGTTAATAAACCAATTTATTAAATCAAATCTTCAAATATCTTTTATTTTAAAGTCAATTGTATAAAATTTCTAGTTAACAAATTTTAATGTTAAATAATTTAAAATTTATGGAATAATCAAATTTTAATTATTGTTCATATTGAAACAATGTTTCCTTATTTTCTTTTAATAAAATTTCCTGAATAATTCAAAATATTTTCTTGAATAATTTAATTTATTGAAAATTGTCCATTAAATGATATTTGTCATTTAAAATTATCTTTTATTCATTGATTTAAATTTGATAAACTTTCTTGAATTTCTTGAACCAATTTTAAAAATAATACAAGTAAAAATATTATATGAAATTTAAATAAAATTTTACTCATCCCAATTTTATTTGAATTGCACAGATTTCATTTTAAGTTATGTAGTACAAACATGGACTTTCGGTTTTTGGCATTGCTTCTAGTTTTATTAAATGTTCTAAAATTATAGGTAGGTACACGAATAGAATTTCTTTAATTGTTTTAATAATATAATAATACCAATTTATTCTTAATTTATCAACAATTAATAAGATAATAACAACAGTAGGTTTAAGGTAAAAAAAGGTAAAGATGCCTTTAAAAAATTAAAATATACAGTGGTCACGTTTTATTAAAAAAAAACCTCAAATCTCAAATTTATTTTCCATAAATACAATTATGAAGGTTAAAATATAATCTGTTAATCTTTATAGTAGGCGTAACACAATATTTTATTTTTATTTAATCTTTTTACCTGAATTTACTTTTTGAAAACTTCAAAAAGAAATTGAAGGTTTCTCAAAAATAAATGTTAGAACATGAGTTATAAAATTACGACAAAACATAATGTCAGGTCAACTCAAATTTATTATTTAGAAAAATGTAGTGGCCCAAAGGAATCTGTAATTCACATCCAACAGCAATCATAAAAAGGAAGAGGCTATATTATGAATATTGTATTCGATTGTTAGACATTTGGGTTCATTCTAATTTCATCCCATGAGTGCAATAAATGTTAAATAAATAAAACACAAGGATATTTTTAATTCGTATAACAAAATCAGTCAAAATTAATTATAAGAAGGAGATTTTCATAACTGAGTGCTTGCAATCAACAGGAATACAATATTTTTTTGTTTAAAAAGAATTTCAAGAAATAAACCATTCATTTGCTTTAAATACTTCAGTCTTTAAGTCCATGTAAAGTTTCTATAACACTAATGTGTGGGTTTTCCTTATACGTAAAATTATCCTAAATTTAACAAATAAGATTTGATATTTCAAACCTAAATAGTCTTTATACAAAAGTAAGAAAAAGAAAAAAAAATCAATGGGACTTAACAAATAAAGATAAAAATGCTTTCACTTTTTTTTTTTTTACTTTGTCATCAATATTTTTATCTTATTACAACATTATATCGGAATTTTGTTGTCCATTTAAGTTTGAAGACAAAAAGAAATTTAAACGAAAAAAAATTTATAATCTTTTTAAAAATGAAATGACAATACCATTTGGCTTAAATTCAGTGAAGAGGAACTTTAAAAGATTGTAAAAAATTCGAAATGAAAACAATTTTTAATTTACTTTCATAAAGTTGTGCTCATAAAATTATAGGAAATCTGTTAAATTTTCCACATCGTAAAAATGGATAATTGTATCATTTCCTTATAATTTCTTATTCTTATTCAGTATTGTGAAAATGATACAATGAAAGACATTAATTGTTTTGTTTTGTTCATTAAAAAAATAGTGGAAAAAATGAAAAGTTCGTTTATCATTTTCATTTTTAATATTACTAACTTTTAAAATTAAACAATCTAAAAATAACTTCAGAGGAAAGGTTAACCATAAGAAATGATATTTACCCTTGAAACTATATATTTTTAATTAAAAAAAGTTCATAAGAAAACAATAACAAACGTTTTTGTTGTTGTTGTTGTTTTTTTTACAATTTAAAATTTTAATAGTAAAAAACTTTATAAACTTTCATTATAAAATAATGGAATTCACTAGTAAATCTGTAGTATTTTGATGATTATTATTATAAAAAAATTCATATAAATTACTTTCTTTTCTTTAATTTAAATTAACTGTATTTTATCACGTGATTTTTTTAATGTATACGCAAAATATAATTTCAAATTTAACACTGACTTAATTGAATAAGAAAATTTTGTTTTGTTAGTGAATGAACATTATATTCTAACACAACGTTTATATTTTACAATGAACCAAATTATGATTTTTCATTTAAAAAACAAAACTAATGTGATTCCATTAATAAAACTACAGGTAAGAAAAGTAAACTGCCTTGTTTATGTATTTTCAATTTTCATTGAATTTACATAAGAATAAAAATGTTATTTTCAATAATCCTTAAACGATTGATTGACTTTATTAGTGAATTACATTTGTTTAAAATACGAATCTCATACCTTTTGATTTTTTTTTTTAATTCACTAAGAATTAGTCTATATTTTTTCTAATTATTCAAATTTATATATTGAGAATAATTTTAGAGAAAATTAATTAAAATAATTACAAATGCGTTAGGTTATAATATGTGCATTTCATTAATATCTGAATATATTTTCAAGTTTGTTTACTTATGATATTTACAAATGCACGATTTTATGCAAATGAAACAACAAGTCATTTGAGTTATTTATTACATACAAACGATTTTATTTGTTTATTTAGAATATTTATTTTCAAAATATTTATTTTAAAAATATCTATGGAATGAAGTTCTAAAGTGAAGGAATCCTTAGATTTTAGTTGATTATAATTTTGATTGAAAGTCCAGAAGTTTGATTGTATAAAAAATTCAAAATTCATTGTTCAAATATAACAATAATTCAATTAAATCAGTTCTGGTACTTTATTAGTCCCTAAACCACTTAACACCAATTTTACTCCCCCGCTTTTATTTAAATTCATCATTTCTGTACCCTTTTTATTCTATGAACATTTTTTTTTCCTGTGCTTGTACGCAACGCAACGCAATATAATTTACGACGTTCTTTTTCGTTTGGATTAAAAGATTGTAATATTTTTTTTTATTTTTACGGAAGGATATGAAAAAGGTCAGTTTTGTTTTTTTATTACATTTACACTTTTTAAAAGTTTTTGGTTGATTGAGTTCGTGATAAGGGAATTACAGATGCTTTAAATGACACTGGTAATATTTTACTTTTATTCTTAAACAAATTTTAGCTTTAACTGGAATGTTAGACGAAGCATGAATTTGTTTACACGAGGAAAATTAAAGATTTCCAGTTGGAAATCTTTTTTTATTTGTTTTATAAATTTTTCCAAGAAATTTCTGTGAATGAAAAACAGAAGAAGAAAAAAAGTAAAAACAACAAACTATACAAGCATTTTAATTAAATTTTTTTTTTACAAAACAAATGATTATTTTCTCTAAGGTTTGACTTCAATTCCGCTGTTCATTTTGAATGAGTTTTTATAATAACAATTTAGTAATCTCGTTGTAGTGATTGTTGTTTTTACCGAATCTTCATTCTTAATCCTAAAACAATACAAAAAAATTTTTTTTAAAAACTTCACGTACTTTATAATAAATTTTGTATTCGAAATGACGAAATGAATTACAACTTTTTTTTTATTTAATTGCGTTCCGTTTTTTTTTTTGTAAAATTAAAATCTCTTTTTAATAAACTGTCAACCGGATGAAATTCGTTATCTTTACCAGAAATAAAATTTCAATTTATCACTTGACAACACATGAATGTTTTCCATTTGTTATTTATACGTGAAATTCAATTTTAATAAAAACAAATGAAGAAAACAAATCAATTACAATTCTTATATAATCCTGTATAATTTAAGAAAAAGGATACGAGAATCATGAAACCAAAAAATACTAATAGAAATTATTAAATTCAGAATAAATTATTCTAGATAAAACTCAAACAAAATTCTTACGAAGAAATTACGAATTACGAATTATACAAAGAATTTAGAGAAATTTTCAAATCTATAATTTTCCATCATTTTTTTTTTCTAAAAAAATTGTTTGTAATAACTAAACATGATTGAATTATTAAGAAAATTAACATTCATTAGAATCTGGTGTCAAATATTATAATTACACTATAAAAAATGAGTGTGAATGCCTTTAAAGCATAATAATTTAATTCATATTTAACTCAAAGCACGAACGCATCAAGTGGATTAAAGATTAAAAATATGATAAAAAAAATCATTTATAGAAAAGTCAAAAGACGAGCCGTATATCTGCTTATACGTAATATAGAAAAGATCTTTCTGAATCTTTGTGATTTGAATAAAAATAAATAAATAGAATAATTTAAAATTATTCTTGGAAACGAGAAAAATATATTTAATTTATTCAGATGAGGATGTGACTAAATAAATAGAATTTAAACTGGCGTTTGTTTTGTAGTCTATACGTTTTAACGGGGTTCTTCAACCACAACTATTATCATCTTACATCAAATGACGGAAACCGAATACATAATTTTACATTATTTCAATTTAAAAAGGAAATCTTTTAGACTATACTTAAAGTATATTTTCTTTTGAATACATAAAATAATATAATCATTGGATTACTTTGTCTATTTTAGGTTTGAGAGGAAATGTTTTTTAACAAAAACATTCAATTTTTAAAGTCATCTTTCTTTATTAATTTATTACAGTAGAGCATTTCTAATTTGATGCAATTAGAATGAAAAAGTCGGCCTACTGCAATTTATGGAGCTTTTCTAAAAAATTTATCCCGAATGGTAAATTGTTCTGAGTGAAGGAATTAATTAAAAGTAAATGATCTAAAATTTCTATGTCTAAATTTAAGTGTTAATAATTTATTCTTGATTTAAAATCACTTGATTAAATAAACACAAATTTTATTTAACCCCTAACATGATATCAATTGTTAGAAACTTAGGCTGCATCTGAAACAAATTCAAATATTATTAACAAGAGTTTCCGAAAATTTTCTATCACTTCTTGGAACAGAATTGTTATTTTCGGACTAAACCTTAATATATAAATATTTATGCTAAAAACTTTATTTGTTTTTTTACTTTGATACTTTCTGTTTGGTATTTAACTATCTTTTATCCCCAAAATAACCCATTTTATTTTCATTTGACATTTTATGGTTAACCACAAAATGAAATCATGTTTTTCTTTCATATAACCACCTATTTTTACTTAAATTAGAAAATCTTTTCATCTATGACGGCACAACCAATGTCACACAACCACCATATACTTAACATTAACCTTTCCTTTTTTTCATTCAGAATATAAATATACGTAAATGTAATCCTAAATACTTTTTTTTAATTTGTCCACAACTATTTAAAAAAATTTCCATATATTTACCTTCAGATATTTATTATGCAAGCATAACTTTGCCAACAATGTCATATACACAGAATTTCCAAACAAAAATAAAAAGTCTTGAAACTTGAACAAATATATTCACAAAATTTGAATAGATTAATACAATCTGTTCATTATATTTTATTGACAATATTTCACTTAAAAGTAATTCTCTCAAAATATCAACGTGTTGAAATTTGAATGTTTTGATTTGTAAATATCAATTCTCAGTCGTTTAGTTTAATTTATTTAAATCACTTGTTAATTCATTCAAACATAATTATACTTAATGTACACGAATAATTGTGAACTAGATACTTTATAGCATTCCTTAGAGAGAATTATACTGTTTAAACTTTTAGAAGATTTGTAAGTAATACACCAATGACTTCATTTTATATTTATAATTTAATTTCAGGAAAAAAAAGAACATATTTTGTATTTACGTATTCCGACAATTATTATGAAACTGATTATCTCAATTCAAATTATTTTTCAAAAATATGTCACTCACAAAAACATAAGATGGAAATGTAAAAGAAAATACTAAGAAAATTTCTACGGTTGTATTAATTTTATTAATTGTATAAATATTTGTATAAAATTCACTGTATAATAAATAATCGTTATCGTGTAGTATTTTTTGATGAGAAATAGTGTATTGTTAAATGACTGATTGTGAAAAGGAATACAATTATGAAAATGCTTTAATTTTGATAGCTTTAATATCGCATAAAAAAAATTTCTCTTCTAAGAAAGTTATTATATAATTTTAAAATAACAATTTGGGTTGAAGCCCTTTTGAATTTATAATTTTCAGAAAAGAAATAAAACAAAAAAAAATTAAACCGAAAGACAATTAATTTTTATCTAAAATTTAACATAAATATTCAAAATCTTAAACAAAAGATTTTAAAATTATCTTTCATCAGTTGGAATAATAAAAATTGGTTTGAGTTGTAACCAACATAAATAAGAAAAAATGAATCGATAAAAGTGCTAAACTCAGTAAAAATTTCAATGCCATCCGTTTAATTCAGTTCATTGATTGAAGAATTTATAAATATTTTATAAATAATGTTCTTTTCAACTAATAAAATGTATAAGTAGGTGACTAATCCTAAATAACTCAATTTATGGTGTTTATTGATAGCACACCAGCCAGATTGTTTATCAAAATTGAAAACATATTATAAACTCAGTTCATGAAACAGCCAATTGTATTTTATGTGGAAGATTAAACTAATTGTACCTTATCTGTTTTTCGTGGATATTCCTATACTTAACTTCAATATAGAACTTTAATAACTAATCTCGTTAGTTAATCAAGATTTTAAGATTTGATATTAACTTTATTCACTTGATTTTTACACATACGGATTAGAAGAATTTTATAATTATTCATTTTAACCAATTTTTACTGTGAATAAAGATTTCGTGCTTTCAAATTCAATATTTTCTTTCTTCCACAATCATAAGTCTGAAATAATTTTGTTTAAATATATTTTCCAGTCCAGCGTATACGCAAATTTATCAGAATGTTCAAAAAGATTATTTTATTTAAAAAAACGAAAAACAACAACCAAAAAATGTGCGCGCATACTAAATTTGGAATAAATCGTGAATAGAAAATAATTGAAAAATAATGTTAATGCGGAAATACAGAAAGGAAATTTGTAATTCATTCGTCATTACCATTAAATAATTCTATCAAATGGAATAATGCCTCTGATATTTTCACTATACACGTGTATATTAAACCAATAGATTAAATGGTCATATTTATGCTCATGTTTAAAATAAAATTCGTCATGCTTATTGGATAATTAATCTAACTAGAATTATGGTCACTATACAAAAATAATTTATGAAATTTAAGCTTAAAAATAAAAAAATTATGTTACTAAATCCCAAATTTTATCAAACCAGTACAGTAAATAATTATATCATGTGAAAATTATTAAAAGAATGGTGAAGCAATATATAAATCATCGGCAATTTCAAACTATTTTGCTCTTATAAACTTAACTTGTTGCTATTGAAATTTTGTTTCATATTTCTCTTGCAGGTAAATTTGTTTTGCAATGTTTTAGGTAATTTATATATAAAAATTAAAATAAATCGCTAATAATCGATTTTTAGTGAAAAAGCTCCCATTGAAACTATAAAACAAAATGTAATATTTCATAGGATGATAATAACAAAAAAGTTTGTTCTCATTATTTTAAAGATTAAAAAAATGGCTTAGGAATATTTTTGGATTTTCTATAAAGCCAATATAAATAGTTATTTATAATTTAATGTAAATTTTGTATAGTTAATCGTTAGAAAATGTTCAAGAATTTTGCTTCAGAGAACTAATTTAATTATATAATACAATATAAATTATTGGATTACTAGACAGACTTATTAAAAGTTATTCAACAAAATAATGTTTCAAAAAATTTTTAAGAATAAAATCTGAGAAAAAAAAGCTTATTTAAATTGATTTTTGTTTCATAAAATATTTACAAATAATAATAATAATGAACAAATAATTATTTATTTTCTATGAATATGAAAATAAATTTTCTTTCAATAAATATAGCAATAATTATGATTTCTTAATTCTTAGAATTAATAATTTGACGATGGTGCTTGTAAAAAAATATTTCTTTCAATTTCATTTACCCACTTTTGTTATAAACTTTTGAGACTTTCACTTTTTACTTTATGTAAGTTTTGTATTTTCTTTAATTGTATTCAAGAGTTTGTTCTGTACAAGACGCAATTTTGTGTATATTAGTATAAATAAAAACAGAATGCAATTAATTTTCATGTTTTGTTGTGTTCCCATAAGGATTATACTCAATTTTTATTTCATAAAGTAAACCAAAAAAAAAAAACTTTCGAAAGCTTTTATTATCCGAAAGAATAAAAGAATTTTTTTTTTATTCAAATGCAGTAATTTAAATGCATTATGCACTTTATATGTAATAAAATAATTAAAGAAGTCTATTTGTCTATATTTGTTGTTAAAGAATAAAGAGAAACTTTCGTCAATTGATACAATGAATTTAATGTTGATAATTGAAAGGAATAAGTAGAAAGAAATGAAGTCGTATATTACACTCTGTTTATTATTATTTAAAATAAAAACTAGAAAAATCTAGAACAAAACCAAATCCTTTTTTTCTCATTTTCCTTTCTTCCTAAATTTTTGATATAAAACAAGAGAAATAATAAATATCAACGTGATGGTGAAGAATTACAACGCCTATTACGTTTTGAATTCTTTAGAGAATAAATGCGAAATAATATATTGTTAAACGTAATATTTTTTTTGTATATAAAAATGAGGCATAATGATGCATAAACAATGTTTATTATTTAAAATAAAAACTAGAAAAATCTAGAACAAAACCAAAAAAAAATTTAAAGGAAAATGTTTTTCTTCTCATTTTCCTTCCTTCCTAAAATTTTTGAAATAAAACAAGAGAAACAATAAATATCAACGTGATGGTGAAGAATTACAACGCCTATTATTATTAAATAATAAAGTCTGAATCCTTTTAAATTAAAAAAAAAACATAAAATGGAACGAATAAGGATTTTTTTTACATGAAAAGGAAAGAAAAAATACAATGATTTAAACAAGAATTTTTTTTTTTTTTTTTTTTTTATAACCGACCAAGGTGGCAGACATGCTGACGTTTGGAGCGGGAGGTACCGAGTTCGAATCTCGACCGAGGCGGGATGGAATTTTTCATTCGGCTAATAATGTACTAAACATACATAAAGTAGTGGGCAATGATTAATAACATCTATGACCCTCCGGCCGGTGTGCAGGATAAGGTTTTAACCGAACGATTCTTCTTAGGAAATCTGCATGTTTCCTAAGAGCTGGCAATGCGCCGAATCGAATTAAAATGCATGTGCAGATGCTAGGTGGTTCAGAACCCACCACAAAAATAGTAAGTCTCCTAGTTACTAATAACCTTAGTCGTTGATGTACTAGGTTAATAAGAAATTGAAATACAATACTACAATACAATTTTCATTATTTAGCATAATTATGTTATAAAACCGTCGCTTTATTTCGCGATTCTAATCAATAATTTAATATAAAAATTTATACAAATTTCTCATTTCCATAGACATCAATTCTTTTCAAAATTAAATTATAAATTTACGATCGTTACAATTAAGTGCTTGAAAAAATGCCATTATAAAATTTTGTTAAGCAAATCGATTTAACAAATCACATGATTTTTTTATATCGTAAAAAGTCACGAACTCAACAACTAACTAAATGAATAAGTTATTTTATTTTGCCCTTGAAATTTTAACTCCAAGCTTTCACTAGAAAGTTAGTTGTGAACATAAATTATTCCTTTACTACAGGTCATTGGAACTACTAAATAAATCTAAATAAAATTAGGATGAGTAAAACACTTGGATAATTTCCTGAATAATATTAATGCATAATGGGTCCTCTGGGACTATCTTATTGTTTGTAATGAAAACATGTGAAACTTATAATTGCTTCTTTTCATCAATCATTAAAATTGGGTAAATATTGAAATTTTCTACCTATCATCGATAACTATTTAAAATATGTGGTGACAAGTGACAACTTACTCATCCTATTATTGAATTCCACATTTGGTATTTTCATAAAAAATCGTATAACGAAAAATATTGTATAAATAAAAGATAATTATAATTCTGTTTTCAAAAAACTTAATGAAAACTTGTAACTTCGATTAACAAATTATGTTAGAGAATTTTAACTAAGGATAATTTTCATGTGGAGCCAAGTAACAATAGATTTTTTTTATTCCATAATTTAAATGTTTTTTTTTCTAATTCAAACATTTTTAATCAAATATTTATGAAAATAAATAAAAATGAAAAGAATATATTTGTGCTTTCTTTAAGAAATTTCCCATATTTTTCATTTTCGCCAAGATTTCTCATAATTTAAGATTTTAATATCCTGAATTTGTATAGAAAATTTTCAAAACAAAATCTCTAACGGACGATAAAAAAATAGAAAATTTATAAAGTTGAATAAAGAGTCAATCAAAAAATTCTACGATTTTGGTAAAAAAATCATAAAAAACTAAAACTGTCTGTCTGTCTGCATAAACTTTGAAACTAAAATAAAAAAAAGAAACATTACACATGACTTAATAGAATTAAACCGTGATCAATTTATTTTGACTTGACGCAATTTTATTCAAGCATGATTCAGTTTATATTGAAATCGAATTGTATCCAAATTTGTTATAAATATTAAATAAGAAAACAATAAATAGTCTCGCCATTTCAATACTTCCTTATTTTTTATTAGTTGTAGTGTAGGTCAAGTTATAAGGGTTAAATTCACCTGTTGTCAATTCACCGTTAAGAATGAATCACGAAAATATAGAAAATGAATTCTTCAATATCCAATAAATTTCATATTTCCAAAATATGATTTTGATTTGTATTATCTTTTATAAACGGCACAAAGACACATTAATTCCAAATAATTTAGTTTTTTTTTATCATTATTTATTATTTTATTGATTCCAAGATCAAATAAAATATTTTTGTTTTTTTTTTTTTTTATTTTCAGATCGATTTTTTATGTCCAAATTTCTAATTGAGTGCAAAAAAAAAATCGAATTTGTACTTGTTTAGATGTGTGTGCGTATAACTTTTTTTTTTGTTTTAAAAATCTTTTATCTGCGTGTGTCCTGTTTTTTATATTTTATTGCTTTAGGTTATTATATATCGTAAAACATACAATTTTGATGAATGTTGTTACAAATGATGGCAATAGGTTTTTTTCCCCTCTTTTTTTTTAGTTGGCCTTATCGCGATATTTTTTTTTTTTACCAACAATATGTCCATGCTATGATGTGAAAAATGAAAATGTTTTACGACATTTTTATGTAATGTTTCGTCATCAATTCTGATACAAAACTATTTAACTATGATTTAGTTCATTTAGTTCAGATTCTAGGATATATTGATGAAAATAAGTTCAAAATCAATACTTTATTCATATTATAGAATCTCAATATTTCAGTACAAAATAATAATTGTTTTTTAATCATACAATAATTTCAAATTATCTTAACCAAACGGTGATATGTCCAATATTTTACAAAAAAATTAAAATATAATTTTACGATCCTTCCTTCGTTCAAACTTATAAGTTAATCTTACCATTTTTTCTCGAATTAAGTCTTACCTATTTTCATTTAATTTTTAAAACCGCAATAGAAAAAAAAACATCATAAAAGTTAAATATTAATTAATAAAAACATTTACTCTAAACGTGTAATTACTCAATTTTAAATTTTAAATTGTCTTAACTACGTACTGTACATACAGCAACAGTACAATTATTTTGTTCAATTTATATCTTCAGCTCATATAATTGTGTCGTTAAAACTACATTTAAAAATGTAAATAAAAAGTTACTATAAAAGTAAAAATGTTAAAATTAAAATGATGTGCAGTAGTTATCATTATCAATATAATTTTAACTGTGGTCATATTAGGTATAATAACAAGTAGACAAAGTTTAAGTGTAAACACTGACAAAATCATATAACATAAAAATTTATGTAGAATTAAATTTTTATTCTTTGTATTATGACATTAAACTGAATACAATAAAGTTCATTTTGTTGTAATGTTAAAAGCAACAATCTGTCTGGATCAAGGTAATTCCATACATGATTCAATCTATATATTCATAATTAAAGTTTTAACCATATTTCTTATTCAGATGTAAGTTTACATACTAAATAATTGTTGTAATTTAAAACAACTTATTTTTCGAATCAACGTCAAAATTTGAAGTACATAATTTCTTTGAAACTTAATCTAATCTAAACCCATTGTTCAGTATCAAATAACCATAATAATTATTTCACATATGTTATTTATACACAATTGTTGTTTTCCGAATAAATCAAGTTTAAAAAGTAAACAAATTTGATTTTTTTTTATTGAAAATGCATAAATAAATTCAGAATAATCAATTATTTTGATTTTGAACTTTATTCATGGGTCAATATTTTATGCTCCCATCTTCTCCATATTTTCTCTATTTTCTTTTGTTTATATCAACAGAAACAAATAAATGAAAATAAAATTTTGTATATTTTTTTACCAACATTTATATGTTTATGTAATTGAGTGCCATGAATACATGACAAAACCAAAAATTATACCATATCATATTTATTTGTCCCTCCATAGTCATACCTTTCATTCACTATTCAATGCAGAAGGATATACTCAAATATTATTCCATTGAGGACAAAACTTTCTGCATCTCCACTCTTATTTTATCACAGACAATATGATAGCCTGTAGAGTTTTTTTCTTTCAATTGTTTTTGGATTTTCTTTAGTTTGCTGGCTATGAAGAAAGGAAATAATTTTTGTAAACAATGATATACTCTGTTTACATTTCTCCCAATTGTTATGAATTACAAGAAATATATGTTGTAATTCTTACAATTGATCATTGTAAATTAGCTAAAAGAAACATAAGCACTAATAAATTACATCCATTTTTAAAAATAAAGAATTCTTGCTGATGTTAAAATTGAGATGATGTTGTTTTTTTCTGTACCACAAATATATAATTTTTGTCTCAATATATAATAAACAAAACTCAAAACATGTAGGTATAATTTTCTAAGTGTTAATGAACTTAAATAACTTTCATTACTTTTAAAACAATTTTCAAAGAAGAATTTCATGTCAATATAAACAAAGTATTTCAATTTTCTATACAATCAAATAATGTAGTTGTATTACATAGCTAATTAGTAAAATTAAACATAATATCTTTACTTATACAATATTTTGAATACAATTTAAAATTAAATAATGTAAATACAAAACTTTTCTTTCATTTCTTTTTATTTTTACAGAAATTTAGTTTAATTAGTCTCTATTCACATAAGTTGAGTTTAAAATACAATTTACAAATCACTTTCATTTTTATTCTTTCTTCACATAAAATTTTAAAATAAATAAATTCTTTTTTTTTATAAAACTTTTTTGTTACGATTAAGAAAATCAAATAAAAATTAAGAAATTTTTAAGAAAACAAGTTTATTTGTTTCCAATTTTAGACAATGATTCTCATGAATTTCATTTTTCATTTTAACAATAACAGAAATCATTTGTAGGAATTTAAGTAGGGCAAAGATTATTGAAAAATAAAACAAAAGTACAGAATATTTGGAACTTGAAATTTTATTGTATAAGATTTCTAGAAATTATTCGATTTATTTTTGGAATAAAAAACAATAAGAATTTTGACATACTTTGGAATTAACGATAACTTTGTAAAAATTGTAACAAAAAAAAAAGTCACATTTCCTGTTTTAAACACAAAATTGGAACACTAAAATTGGAATTATTATTTGCCGTTTCAGGAAAACTCCTTCCTTATATTCTGCAATTATGTAAAAGGTTAGGAAACAATTGAATAAAAAATGTAAATGCAAAACATTGAGGAAACAGAAAAACTCTTAGCATGAAGACTCATTAAAAATACTAAAAGAAAGAAAAATAATTAGTCAGTATCTAGTCTAGGAGAAAAAAGTTAAAGTGTGCAAAAAAAAGTTAAATAAAGAAATGAAAATTTATACTTTAATTTCAAAGGTTTATTAAAATAAAAATAAAAATAATTTGTAAACGTATTTCCTGACCTTTGAAGCGAAGAAAAAAAAGACTCACATCTGTTTCCGTTTTATTTATTTTATTTTTTTGCGCGTTATACGTGAAATACTTAAATGATTCTTTTATTATTATTCATTTTTATATACTTTACGTTAATATCCTTTTGATGTCTATAGTAAGAAGAATTTTAATGTTTGAATGAACAATTAACAGATTTTAATAATAAAAAAATCAATATTATTTACCTTCAAAACGTATCATCTGTAAATTAAAATATTGATGCGTATATACGAGTACGAACACCTCAGTTAAAAAATGTATTTTAAGACACGTTTGTTGTTTATTGATGGTCCAGTCAATACTTTATTAGCTATATACATGTCTATTAGTCATAACGCCCCTAATTATGAATTTCTTCTTTGTAAATTTATTTAAATTATGTTCAAAAATGTAATTAAATTTTTCAACATCATAAAAATCACAAATTCATTAAATAAATTTTTTTTTAAGAAAAATTAAAGAACTTTTATTAAATTAATACAATATTAGTAATTCGTTGAATAATTTTCAATGTCTATTATGAGAGTGAATTAGTAAAAAAAAAAAGATGTTGAATACATTAACAATAATTGTTTTTTATTATGTATAGAAGGGGAGCCATGAAAGAATTCCATAAGGAATAAATAAGAAAAGGAACTATCAATTGACGCAGACGCAAAAAAAAAATGAAAAGAAAAGAAAAGAAAATTAGATAATAAACGTAAAGGAAAAAAATAAAGAATTCGGTAATAAATTTTTATGAAATCTTTTAATTAGTCCTTTGGGACTTTATCAAAGATTTTTTATATCATTTATTATTAAAAATGACATACTCTGATTATTATCATTTTATTTTATTTTATTTCAATTGATGATCTAAGAAAATAGATTATTTGGCCTAAGAGAATAACATATTTTGTATACCTAATATTTTTCAATAATTTAAAACTCAGTTAAATTTCGTTTAAAACAGAAATTTCATAAATATAATTTGTCGTCTAATTATCAAACGATGATAATCTAACGTATTTTAATTATTATTCATAAATTCTTCTATCATAATTCTTAAGAAAGAATTATTTTAAGACAACTTTAAATATATGCATTTAGAAATATATAAATTATAAGAAACATTAAATATTCTGTAAGTTGGTAAAACGAAAATATTGTAGAGAATAAATAGTTAATATATTCCTTAGTTATAAAGAAGATAGGGACAAATCTGATATTATATTATTTATATAAAGACTTTCATAATTTTGGTTTATTTTAATTTTACTATTTTCATTATTTTAATTCCGCTACCGCTATAAATGAAATGAATAAAAGTTTGATTTATGAATAAGTTAAAAGGATTTCGCTTTTACTATGAATATTGTTTTAATAATTCATATTAAATCAATCTTAATTATAATAATCATCAATGGTTATATACGTGAGCCTAATTTGAAAGACAATGTAAACGTAATAATTATTTATAACATTTACATCGAGTCGAGATAAATGTTCAGTTTCTATTTTGAATATATAATTCTGTTGTTAACACAAAGAAGAAAAATAAATTGATCAAGTAATTCAAATGGGATAATGCAATTTTAATTACTGAAAATATTTGTTATTCTAACGCTTCAAATAAATCATCACATGCATGAAAAAGTAAGTTATATTATTTATGACTAATTGAGTTGTTAAGGTCATTTAAGATTTATCATAACATCAGTTTAGTTCAAGAGTTTCTTGTTCATTTTTGCTCTTTCGTTGTTAAAATGTATATAAATGTAAATGTTACAGTAAATATCCGATTGAATATATTAAATGCGTGTTATATAAAATTCTGTAATTGATAATAATTTTTGAAAAAATTTCTTATAATTGCATAACTATAAATTTAAATGCAAGCTAAAATTTAAAAGAAATTTGTTTATGTGAAACAATAACTCAAGGAAAAATCCTTTAGAAAAATAAACAACCCACTTTCTATAGAATTCTCGAACTAAAGAGAAAAAAATAATACTCACAATGAAGGTATTCAAAAATCTATAGAGAAAAATACACAAAAACAAAAATAATAAAAAAAACACACTCAAAACAAATAATTATAATTTTTTAACACAAACTCATTAACGATTTTTTTTTCAATTATTTTATAATAAATAAATCGTAATAGTAAGTTCAAATTTATACAAAATGAAGCGTATCAGAGTGTTTTCTTGTTTATTATAAAAAGAATAATATGAATAGACATTTATTGAAAAAATCGTTCTAAATATGTTTATCACATCATTTGCTTTAAGATTGACTAAAATTAAACATATTATTACATTGAAGTCATCTAACTAAAAGATTTTAACTTCTACACAAATTCACAAATTTGCATTAAAATATTTATTAGAATCAATTTAAGAAGATAATTTACACAATATTGTTAACCGTTAACCCATTTGTAAAGAATAAGCTCCTATAGGTTTTATTGTAAGAAATACACGTAAGAATAAAATTGTTTTATTGTTCAATGGATTAAATAAATCCAAATCAACTCTATACTGCCCAGCTGGTATTATCGGAACTGTTGAACTATCAAGTATGAAATTATTGACAGAAAGGTTACCCTTGAAAAGAATTTATCAAAATTAAATCATTTCTTTTACATTATCTTTAACATTATCGGCGTATATTTTCAATAGTTTGGATTGAGATAATAAATGTATAGACAATTAACAAATTATATTATTTCAGAAATACTTACAGTAAAAGGGCAGGTATGATTTATATTTGAGTACATTTTTACTTGTGACATGAAAATTGATAACACTTTTGAAGTTTCACTACCCTTGAAGTAGCCACAAAAATCTTCAGTTACATCAATTAAAAACTTCTCATACACCGTATATTTATAGTATAGAATTAGATGTACCTTCAAAATTATGAATACAGAATTAATAAAGAAAACTAAATTAAATAACAAAAATACAAATAGAATATAATAGAATATATTTACTTTAAACGCTGTTAATGGTTTCTTAAATTCACAATATATTGTAAGTGCTCGTACATTTCTTTTAATAGGGCGAATTTTACAAACATTATTAACACATAATTCTGGATCTGGTCGTGAACACTCTAATTTGTCGACAAATAGATCAAAGAATAACTATTTTTAAAAAGAAATAATAATTGTCTTATTGGAGAATAAATTAATTACAAATACAATATATTATTTGCTTACCGGGAAAACTAGACATATTTGTGAATAGAAAATCACACAAAAAATAATACTAGCATTTATTTTCATTTTGCACATATGTCAGTATGACTATTGACTTTTGACTAAGTTAAATAAACTAATTTTTTCATATATAACTATTTAACTATTTCAGATAACATCAGAAAAAAATTAAATTTCAATTTGGTTTTAACATTGAGCAATGTCACTTAGGTTATAAATCGGATTTTATCTTGCTTACACGTAGATTAAATTAGCGTGTATTGGATTAACTGTTAATGTCATGTAAGACACGTGATCTACTATCATAATGTAACTCAAACCATTATTTCTACAAGACGTTCGAATATAGAAATTCTACTCCAAAGTTTAAAATTAAAAAACTCTAGATTCTAATTGGATTTTAATTCACTGTATTCCTAAATAAACTTTTTGGACATTGGCTATAATTATTATAACCATTTAATGATTTTAATTTCTTATTTTATCAGAATATTTTTATATAAAATTATTTTATTTAAAATTTTTAATTATTATTTTTTGATGATTTTAAATGATTTATAAAATCCTATACACGTTTTTTCCATACTCATCATCTCTAACACAATTTTTTAAATATTATACATTTTACATTTTGTATACAAATATAAATGATACAGTAAATATCCCATTGAATAATTTAAATGCGCATTAAATAAAATTCTGTGATTGACAATAATTTTTAGAAGTTTCTTGATTACATAACTATAAATTTGAATTAGAATTAGAATTGTTGTGTTTGAATAAATGAAAAAAAGAGGTAGGTACATTTTGGTTTTATCAAACTAAAGAGAAAAAAATAAAGCTCACAATTAGTCCAAAATCAGTGCAGAAACCCACACAAAATAATAATAATAATAATAATAATAATAATAAACTCACTCAAATTAAATTCGACTCAATTAATTATTTTTTAACACAAACTCATTCACTTATCGATTTTTGTCAATTATTTTATTATATAAAATAAGTTAAAATTTATAGATAGAAGCGTAGAGGGTATTGAATCAGCAACGGCGTTTACTTCTTTTATCAGAAAGGAATAATGTGAATAGACTCAAAACTCTTTGATTATTTCTGTACATATCATACATGCGCAAATATAATGTATTTTTTGTTATACCATGTCTTCATAAATATTTTCTGAACTTGTACTGTAAACACAAGTAAATTAAAAAAATATTTCTTAATATGTTTATCACATCATTTGTATCCAAACTGATTAAAGAAGTCACATTTGAATTATGATTTCATATATCAATATTTCAAATATTAGCAATAATTACCAATTGTTTCTTTAGTTTGATTTTTTTGTTTGGTATCATTTTCATTTTCATGAAAAGTTCCAATAATGCCAAAATTCACAAATTTGTTTTTAAATATTTATTAAATATAATTTAAGACAAGCAGTTATTGAATTTTACACATATTGTTAACCCATTTGTAACGAATAAGCTCCTAAAGGTTTTACTGTAAAATAAGCACTTACAAATAAAATTGTTTTATTGAATAATGAATCATAAATATCCAAATCCATTCTATACTGCCCTGATGGTATGACCGGAAATGTTGAACTATCAAGTATGAAATTATTGACAGAAATATTACCCTTTAATGATATAGAAAGAAATTGTCAAAATTATATTATTTCTCTTTATATACATTATCAGCGTATATTTTCAACAGTTTTTGTTGAGAAATAAATGTATAGACAATTAACAAATTTTATTAATTCAGAAATACTTACAGAATACGGGCAGGTATGATTAATATTTGAGTACTTCTGAGCTTGCGACATGAAAATTGATAGCACTTTTGAAGTTTCACTATCCTTGTAGTAGCCACAAAAATCTTCAGTTACATCAATTAAAAACTTTTCATATACCGTATATTTATAGTTAAGAACTGCATGTACCTGAGAATTATTTTTGGCCGAACTTATTAAATCAAAAAACAAAAATAACATATAATCTATATTTACTTTCACGGCTGTTAATGGTTTCTTTGAATTACACTGTACTGTTATTGTTCGTATATTTCTTTTAATAGGACGCATGTTACAAAAATTATCAGCACATAATTCGGGATCTGCTCGTGCACACTCTAATTTGTCAACAATTACATCAAAGAATAACTATCGTCAAAAAGAAATAATCATTTTTCTAGTAAAAAATAGATTAATTACAAATACAATAGATTATTTACTTACCGGAAAAACTAGAAATATTTGTGAATATAAAACCACACAAAAAATAATACTAGCATTTATTTTCATTTTGCACATATATCAGTATGACTATCAACCTCTGACTAACTCAAAGTAACTAATTGTTTCATATATAACTATTTAACTATGTCAGATAACATCAAAATTAAATCTCTTTTAATTATTCTGTATGTTTCCTGCAGCAACAGG
Organism: Pedicia rivosa; assembly: GCA_963082725.1. Taxonomy (NCBI): domain Eukaryota; kingdom Metazoa; phylum Arthropoda; class Insecta; order Diptera; family Pediciidae; genus Pedicia; species Pedicia rivosa. The sequence goes on along the minus strand of OY720153.1, from coordinate 4,239,908 downwards.
AAAATTTGCTATTGACATTTAGCAATGTCCATTAATGTCATTTTAAACTGGATTGTTTATTGTGAGAAAAATATAATTGGATACAAAAAATGATTTTTTTTTTAAATTTTTCTCTATTTTTCTATTTATTTTTCTAATTTGCTAATTACATGAACAAAATTATATGTTTATGGTTTTTTAATAATCATAATAAATTCAATCGATGTAATCATTTCTAACTTTAACAATATTATTTATTTTTCCGGATTTCATTTTCTAATTATAAATTATTGTTCAAATTCCAATAATAATGCTTTAAAAATGTTGAGGTCTATTTTATAATCGTGAAGTGGAACAAAATCCAGTCACACACTATAAGAAATTTTCGATTATTTCATTCACAACAAATATTAATTAAATTCTGTATATTTTGTCCCAATATAAGGGCATAATGCAAAAAGGATCTTTTTTTATAAATTCTTTTATCAATATTGGAAAATTGTTTCTTGTTTGATTTTTAAAATAAACAAAAACAGTTTTGGCAAGGATTTTCAGAACCAATAGACAATAAGTTGGTCTACTTTAATTTTTATTTCATGGATTTTGTTCATTGGTTCAAATCCACACACAACTGAATTTCGTACAATCACGAACAGTTTACATAATTTACATGTAGACAGCCATATATGATTATTTAATCTAAAATTATTGCGATATAAAAAGAATCAGTTGTGAACACAAAATAAAATTTATAAATTGAATTTGTAAATAAATGTTCAAGCCAATTATTTATTGATTTCTTTTCACATTTCAATTTCAACTAATATTTGATTATTTTAAAATCAAATTAATTGTGAAATTTCTTCAACGCAAATCGTACAATTTTCTTTAACTAATAAAAAAATTGCATCAATTTTCTCTGATTTAATTTCCAATACAGGAAAGATTGAAATTAATTAAATTATTCCCTCGTTTAAATTGATGCCATTAACGCTTTATTAAATTATAACAATTTATTTTCTTGTCTAAATGATAATAATTGATTAAAAACGTAAATAAAAAGTCTTTAGATTGAAGGATTATTTTTTAATTGGTAAATATTGAATTTTCTATCAAACTTTTGGTTCTTTGTTTAAGTTGAGTTAAGTTGATCTTGATCTGTAGGGATATTGTATTCATTGAATACGCAATGATAAGAGAATACAAAAAACTAAAATATTATGAAATAATTTTTCTAAGATAAATCAATAAGTTTTATTCAATTACAAAAAAAAAATCTTCCATCAGAAGTTGTATGTCATTCTAACTAATTCATTGTGGGTGCTGTTTCTATCACAAAAGATCAGTTTATATTTATATAAAAACAACATGAAGTACGATATAAATTTTAGTCTCAGGTGGTTTCATCTGATATAATCTAGCTAAATTAATTTTTAATATTGTACATTGCATAAAAGCATCTTTTTAATTAATTAAACAAAAAATCACATCCTGAAAGTTAAGTAAACAACAGAAAAATAATATAATTTTTTTAAATTAGTTTTATAAAAATGAAATTATTGCTGAATATTTATTTTGTTATTTAATTTATCAGTTCGTTCATTGAAATGTTTTTTTTTGCTAAAAATAAGTTAACATTTGAACTCATAGGAAATCATCGTACACGTGCGTTATTTTTGAAAGTCAAACAAAAGTAAGTTTACAGATATTATTTTCACAAAGAAAAATATAATTCCATAACGAAATAATTATTATTGGTAAATTTTTTTTTTTATTTCAATTGTCTGTAAAACATTGGTTGTCTCAAAAGATTTAAAAAAAAAAATTCCATCAATATTCAACACTTTAGACTAATTTTTGTTACATTTTTTGTCCAATTTATATTTCATTTATAAATTTAAATCTAAAATCGAATTAATTTTATTTTTTTTATTTTATTTAGAAAAATATACGAATGAAAATTCTACCTTTACCTGCTTCGGACATTTTACTGGCTGAATTTTAATAATTCAAAAAGGGTAAAAAAAAGTAGATTGTATAATTTACAATAATTAAGATTCTATAAAAGAGAATGAAGACTAATTAGTAGACTAATTATCTTTTTAAGAGAAAGATCAAGAAGAAAAAAATTCAATGAGAAAAAAAAGTTTCTGGCGAAAAGTATTAAAAAGTTTAAATTGTTTAAATTACATGAAATGGTTTATGTTTAATGTAGTGAAGACAAATGAATAGAAATTCTTGTATTCTCCAAAAAAAATATGTATTAACGCATATAAATATCTTTCTTGAAAACATTGTATGAGAAATAAATTACTCAGATGGAACTTTTTTTTATTACAAAATATTTTATTAAATGGAAAAATAATTTTATATGTGAATTAAATTGATATATTAATGCGGTAATTTTTATTTTATTTATACACGAATTCTATTCTAGAGAATATAACATACTTTCTAATCTTTTATCTGCATTCACTGAACAAATTTTTGTAAGTTGATAATAAACTAAGATTAAATTGACAGAAATGTGAGTGTTGAAAATTAGATTTTAATTTATCTTGTAATTAAGAATTATTAATTGTTCATGTGATATTTTTATTCATTTGTTTTATAAAGATTCTCTTTTGAGAAAATTCAGATCATATGTACTATCGCATATGCTATAGAATAATTTTGCTTTTAACTTTATCATAATTTGTTGATGAGACAAAATAATTAAATTTATAATATGTTTGCTTAAAGTATAAAATCATGTTAATCTTCATTATAAAAAACATATTCTTGTTCTTATTTATATTTTCATTTAATTTAAGTTTTCTAGTTTTAGGTTTTATTTGAGAATACAAAAAAAAAAAAAAACTGAAATCCCTAAGGTACGATTTATACAAAAAAATACAATAAAGAAAAGAAAAACTTAACCTTTAGTTCTTTATCGATTTTCGTTTCGAGCTTAATAAAAACTTTGACCAAAAAGCTATATTTCTTTTATAAAAATTTTAAACTTCACTATAATTTAAGTTTAAGTTTCACACTTGACAAATGTCTTACAATTTAAGAAAAATAAAATTTGACACACAGAATTTTTATTTTGTATGTTTTATGATGGCACTTCTTGTAACTTGTTTTTAGAATTTTAAAATTAATTTTTTTATATAAAATCCAACAAAATAAAAGAAGAAAGAAATAGTATGAGACTATATTAAATTGCTCTACATTTACTTACCTTTAGAGTACACTTTATACAGTAGATATTCTCATCTTTTTTGTGAAACGAATCTATTTTGATGTTATGAAAAGTTATCTAATTAGAATTAAAATTTATAAATAATTTAAATAATTAAACCAAATATTTGAACTTAAACAGCATACAAGGAAGAGCTACAATTATTTAAGGGTTTCCGATTAAATATAACAATATAAGAAAAGGTGGTAGCAAAAATGAATTGGAATGGAATTCATTACATAATATTTTATAATGTCGTCGTTGTCGAATAAATTTAGGATTTTATAGTACATTTAAATATAAAAACATTTTTTTATAAAATTTCAAGTTCCCCTTGAATACAACAAAACTCCAAAAATCCTACTTTAAATTTTCATATTGAAATGAATTGTTTAAAAAATGAAAATGGAAAATTTGAAAAAAAAAAAATTTTTTTCGATAAAATCCATAATAATAATTTAATCTTTTATAAACATAAAAATTGAAAGAATAAATCAAATTTATAAAGCTCTTGATTTAATAAAAAAAAAATGTTTCAAATTCTTCCTAATTCCTGAATAATTTCTCAAACGCAAATTTATTCCATTAATCTAATCGACCAAAAAAAAAATAATCATATAAAATTAAATTTAACACTGAAAGTGGTTTAACATTAAACTTTTTATGTTATGATGGTGCTTAATAAAGTAGAATGGGGTTAAATATTCAACAAGTTGTTTCATTTCATCTTACTTTCAATAAATTTTAACTTTATATATCTAGATCTCTATTTTTAGTTTTCAGTTAAATTATACGTGTAAGTGAGTGTAATGGGGAAAAAAAATATTTAGATGTACATTATACATCTTACAAATGAAACTTTTTCCAAAAATGAATATAAAATAATGGTATGGACTTAATTATGATGTATTGTTTTATCCCACTCATCTGGCTATACATAAGTTCAACAATTACAATTCGGTTGAATTGTTATTATTCGAGAATTATAAGGATATCATAGAGACTTAAATTGTATTTTTTAAATTTATATGGAATCCCCTAAGTTAAGAATTTAGTTGATAAAATGATTAAACAATTTCATACCAAATATTTTGGTTCGAGTACAATAATTCAATTTAACAATTTAATCCATGTTCAATATTATGAATACATTCAACAAAATACTTATCATATTATAATGTAGAGATAAATATTTAAACATTGTCTGATAGGTTGATGAAAATATACGCGCATGTTCAACGAAAAATTTTGGATACCGCCCAATATCTGCAATTGTTATTTAACGAGATTATAAACAAATTAAAAAATTTTATAAAATAATTGTTTATTCAAATTTCTATCAAACCATTTTGTATAATTGATTAAAGCGGATTCAGAAAAAAAATAATAATCATTCAATTTTGAAAGAGGCAAAAAATATTAATTGATTTTTCTAATTCTATTTAAAAAAAAAATAGTTTTCATATTTAACAATTGTTTGTATCCTTTTATTTTTCTGATATGTTATTATTATTAAATTACATAAATTATTCATAAAAATATATTTACATTTATTTTATATTTATTACATTATTATTTTTGGTTATAATAAATACTACACATGTAAAATTATCTTCTTTTTTTTTTCGGGATTGTATTTAGATAAATGATGATATACGACTTTAGATAATTTAAGCCTTCACAAATATGGAATTGAATTGACTTTTAGATCTAAATTATATTACACTGTTAAAGATATATAAAAAAAAGGAAATTTAATTCATTTTATTAATGATGTCAAAATTACAAAAAAAAATTTTACTGTCTCCAAAATATATTAGAAATTAAAACATCATTACCTGTTGATCTTTTTCCTCTCATTCCAACAAAACCACTCGGAACACGTTTATTCGTTGACTGATCAGAACCAGCTGATTGAATTTGAGAAAGGTTCATATCTTCAAAAGGCAACCAAAGTCTACTAAGTGCACCGTCAAAATTCTATATATTCAAAGGAAGAAAACACATTAGTGAATTAAATAATTATAGTTTGTTTTATTTTCATTCTTACTTTCTTTCCTCGTACCCCAAAGAATCCTCGAAATTCGGGCTTTTTTCCTCGTGATCCAGAAAATGATGACGGTGTGAAAAAGAACTACACAAAAAAATTTATATTCAGTGTTTTAATAATTCTGATACTTGAAATTTTAATCTCACCATTGGTTGTTTTTTTCCTCTCAAGCCAAGAAATCCGGCAACAGGTCCTCGTTTGTCTCCATTAGAATCAAATTCTTGTAAAACATTAGACACATCTTTTTTACCTCTCATACCTAAGAAAAGAGTAGTAAAGTAAAAATATAATTTAACGTAAGAAAAAATTATTTTCACCTTGAAATCCCATGGGTGCACGTTTATCCTGATCAAAATCGTTGTCATAGGACTTTTTGCCTCTCATTCCAAAGAATCCATTATTTGGCGCTCGCTTTTCTAATTCATCTAAATTCTCAACTTCCTCATCATAGAATTTTTTACCTCTCATACCCATAAATCCTGATGGTGCTCTCTTCTGATATTCCTCATTACTTTGATATGAATTCTCATTTTCGTAATATTGTCGAATATCATTCAAAAGTTTCCGTTCAGCTTGAAGCCTCTCATACAAGTCAATATCATTGCTAAGATTGTTGGTTGTGTCAGTTGTATCATCATCATCGGTTGTCCATTTTTCATCATCATCTTTTTTACCTCTCATTCCTTTCATAATATGAAAAAGAAAGCAAACATTCATTAATTCTCTTTCTATTTCACGGTTTTCATTACAGTCTCACCCATAAATCCTGATGGTGCCCTTTTGTTATCATAATAATAATCGTCACCAAAAAGTTTTTTACCTCTCATACCCATAAAGCCTGAAGGGGCACGTTTTGGGATATAACGACTCGGATAGTTTAATAAAAATCTTTTATTCATTGCATTCTAAAAGGAAATCAGACAAGAGAAAAAAAACATTAAATAAAATTCATCAAGGTTGTCAGTGAGAGCAAAAGACTATCTTCATTTTAAGGTGTATATACAAAGAATTATTAATCATTGTCACGAAAATCCTTTTTTTAATGAACGATGAAATAGCAAAAAAAAAAAATATAAAAATAACAAAAATAACAAAAAGAAAATAAAAATTCAATTTAGCTTAATTTTATTTTATTTTTAAGTGTATATAGACGAATTTTTTATTTTATTTCAGTATAATACAAATCTTACATGTAATTCCATTAAAGCTTGTTTATGTAAGTCCGTATAATCAAAATCCTTTTTACCTCTCATTCCCATAAAACCCATCGGAGCACGTTTTTCAACGGAGACATCCGGAAATCCTCTATCAAAAAAAGAATAAATATTTATTTTGATTTTTGATTTTTGATTTTAAATTTTTTAAATTCAATTGGTTTTGGTTTTTAGAAATTTTGCGATCAAATAAATTACCTTAAATACTGATTTTCCTCAATCCCATTCGTTCTCATTTCATTACTATTGATTTCTGGACTAATTGTAATTTTCACATCATCATTTGGTGTAAGATTTGAATAACTTTCCTTTTTCACTTCATCAGAATCAGAATTTCTTTTACCTCTAACACCCTTTAACACCAAAAAAGGAATATAATATTTTTTATTATAAACAATTTTTTTTTTTCGTATCCTTACATTAGTTGAATAGATTAACAACAATAGAATATTTTACCTGAAATCCTAATGATGGACTCTTTTTGTGATGTGTCTCTTCGGCATTTATTTTTTGAATATTACTAAGTAAAAGAATAACGCATGTCATAAATAAGGTGCCCATATCAAACCTATAAAAGAAGAATACGTCAAGAATAATATTTTTATTAATAAAAAATTCAAGTGAACTTTTTGTTTGAAAGACTTCTACGAAAAATTACGTAAGAGTTTTTTTTTTTGTATTTTGGTCACCTGGTGAACATAAAGAAAATTAAATATTTTTATATTAAACATATACAAACTGGGAAGGATTCTTTAAAAATTTATATTACGTATAGTTAAATGTGTTTATTTTTTCGAAATACAAAAATAAAAAATATACATAATTAAATTTATGGATGCGTGAGAATTTTGTTTTTGGTCGAGTACTTATATAAAAGCTTTAGAAATCAAATAACTTATAGTACTTTTATTTCACTTCAACATATGAGAATATCAACATTATTATCACAATCACAACTCATTAAAGAATAATATAATCTCAATTACCATGAATGGAAATAAAAGTTATATAATTAATTATGTATTGTTAGAAAATGTTAGACGATAATTTTTCATGAGAATCTTATTAATTATTCTATGTTTTTTTTTCACTCTCTCACTCTCTCTCTCTTTTTTGAAATCTAAAATAAATATTTTTATAATTTAATCAGACTAAATATTTTATTAGAGATTTCCTTATATGTTAATTTATTAAATTAGTGAAACAAATTAAACTGAAATAAGAGTATATAAATATTCAAAGAAAAAATGTCGATCATAAATATTTTTCTTACATCATTTATTCATCTTATGGGATTCTATGCATTTGAAAGTAAAAGAAATCATATAAAATAAACGTATTCTGTTGTTTCTGATATTGTATATTTTCTATTTCCATATAAAGGTAGAAAGTCGAATTTTAAAAATTTTAGCTCGAAATAAGGGTGAAATGTTTGTTATATTTATGCCTACATATACCCCATAGGTACATAGTGTTCAATTGTTGTTGTATATTATAATAATTTAAATGGTCCTATGGGCATAAAGTTAAACTGTTCATTCTTGTAGAATATTTAGAATTATAATATTGGGATAGGAAATGATCTTAAAAAAAAAATATTCAATGAAAATCAATAAAAATAAAGTTGCCATATTATTCAAATTAAATAGAAAACGAATACTTAAAGTTGATTATAGACTTTAAAGTTTAATGTGGTGGAAATGGGTCATCTTTATATTGATTATGTTGTATTACACGTTAGAGGTATATGTAAGTGTAAATTCAATAAGACAATATCAGAAAATGCTTTTAAATTTTTATTTATATTTAGAACGTAATAATTTAAATATTTGATTTAAACATTACATCGTATACCAACACACATAACATTTACGCGTTCTTCATTGCTTTTTACCACAGTTCTATACTATACTATATAAACATCGATTTATATGTCCGCTTTTTTTTTTTAAATATAAAATAAACAACGTTCCTCTACTTCAAACTTCAATTTAAACGCCTGTTGATTTTAGAAATATGAATATGTACCTACCTATAGGTTTTATTTTTTATTTCTTTTTTTTATTTCGGAAATTAAATCAAGAGCATAAAGTAGATACAGCATACACATATAAAATAACAAAAACAAAAACAAAATAGAATTAAATATTAAAAAAAACAACAACAAAGAAAAACCAGGACATTTTTCCCCATTTTTTTTTTTCATAATTGTTAATTTTGTATCGTAATAAAAAAACCAAATTATAAAAACTAAATTTAAATTGTTGCAATAGAAAAAATATCCTTAAAGGTATATCCTTGAATAATCTGAATATTCAATGTATGAAATAACCAAACAAATTTATTCCATTTGTGTAGTACCAAAATTAAATGCAAAAAAAAAATAATTCTACACAATTTAAAAAAAAATATATTTTTTTCCTTTTATGCAAATAAAAAAAAAAAACTCCAATATAAAATGTGTTGTTTTTTCACTGTACAATTTTTATAATTGAAAAAATATTCTTTAAAAAAAGTAGAAAAGAATTTCTGGTCAAATTAGAATGTTATCCTTTTTGATTATCACGTGATATAAACATTCCATTTTATATCCTATTCTAAACCTAAAACAATAAAAAATTATGTATATTTACGGGAAATCCGAGATAACCTGCTACACTCATATGAACTTCATCCTTCATTAAAATTTTTCATTGTTTACACGCATCTAAACATATATCGAAATTTATGTTCCATTTACATGTAACCTTTTTTTTTTTTTTTGGTATTTTGGTGATGGAATAAAAAATTGACGTAAATATTGTTGAATTTGGTTAAACGAAAAAAAGAAATGTTTCGATTTTTTTATATTTTTTCATGTAAAAGCTTCACATTCTTTACCTCTTTTATAATAAACAAAATAACCAAAAATATGTTAGATTAATAAATAACTTTTCTAATATGAATATTTTATTAAGACGATAAGCTTTGAAATTTTACTTTAGGACAAAAACAAAATACATTGAAGCCGGAGCACATGAATAATTATCAAATATGTAATCTGTTTAAAAAGAAAATTTATGAAACAAATACATTCATTTTTTTTTTGTTATAATTCTTAAACTTAATTTTTACGTTTAATAAATAATCTTAACTTAAAAAATGGAATATTATTTGTGTATCGATATAAGAAAATTACAAATAAATATTATTGTTGTAATTCTTTAAATATAAATCTTTTAATTTACAAAAGAAACCATTAACAAATAAAGTAAGAAAACTTTTAAGTGCTTTTGACAGTTTAACAATTTATACTGCTTTCCGTCGCTTTCACAATAAAAAAATTAAGAAAATGTTTGGTCAAAGTTAAACTATATTGAAATAGAAATTGATTGAAACATTGAAGTTATACCTTTGACTTTCTTTGTCAAAACGTTAATATTTTGAGAAAAGAAAAATATAATTATATAATATATTATATTTATTATATTAAATCAAAGGAAAAATTAAAACTTTAATAATGAAAATAAGAAGGACTTATAATTACAGAGATTAAAACATGTTTGATGATGTTGACGTTAATTCTAATAATTTCATTGTTCTCGTTTAATTAGTTCTTCTCATTATTTGAATTTTTATAATTGGAAAAATATTAAATTTTTATAAGACAAAGGAAAATGCTTATTATTTAGCACTGTATTGAATATTATTAATAAAAAAATATTAATTCAACAATAAATTAATAAATTGATTAAAATAATTTTTATTTTTTCTTTATCTTTTTGAAATCCATCAAAAGAATATTATTGTAAATTTTTTATTATATATATTTTCCTCTGACATTAAGAAAAAAGTGATGTAATCAAAATATAATAAGATGTTCTTTATGGCGAATAATTTACCTTTATGCTTCGTTTCTTTTTCTGTTTTCAATTTAGACATTTCTATATTTCATCAATTTTAAGTTATTTTTTGATATGATTTTTATTTCTTATTTTTTATTTAAAAGCATCAATATACGTTGTAATTAATAAACGTACCAATTAATTAGAATTTTTGAAACTGAAGAGAAAGAAAATTTTATTGAAAATTCTTGCGTTTAAATTTTGAAACAAAACAATTTCAAATCTACAATAACTAAACATGTAAGTAAAATTGTATGAACCATAAAATTCTATAAGAACCTATCGTCCAAATTTAATTAAAAAAATTTTAATTTGCGGTAATAAAAAAAAAACCTGAATTGATTTGAAAAAATAAAGAGAATCTTCCTATCTTTTCTATTTAATTTAAGTTTAAATTAAACATTGTAGCTTGAATAGATATTGAAATTGAACTTCACTTAAATTTTATGTCCAATATAAGTGAATTAAATTCAATATTGGGTTATGAAGCGTAGTTTTTTCTATGTAGTGCAAAATATGTTTTGTTCCGGTTATTTAAAGAGTTTACAGCAAATAATACTATAAAATGATCTTCAATTTATTTAGAATCAGATTTTATCGACCATTATCACATGATTATATCCTAGTTGTTTTTCTTACCATTTTTGTGAATGTTTAAATTTGATTAAATTTATATGAAATCGATAATAAAACTAACAGAATTAAAGAAAAATATTTATTCGGTCACAAAACAATTTTGAAACTTATAAGTTGAACAATAAATTAATAATTTACGTATTTTAGTTAATTACGATCAATGTCCTTAAAGTACATTTCATCTTTCATTTATTTAACCTTTTTCTCATGTTATTTAATTTCTATTTTTATAAAAATGTTTATATTGCAAACGTAATGAAAATAATTCTTTCTCATATTCTAACTATCTATAAACTTACATCTACATATACTGGAGAATTGTTTGTTTATTTATATTCTACGCTGTTTTATTTATTTTTTAATGTTTACAATTAATTAACTGAATGTAAATTTTATAATAAAATTCCATTAATTGTTTCATATCAATGGATATATTTTGAATTTAAAAAAAAAAACATAAGCAATATTTGAAAAAAATAAAAAAAAGAAATAGATACAAACAATATTTGTAAAATTTCACTTTTACTATAAATCTAGTGTATTGGAGAAACCTAAGCTTCATTTATTCTGGGTTAAGGTTAATGATCATAATCATCAAGAATTTCTGTTCAACTTATTTCTTACATGAGTGCAAAATATATTTTATCTCGAATAACTATTTGCTAAGCCTGATGCATGTTAAATGATTGAACTTTAATATTTTTCTATTTCAATAAATTAACGATTTTTATAGAATTAAAAATGTAGCAACAGGAATTTTATATAAAACTCTGCATTTCATATGAGTATATGCTTTTAAAAGTTACAAAATATGTTAAGTTGTAAAAATTATATTGATAATATAAAAAAGGATGAACCATATGAACAACTGTTGAATTTCACTTGAAGCTTAAACATACATATATCTTAAATAATAAATTGAGTATACGAAAATAATATTAAAGTAAATATATTTCTTCTGGTTTTAGAAATTTTCTTTAACAATAAAAATATAGAAATTTTAAGTAAGATGAAACATGTTCATGTTTTATAAGAAATTCACTAACTGTCAGCAATAACTGAATGTATATAATATTTTTTGTTATCTAAAGTTCTATTATGTTATATTATGACAACTTTAAAATTTCCGCAAGTTGATCATTTATTCATATTATGTATTTAAAGCAACAGGAACTCAAATAGAAAATTGTTTTTCATTCATTTTATCCACTCACAGACTATATGCAATGCACTATCTATAATTGAAACTTTTATTTTTTTAAATGAACAAAGAACAACATTCCCAAATGATTATTATCAAAAAAAAAAAATTATTATAACAGATTTTATAAGTTTACACAGTTCTTTTGGAAAAATTTATACATTTTAACTTTTTAATTTTCTCAACTGAACTTTTTTCCATTAACTTTCCTTTTTTTTCTTTAGAAAACTTAATTACTGTAATTAGATACATTATCTCTCATAGAATCTTAATTTGTTGAAATTATACAATTTCATTTTTAAATTATTAAAATTCATTCAAGTTTGAGGCAGTTAAAATATATAAAGAATAAAATTTCTTTTGAAACAAAAAATATTTATGTTCGGTTCTTTTTACTGATGAATTATTGTAGTTAAATTGTAAATTTAAGATTCAATTTATACATCGTTAAACTATAGGAAACTAATTAATGTACACAAAATTATAGAAATTATTTACAATATATTGTTAACTCAATTTTTAAATTTGTTTCAATTATAATCATTGAAGGAAAATCAACAAAAACTGAGACAAACTATGTAATCGAGAAATAACTAAATTATTCAATTTTCTTAATTAAAATATTTAAGAAAACATTTCAATGATCTTTTACCTTTGGTCAAATTCCCCTTTAAAATACATACTTTTAGAATGTTTACTTTTATGATTTTCCATTCCAGGAATTACATTTGAAATTGTGAGGAATATTTGAAATGGAAGAATGACTACATTTGTTTGGTTTATAAAACCTTTAACCTAATTATAAAAAAAACATTCAGAAGCTTTTGTATTATTATATAAAAGATTTATAAATTAAATGAGTTTAAGAGATTAAAAATAAACATAATATGTCATGGCAGTTACTAAAATTATAAACATATTTCTAAGGATTATGCAATTATGTTCAAAAAATTGTAAATACTTTAGCATTAACGTTAACTAAATTTCAATTCAATTCAATAAATTCATCTGTACAATTAAGTCAAAATCAGAATTAAATTTAACATATTGACTTTGTCGGGTACTTACACATTTCAAATTAAAAATAAGCTTTAGAGGAAAGCACAATCCATTTTTATATAGAACCTACGCTATTAAGATTATTTTAGCTAATTTGTTTTACGCTTTGGAGTAACAACGCTTTGAAATTAATTCATTAATTATAAATTATAATACACAGACTATTTGAAATCTAGAAACAAATTTCATTTATTCATTTATTTTTCGATAGATGTTTTAAGAAAATATACCAAAAATAAAGTTGAAACGTTGGACAAACGAAATAATTAATGTTAATTAGATTTAGATGTTTATTAATATTTCATTGTATTTATTTTTTACTGTTCGTATAATGAGAAATTACTTTATCTTCGTCAATCAAGCATAAAATGTCAGAGAATAATTTTAAAGTTAGATTATTAATGAAGTCGGATTTTTCTTTATAAAATGTTTTTAAATCTAAATCAATTAAAATTAAGAAATTAAGGTTAAAATGTCTCGTTATCTTCTTTGATATTTAAACTTCAAGGGCATCGTTTTAAAATATTCGGGTCAGGATGGATAAAAGTAATTCAATTGATTGCATAGACTCCGTAAAATTATTCTAATTCAGAAAGGTTTATAGCAATAGTATCTTTGGTTATATCCGGTAATATTAATCGGATATGAAAAAGGAAGGATGTTTACATGTATAGAATTATTTTTGGCATATGATTTAAATATCATTGTTTGAAACAATTTTGTCGATTCTTAACTAACGAATGTGTTATTTTTTTTATTTTATTGTAAGGAAGCTTATTTCAAACATTTTTTTTTTTGAGGGAATAAATATTTGAATTCTCACAGGATTATATTTAAAATAATAATGTACCACTAAATAAGGTATTTTGCGGTTAGTCAAAATTCACTTCAACATATTATTCAAAAACTCCTGTCAAAAGTACTTGAGGAAATAAAATGATTACATAATACCAGAATTTCTATATTTACTCAAGTGTGATAAGAAATTTTGAAGTTATACATTATTTGAAATTCAATCGAAAATTTGTTTATATATTTTCTTAAGTTTATATTAAGATTATAACACATATTTGTATATTTTAAGCAAATGTCATTATTATATTTTAATCATTATATAGAGATCGAAATTGCACAGCTTCTCTGTAATAAAATAATTCTTGTAATTCTTTCGGTTCACACGATTGTTTCATTTGAAACGATATCATAAATATATACGTCCTAAAAAATACATTATAAATTATAATACTTATTCATTATTATAATAATTGGATTTGGGTTTTTTCGTGATTTTATATGAATTATTTAGAGAGATGAACATAAAAAACCATAATAAAAAACATGTATAGAAAATAAATGGTCAAGAGATATACCGAGGGATATGTAATTTTTAGTAAATAATTCCATAAGTCTTAATTCATTTCGTTTCGGGTGTGTCTATATAGAAATATTATGGGTGAAATTTATATAAGACTGAATATCTTAATGCACTCCAAAGTGTCAACATACTAATTTACATAATTTAATTAGGGAGCAAATTTCGTACTAAAAGATCTTATATAAACACACGATAATTACAAAAATAAATATGCATGTACATATCTACCGCAAATTAGCTTCACTCTTAAAAAAATTTATGCCGGGTTTCTTGAAAGTATTTAATCATTCCTTAATTTTATACCCAAGTAATGAATTGTTGCTTCATTAGTTTTTCAAAACATATAAACTTCCTTCAGTTAAATAACAAAATCAAATTTAGAAAGTATGAAGAAAAAGAGAATATTTTTCAGTTCACAAAAATTTCCAATGTAAAACATTTTATTTACGTTTCTACTCAATTATTCTTATTTAGATAAGAAATTAAATTGTTCTTCTTATATATTTATAATCTAATAAATCAATTTAAACGAGAGAATAATTTTATTAATTCCAATCATTCCTGTATTGGAAATTAAATCAGAGAAAATTGTTGCAACTTTTTTTTTATTAGTTAAAGAAAATTGTACGATTTGCGTTGAAGAAATTTCACAAATAATTTGATTTAAAAATAATCAAATATTAGTTGAAATTGAAATGTGAAAAGAAATCGATAAATAATTGGCTTGAACATTTATTTACAATTTCAATTTATAAATTTAATTTTGTGTTCACAACAACAAATCGTTTTAGTATCGAAATAATTTTGGTTTAAATAATCAATCATACATATGGCTGTCTACAAGAGATCTTGTAAATTAAGTGTAAGCCATTCGTGATTTTAATAAATTCAGTTGTGTGAAAAATTAAATCAGACCAACTTATTGTCTCTTAGCAATTCGCTAATTAATTTTCCAATAGAGTCAATAATTCATTTAGAATTATTAAAAGTCTAATTCAACAAACTGAAAAGAAGACATAGAAAAATACGTTGAATAATACAATATTTGTTTTAAAAATATTACAGGATAATACTAATGAACGAATGCTTATCCTCACCATTAAAAATTTTGTGTAATAAATTTTGAGTTTCTTTTTCTATACTACCTTCAATAAATGTGATGTTTGGCACCGAAAGTATAATTAATAATTTTGAAAAATAAATTTCCTTAATAAATGAACACAAAATAAACCTTAAAAATAACCTTAATATAAATTTTATTTATCTTCACTCAAATAATTAAAAAAAGAATTTAATTAATTCAAGGATGAGTTATTCAATTATGCGTAAGCGTTTTTAATTAAGATATTAAAAGTATACGTTAAGGGCTTATATTTAATTTATTTAATTTATAATTTTCAAAAAGAATTTTTTTAATTTTTTTTACGCAAAAAAAATATTGAAAATTTTGAAACATTTTGTTCGATAAATTTAAAATACAAAAATACTTGAATAATTGAATTTCAAGATTACAAGTAATCTAAAATAATCTTACATTATAATTTATTTACAAAATAGTTTCAACTCACCGTTAAATTTTTGAAAATAATAACTCAATTATTTTTTTAAGTTTCACTCAATATATTTCACTCAAACAAGAAAAATTTAATTTTTATTTTAATCACAATATTTCACTTATTTAATAAAATTGCAAGTAATATTTTTATTATTCTTTTTATAACAACTTTTCATTAATATTGTTTAATTTTTGTTATATTAATTCACCAAAAAGTATGCAGGATCAGTAGAAGTGATAGCAACAACAGCAGTATAACAACTGTTCAGTTCGTTTAGCAGAGATGGAATAATATGTAGATGCTAGCATTAAACGTTGAAAAGCTCAAAGCTCTTTATTATACATGCGCAACTATTGTTATTTTGGCATTTTTAAAAAGAAAACAGTTTTTTTTTCTATTTAAAATTTGTTTGTTTGTGTTTGTTTGTTTATGGTTGTGTTTGTGTTTGTGTGAATTGACACAGTAGAGCACTTTAAAAAATGTTGTGCGGGTGGACAATTTTAGTTAGAAAAGAAACATTTATCATGAAACTTGTGATAACATAAGAGGTGTTTAATTTACATATATATGATATGCGTAGGTGCAGTCATATTTCTGATGATAACTGGTGGTATTTTGGAAATCATGTGATATGTAGAATTCTTGTCTGAAGTGGGCTTAAAAATCTAAAATGAAATCAGCAAAAATAACAATGTAAACATTAATATGTAATTTTTGTATCCATACTTGTATAAAGTATTCATTTGAAATTATTTGATGAAAAAGCTTTCTATTTACTTTTACTAGAAATCTCCATTCATCCGCTAAAAATAATATTTCTGGCCGTTAATAAATTTATTTCATTCAAATATAATAATTATACTCACATACTTACCTGATTTTATACATATGTATGTCAAGAACAAATGCAGATACAATTTATAAATGTATTCAATAGTTAGTTAAAAACAACAAAATAATGTAATTCTTGATAATAGTAATAGCGAACGACTAAATGTTTTATTAATGAATGTAATATACAAATTACGACCCATAATAGATAAAATAATTCATATATTTCTTGTAATAGATAAAATATAGATACGGATATAATTTCTGATACAAAGGATGTTAATTAAGTCTTCATGTTAGCATGAAAAAAATACAACCACCATCTGGCACTTAATCGTATTGAGATTTGATTTGATTAACTCAACCATTTTTAATTCATACAATGTATTAACTCTTGATATTTATAAAGTCATTATACAATTTGATTATATATAAAAAGGGGTTTTACAACACAGATAAAATAATTCAATGAGTTGTAATCCGATTAAATATCAGGATTTATTGTAATTTGACAAGCATTTTATTTCCTATATTTTTTTTTTTTCAGATTTTAAATACTATAAAAAAATGTTTAGAAATATTAATGAATTAAAACTAAAATTGATTTTTTCCCTGAGTTAATAATAAAATAATGATTTGAAACTTTTTTTTTATATATCATCATATATTTGAATAGTTTCATTACTCATATTTTGACAAATTAAAGCTCGACAGCTGTAATAATTTGATTCTAAGTAAAATACATTAACACACCAATTTAATTCAAAAATAATGATTTTTATGAAAGAATTAGTTTTTTATTATCAAACAATATTAATTGTTTGTTTTAACAATAAAATTCTTATTATCAGACAAAATAATGACGCAAATATTGAATAATTAATGTTCTTTAAGGAACAAATTGAAAGTGTTTTTTAAATAAATAAATAATATTTCCCATTTCCAATATCTTCTTTATTCTCTTTAATCCTTATTTAAAATTCAGATTATTTATATTTCTTCTAATCTATTTAATGAGTCTTTAATAATAAAGTTTACTTATAAATTTATTCAAATTGTAAAGAGAAAAAAATCCTTTCTTCCGACTTTATGTAATGAAGACTGAAAATGAAAATAAGAATAGGACATTTTCTTATTACTTTATTTACTAATCCACCTAAATAATTTATACAAAAAACCTTTAGTTTTTGTTTTATTGTTGTACAAAATTTTTAACAATTGATTTTATTTTTCCACAAAATTTTAAAGAAAAATGTATTGTCCCACAAATCAGCATTTTATGTTATCCCAATCAACATAAA
Organism: Pedicia rivosa; assembly: GCA_963082725.1. Classification (NCBI taxonomy): domain Eukaryota; kingdom Metazoa; phylum Arthropoda; class Insecta; order Diptera; family Pediciidae; genus Pedicia; species Pedicia rivosa. The sequence goes on along the minus strand of OY720153.1, from coordinate 4,221,599 downwards.
CATTGTTCACAAAAACTGGTTATATAAACATAATAATTTTCAGTATTTCTTTGAAATTATGAAATCGGAAAACAAATCAACTTTTCTATAAAATTTACCTGAAAAGTAAAAAATTTGGTTCTGGTAACTGAATTTCGCAACCAAAAAAAAAAAATCAACAAAAAAACACAAGGGCAAAATTATTCTTCCTTGAAATTTTCAATAAAATGAAATAAAGACTAATTAAAGTAAATTCAGATTTCTGTAAAGTAAAAAAGTTGATAAATTGTAAAAGCTCAATTTTAAATTGTCTTGAATATAATAAATAAATATATATATAAATTTAACTAATTAGTAATATAATTTTCCAAAGATCTGAGGGCTTTATTTAATCGTTTACTTTGAAACAAAATTTAAAGAGGAAATCATTTAAGTTCATTAACCTATGTTTTATTTCAGCTAAGAAAAAGACAATAAAATTGTGTATACACAAACATAAGACAAGAAGCAGGCAATTAAATTACCAAATCATATGTGTTTATGTTTATGACAGCAATTAGTATAAAGTATCAAACAATTAGATTAATATATACATAGTTAACATTTTTGAAATTAATATAATTTAGCCACCTACGTCATTTATTATTGTTTCCTATAAATTAATCAATTAATGTAATTCACTATAATTGTATACATACCTACTTATTCTGAGTTCTTCTTCTAAACATTTTTTTTCTGAATAAATTGAAGAAACTCAAAAATAAACACCTTTTGTCTTCATGTTAACGACTTCATCTAAAATTATTTTTAGATATTCAATTTTTGTTTTATGTTTAGTTTGAACTTTCAACTTTCATGAGCACATATGTTAATGGAAATTCATATAGAAACAAATGCTTTTCTAAAAACGTCAAATTAATTAGGTAAAGACAGATCAAAAATGCAAAAAAAAAATCTTATAGTTATTGGTTTCTATATATTTGACATAAATTTTTAATTTCTATAATATAAAAATTAAAAATTTCAATTTGGGGTGAGATACGAGTTCCAACTTTGTTTCTGAGCAAAAATTCAAATTATTATAATAATTATTCACAAAAATATTTAATCATATAGAATTTAAATTCTTAATTTATTATACCTTAGACATTTAATTCTCTCATCATCTTCTTTTGCGTCACGCTATTATACTTATGATAAGCATTCATTTCAATTCCATCATTACAGATGCATATAATCAGAGATGTTTACAAAGTAACAATAAGAGAAAATTTCATACAAAAGAATATTTTATATATCTTGTTTTCCCTTGTCTTCATTTTATTTTATTGTTCATTTCTTTAACGAACGGTAGCAAACAACAAACAACAACAAAATCAACAGGCTATCATATTGTCCAAATAAACATAAAAAAGAATGGGAAAGAAGAAAATTCATTTATGTTTATTTTCAATGTGACACTATTTGTGTAACTAAAATGGAATGAAAAAAATAAAATGACGACTGAAGTATGGGCAACAACAGACGGATGATATGTTTTGAATCTCTATTCTATGATTTTGACCATTGTCTGTAATTGATGGTATACTGAATTACATAATATTTAGAGTGATTAAAACTTTTTAGCTATTTAGATTTAAATAGAAAACAAATTAATTTTTTATAAACATTTTGAATTACAAAATTCGTAATGTATTTAAATTTTTTAATTGTTTTATATTGACTATTAAATAAATAAAATAATAAAAATAAACTTATTTTATTATTATTGAAATTAAATTGCATACCTACTTATAAGCCAATGCAACAAGACACAAATACGTCAATAGTAGAGAAGCTCTTAAAGAATTCTGGTAACAACCCTTAAAATAAGATCTCAGTCAATTACACTTACACTATTTCTTTGTTCCAACATCAATCCATCAAACGGCGTAGACAAATATACCTTTCCTTTTTTTGTGGAATCTGATAAATATATACCCATAATTGTATTCTTCAGTAAACATAAAAACAAAAGCACATATACTCATGAGAGAATGTCGTGAAATTATTTTTCTGCTTTCCTGACATCGTAACATTTTTTTTTTTTTGTTTTGTCATAAATAAAAATCAGTACGTGATAAGATAAACAATAGAAAAAAAAAAAAAAGAAAAACTTATCGTGACATCATTTTCTAACTACATTTATTAAAATTGTATATATTTTTTACGATATAATAACCCAAAACAATAAAATACCAAACGAATCATTTATAAACTAAATTTCTTTTGCACTCAGTTATAATTTTTTAAACATAAGAATTTAAAGAGATTTTCTTCTCAATAAAAAATCAGAATCATGATGATTTATTTGAAATTTTGTCTGAAAATTACGATTAAACAAATATATAAATTGTTAGAAATTTATTGAATTTTATTGATTCGACTTTATATTTTATATTGAATCCTTTTGAAACTATACAAAAAGAAAAGTACGTTTTTCAATTCAATTGGCAAGTCATTATGGCATACCCTTTACAAATACAAATAATTTAAAACATATGACTTTATGCAAAACTTTTTTTTCTCGTGTCCCAAAAGCATAAGGAAATGCTGAAATAGTGAGACTATTTATTGTTTTCTTATTCAATATTTATATCAAGTTTAGATTTAAAATCGTTTCATATAACCCTCGATCTGTTTGAAGAAAATTGAATCGACTCTCTATGAGTAAATTTATGAAGGTTTGACTCTTTTAAATTGCTTTTTGGCTGTTTCCACCCCTTGAAATTCAAATACGTATATAAAGACTTAAAGCTATCCATTTGACCTTGTTTTATTCCAATGTTTTCAACAATAACAAAAAATTTTCACCACATTATTTTATTATTATTTTTTGTAAACTTTGTCATTTTTTTTTATCGCCTTTATATTGTTACAAATATTGATACAAATTTACCCCACAGGAAATTAAAACATTTAAATATGAAAAATGAATGTAACCATAAACCTTAAGATTTGTAACACAAATCACAAAAGGTCAATACCATTTTGGCATATTTTCTACAGTTTCAAGAAAAAAAGGAAAATTAAAGTAACTTTATTCTAAATTTAATCCTGCTTCATTTATGATTTTCAAAAAGCCTTTAATTAAAATATTTGTAATATTTTTGTCTATATTTGAATAAAAAAGTTTCTCTCAGATATTCAATCAAAGCAAAAAAAAATGCACTCATTCTAAAGCTTTTATTTTAAAACCAATTAAATAAATTTGTATTTACAAATGAAATTCTATTGAAATTTTTTTCTATACAAATAAATCAATCATTTCAACAATTCAATCAATTCAAAAGTTACAATTCTTTAGAAGTTGTACTTGTTTGTATCATATGAAAAAGTTTACGTATATTTATTTTCAAATATTGAAAAAATTATGAAATAGTCAAAATAACATAATAACAAAAACAAAAAGGAAGTTTTAATGTTCAAGATCACAATTCGCATGCATACATAAATATATATTCAAGTAGGGGAACATAAAAGAAATATAAGAAAGAGTAAAATTTGAGAAAAAAAAAATCAATTGTGACATTTTAGAATGTCAGAAAACTTTTAGTTTATTATAAATTTTTGTATTTTTTTTTCAAACTTTCATGATATGATATCCTCTCCCAAACACTTTTTTTTTATTTTATATTTTTGTATGAGAAAAGTACGTTGTTTATTGTTATAAAATAAATTCTTTCCATAGACAACAGATGAAGTTTCCTCAGGTGAAAATTTATACATTATTTTTATTCAATTGTTTGAATAATAAAGTTTTAAAAAAGTAGAAAAATTATAATCTAAAAAAATCCTTTGTTTTCATAGAAAAAATACATTTTATAATGATTTATGGATAAATATTTCTTTAACCTTGTCTCAAATTTTCTGTTAAAAAAGCTATTCTAAAAATTATTATTTATTGTGTGTATCCAACGCAGGCTTATTGCATAGAATTTAAAGCATTTGTGTTTGACATAAATTGCATTTTCTACTAAAAATTAAATCGTTAATATTCTCGTAACACAATTTTTATATAGTAAATTATATTTTTGAACTCATAACTTTGAATACAAAAAATCATCAGTCAATTACATTTAGGTACTTCATTTTACATTAAATATAGCAGGATTATGATTTTTATTCTTCATTTAAACAAACTAATTGATAGAATCCATTTATAATAATGGAATATAATTTATTAACTTAATTTGAACCGAAATTGTCAAAGATTCAAAGTTCAAGCTTGATATGAGTAAGCAAAGTCACTATATATTAATATTTCCATAAATTTTTGTGAAGGAAGATGTGGAATACTTATCCATCATCATAGGTTTATAGGCATATACGTAAGTATCAATATAATTATATTATTATATAATAAATAATTAATAAGTGTTTTATAATTTCAATTTGATATTCGCACATATATTTAAGTTTATAAACAAAAGATAGACCCCATAGGACTCATTAGAAATGTATAAATAATTAAAAAGTTACAAATTTAATTATATTTTCCTTATACTTATTCCAATTTAGATTTTAGTTCTAAACTCTATTTAAGTATAGTAAGACAGAACATTCAATCAATGTAAAACTAACTTCAAATATAAATAAATTTCTTAAATCTTTAATTTTCAATCTTGAACTTGAAATATGAAAGGTCAAAAAGAAATCAACTTAGTCATTCAATGTGTATACAAAAAATAACTCTATAATGAAATGATTTCCAAAATTGATATTTTTTTTTACAACAAAATATAGTCGAATATATTACCCACGCATTTAACTAATGATCTTAAACCCATAATTTGATTATTGAAAGATGTCAAACTTTATTGAATTACTTTTACAGAATGTTTAACTTAATTTTATTGTTGGCATCATTAAGACCAAATCTGAAATAATTTAAATAAAATTTGAAAAGCATTGAAGAGAATCGAAAGTCTCAAAAGTTTTAAACAAAAGAATAAATATAGTTTAACTATATTTTTAAGAAATATTTTTCCAGTGGCGCAATCTTTAAATTTCAAGTAAAAATCGAAACTTGGTATTTTTGTTAGAGTAGAAATTGTAGTTATATGTAATCCTCGAAAATATCTACAAAACGTATCCATGTATTTTATAAGTAATTATTAGAAATTACATAATAACAAAGCTAATAAAAATATTAAACTAAAGTGAATCATTCCAAAAAAATGGATCGTTTTATTTTCGGCGAATATATAAATTATTTTTTCAGTGAAAAATAAAATTCATAACATCAGAATCAAACAACATTTATATTGCATAAAATTTTTCTCGTGAACAATAATGTTCCTATTTAGTACTTTATTTCGAAAAAAATAAAGAAATCATATCTGTATAACAACAAATTATGCTTGAAATGTAAAACAAATGAAAATAACAATCTATGTACGTTACGTAAGAAATTCTGTTTAATTTACTGAAAGAAAATATTGTGTTATAGAAATGAAAACCACTTGTTGAATAAATATAATTTCTATTTCATTTCATTCGACTTTTTTTTTTTTATTTGATTCCTTCAAAACACAGTTCAATGTTGAACAACTTTAAAAATTTTGATACTTACATTTTTGATACATAAATTTTATATCGTAATTATATTTTTTTCGATATTGGATGAATTACTTATAGTTTATATTTTTAATTATATTTTTTTAAAGGACAAGACTATTATTAAATTGTAAAATTTTGTAGCAGAAAAAAAACATAGATATTTGTTTTTGTTAATTTATTAGGTATATTTTCAAACACACAAATACTTTTTTTTTCATCACATCATAAATGGTATAAGATAAGTATACACATATTTTATTCACTATATGCTATTGTATAATAATCTAAATCAAGTCAATATAAGAATAAATTATTTAATTAGGTATGTATAGTCAAAACAACAAAACGTGTTATTAATTTCAGTTTAGTTTTAAAAATAATAATTTTGGTTTTCTTTTATTAAGGATATTGGAATAATCAACAAAAACTCAAATTGAGAATCTACGGTATTGGTTTTTAAAACTCTGATAATCTTAAATAAATATTTGAACATAGTTATTAGTTAATTATTATAACTCCAGCGCCAACCCCGCCACCGTGAGCTTTCATAGAAGATATAAAACTCCAGGTATCTATTTCTGGGTCGTACACTTCAACTGTTGATAAATTTGATTCGCCATCATATCCTAAAATTGTAAAAAATTAACACATTTCTATATATATATATATATGTAATATATACCGCCAATAGCCCAAAGTTTTCCCATGTTAGCAGCCAATGCAACACGACTTCTTTTAACATTCATGGGTGCAACAAGTTTCCAAGTATCTTGATTTTGATCATATACTTCCACTGAACGTAAAAATGAATTTCCATCATAACCGCCACAGGCATATAAACGACCATTTAGTGCAGCTACACCTAATCTACATCGTCGATTTAACATTGGTTTTACTTTAGTCCATGTGTCATTAATTGGATCATATTTTTCCACAGAATCAAATATAGATAAACCATCATGACCACCTAAAGCGTAAACAAAACCACCTAAAGGAGCTACACCTCCTGCAGATCGATATTTCATCATTGGCGCAACCTAATTAAATAGATTTTTATTTTTAAATTTCAAATAAATTTATAAAATACTTACAGTTGTCCAAACATCATTTTTTGGACAGTAACATTCTACAGTACTTAAGGAAGTAACACCATCATACCCACCGCAAACATATACATAATCATCTAATGCAGCAACACCAACAGCACTAAATAAATCAATAATAGATAGATTAATTAATAAAGACATTATATTTCCTGTGATTCGATTTAATTTTACTAAGTAGTATAAGACTTCTGGGGTTTGTATTGTAAATAGAAATCGAATAATTTAAATAAATTAAAGGAAGTGTTTTTCTGACGTTACGAAAATATGAAGCAAAATGTACCTTCTTTTACATAACATAGCTTTACCCTGCGACCATTTCTTTATTTTTGGATCATAAACTTCAACTGTTGATAATCTTTCAGTACCATTATAACCCCCGAACGCGTACAATTTTCCTCCAGTAACAGCAACACCAACACGTGATCTAAAGAATGTTTTTTTTTATAATTTTTGAATATTTTCAAAAATGTTTTATATTTAAATATTAACAAACCTTAGCATTGACATTGCTTGTCCCATTCGCCATTCTTTAGACATTGGATCATATATTTCAACTGTACTTACAGATTCACCATTTTTTGTTAAACCGCCAACAGCAAAAATTTGGCCAATAAAATAATCACAGCATCTTGGACGTGTTCGAAAACTTTGCACAAGTCCTCTACGTTCAGGCATTAAATGAAAGTCTTTTGCTTCATCTAACAAATCTCTACATTGATGAGATGTCTTTATAAGATCTTCTGTTGCAACACGATCAGCAAGAAATTGGGGCGTTAATAAAGGTAATCTGACTTTGGCAAGAACTTGTGGTAGCATTGAAGAATGAGATTCTACATCATATTTTACCTAAAAATTTAATAAAAATATATGATTTGTGTTTTAATTATTTAAATGTATGTCATTCAAATCTATTCTTTTGCGTTATACAATTTATACTGCTTATATTAATTGTTAAATAAAGAAACTAAAAAAAAAATATATGTACTTATAAAAGTACAATTCCTTGAGTAATTAGGATTTATATTTAAATATGAACAATGAAATTATATTTCCGACGAAAAGATCCGTTAAAATTACATAAATACAATAAATCAAATTAATATGTGTGTTCTCTTTTTTAATACATTAACGACTGATTTACCCTTGTCTTTCTATTTTCATCGCCTACTTTATCTCATAGCCTACTTATTTCTTACATATATAATACGAAAAGGCCAAAAGTTGAATGAAAAAAATATGTTTTGATCTTACCCAACGCATGCAGGCATCAAATATATTTTCTTCCGTTGGCACATTTAATTCATCACGTCTAATTAGATCAATTAAATCATCAAACCCTTAAAATAAAATAAGTGTTAATATTAAATATGTTAATAATTGAATGAATTACCCAATGTTAAAAATTCATCACTTTGTGAAACTTTAGAAAAGTAAAGATGAATAAATTTATCAGCAGCTGAAACAAGATGATTGCATCCTAATGAATCAGCAAAATGGCGTATTCCTAATACATTATGTGGATGAAATCTTGATATTAAAAATTCAGCACACGCATCTCTGACTTTATTTAATTGTAAAAATGAACTTCCAACCATCAAGCCTTGAACATTTTGATTATCAATTTTCACCACACCACTGTATGCAAAATTTATAAGACTTTCTAATGCCCTGAAAGATAATATTATTGTAAATAACTAAATAATGTAATTTCAATGAACAGAATTTTCTAACTGTGGCTCAATTTCCTTCATAGTGATTTCTTTTATTCTGCTTTCTGCCATATTGTTTGTAAACATCGCATAGAAATATGGTATAGTTGCCGCTAATACAATCCTATGTGCCGAAAAGGTTTGATCATCTACCTAAAATTAAAGATATATTTTAGTATAAATTCTAGTTTTAACTTTTTATTCAATGTTTTTAACTTTTAACGTAACATCACAAAGTTTTCCTTGTCGTCTTATTTCTTTCATGACAGGAAAACAACATTCAAATAAATCATCTTGTTTAAATAAAACATATTTATCATCATCCGCTACAGACTCACTAAGTTCTATATCCATTTTTTCGTATTATTATAATTAAATGCAATTACTTTTTTCTCAATGTATTGAGAAACATTATTTTTGTGTGTGCTTTTTTAATTTCGCAATTTTTTACACCACAAATATTCTGGGTTAATTAAATTATATTAACCGATTGTATATCCGAATTTTCCTTGTATTTACTTTGAAAATTTTCCCTTTTTTGATAGAAAAAGAAAACAATTTTTACAAGTAATATTTTTATTAGTTAATTGACTTTTCAATTTTGACAGTTCTCTTGAAAAATTTCTCGTTTTTTTATGTGCTGCCATCTCTTGGGTATAAACTTATTTAAAATTATTGATTATTTGACCACCACCTATTGTCGCTTTTAAAGCAACATGACATTTAAATCAAATGGCAACAGTGTTACTTCTTGTAACGTTTTAGTAATTGTAATACTCTTACTCTGTTGTATTGTAGCGTCTAGCGTCATTCGATCAATTCAATTCATTTTTCACATTTAACTTTTTCTGTTTCGCCGTTTAAGTCGTTTTGTTTAAAGAAAATAGGTGCGGTTTCTTTTTGTTATAATTAAATATTATCTAAGTGATTTTAACTATTAATTCTTAGTTAATATATTTTAAGTATTAATATTCTAAGTATATACTAATAATCGAATTTTTTTTGACTAACTGAATATAAAAAAGGTATGTTGATTTATTGATTTTTCCTGTCTACAAAAGATAACGGGAATGGGTTTTTTTCTTTTAACTTTAATATGACATGTATAGAATAATAACAAAATGTAATTATTTAATTAAACAGAAATATGGGTTCATCAGAGGTTAATATTGGTTTTAACGAGAATGCAAAAGTATCGAGCCGTGTTTTAAAGCCACCTGGCGGCGGCGGCGGACTCTCAAATATTTTTTCTGAAACTGAAAGCAAGTCAAATCCACCAAGACCGAAATACAACCAACAAAATTCATCTAATATGAATGCTGTAATGGGAACAGTTGATCCAAATAAAAAAGGCAATGGCGGAGGAAATTCTGAACAGGCATTTTCATCAAATTCAGGATCCAATAATTCTTCATCTGATTCAAGAAATGCACCATCCGATGAACAATCAGGAAGAGTAAGAGTACCACCTGGTGGTTTTTCTTCAGGTCTTTGGTAGATCATAAGAGAATAAATATTATTATATAACATTCAACTATAAAATCAGTGAAGAAAATGTCTCTTCTCTCCATTAACTCGCCACTTTTTATTACAAATTTTATATCGTAATTTTTTAAAAAAGAAAAAGAAACAAGAAAAAAATGTTATAATAATTTGTGATCTATGTTTAAGCGTATTTGATACGTGCATTTTCATTCACCAAAAGCTTGTGCTGGCATTATGTAATTCTAAAATAATTTCATTTCATGTTTTACCCTTATTCTCTGTTTATTATGTAAATTTGATATTCTAATTTAGTCTTAGAAAGACCAAAATCACAATTTTTTGTGTATAAAAAAATTAGATAAAAAAAAAAGAAAGGAAGGACCAAAATTTTAATATCATAATTATGTTTCATTTTAAATTGATTATTATAATTTCATCAATAAATTTTATGCTTCTTGTTTTTTAAACTAAAAACGTAGTAATTTATTAATTATATTAAATATTGTAATTGTTGCAAATCATCAGCTTTATTCTTCTGATTAATAAAAATGATTGACAAAAAATAAAATAAAAAAAAAAATACAAAAAAATAATTGATTTTCTCTTCATTCAAATTTTTCCTCTTATCTTCAGCCTTATCTATATGAAAAACTTTCCTTCTGTTGTTTTTTAAAAAGAGCATGAAAAAGTCAGGAAATATTTGACTCATTCAAAGGTAATATTCTTCCTATATATATATATATAAATATTAAAAGAAAATTAAGGGTGTTAAAAAGAAAAAAAAACTTGAGACTATCTGACTGCAATTTTTCACGAGACACATTTTTATTTGAAAATTTTTTACGATTGTATGTATGAGTAATGATATTTGTTTTTTTTTTATTGTTGCTGTTTGTGTTGCTAACCAAAATCAACCACCACCAACCAAGAAAAAGTGTAAAGGCGCAAGCAAGGATAATAAAGTAACACATTATTAGGGCGTTTACATCGCAAACACAGAAAAACAGCAACAACAAAATTAAAAAAAATTTATTGTTTGAAAATTTTAACAAAAAAAAAAAACAATAAGTTTTTACTTTGTTTTATTTATTATATCAACTACTTTTTGGTAAACAATAAAAATACAAAAGGACAACATTTTAAGTTGTTTTAAAAAATAGATGTGACTCATCAAATTTCTATTTGTTTTTTTTTTGTTTTTTTTTTTGTAAAATAAGAAATTAATTCCCTTTTGACTCAAATAAAATATTTAATTTATTTCAAAAAAAATATATTTTTTTACAGATTTTCTATAATTTTAATTATAAATTTATTACAATTTATTACAACAGGTAAATAGATATAAAATAAATGGTACAAAACAAATTTTTGATTTTGTTTCAATTTAAATATTATTTTAATAAAATAAAAATATATAACTTTTCTCTGTTTAAAACTTTAAATAAAAATAAATGTTCTTTTTCTCTTGCTAATTATTATTAGTATTAATTTACTCTCTACTCTACTATACCCCCCCAGAACAGAAAAAAAAAATAGCGTGCTATCTCCTAAAATTTCATTTTATGAAATTCTAATGACTCAGATTTAAGGCAATTACATTATTTTTTGTGGTTTTTTTTAACACATAAAAATAATATTTATAAATAGGTAACAACTCTGTACGTTTCTTTTATATATTTTCGTTTTCCCTAAAAATCATTATTTCATATTTTGTTAATGTTCATGACTTTGTATTCTCTACTTAAATTGATTGGACATTTAATGAAAATTGTATTTTTCTAAGTAGGAATAATTAAGGCAATATAATCATCGTATTTTTTAATTAATTTTTTATTTAAGAATCACAAATTTTAACTTTTAAAACTTTTTGTTAAAAATTATTTTAGTTTTAGATAAATATTTTTATATTTTTTAATTTAAAATTTCAGAAATATTCGTATAAAATATATTTCTGAATTTTGGCACCATATTCCTTTTTTTTTTTTGATATGTTCGTTTTTATATATTAATAATAATAATCTAAAATCATTCTTTACAGATTGAGCATTTCTGTTGTTTTGTTTTTTTTTTTTTTTCGGTACAGTACATACAATAATAAATTCGAAGAATACCTGCTATACTATTAAATGATTTAAAATCCCATTTTTTTGGCTGTTCGACATAGACCCGTAATAAACTAATAAATTACAATAAAATTAAATGCTTTTTAAAATGGAATTGAACTTTTTTTAAACTTCAATATTTTTGGGTTTTTGATTAGTAAGAACTCGTCCGACTTGAACAAGTTGTGTTAAACCCACAAACAAATTAACAGCAAATAACGAATAGTTTTTTGGAATGATAACAAGTGAGTATCGTGACCAGATTAATCCAGTTGCAGCTAATGCACTACTTTGTCCAAAAGACAATTGATCTGCTGGACGAGCTAAATCACTTAAGCCTGCGATTACAAGACCCTTTAAAATAGAGAAAACACATTGTATTAATTATGAATTGTTATTCAAGGTTAAAGAGAGAACAACAATTGTAAAATAAAAATATGCTCACAACAGAAAACAGTTTTTTAATTTCTCAGAATTTCAGCAAACGTAAAATTTTAGCGTTTAGCCCACACTGATTGTCAATATTATTTTCATCGACTGTTTTCTTTCAGAACAGACAAATAAAAATTATTACGTAATAACGAAATAATTTTGAGAAAAAGTTGTTGATAGTAAAAATATTTAAATTGGAACTTACCCACTTAAAAAGAGGAGCCCAGAAAAAAACCGTTTTTGGACCTGTTAATTGAGAGTTAAAATTAGAGAAAGTTTTCAAGGTCAATGAAGCTTAAAAGTAAAAACTAATTAATAACACACCAGCTGGATGAACCCATAAATTCTGAACTTGCTTATTTTTTGGAACAAATCTTTCAGCTGTATTTATTAAAGCACTATAAACTCTTGAAGCCATTATAAATAAATAAAAATATAAAAAATAAAACTTTTAGGCAAGCAAAAAAGGGTTATACGGACAGGAAATATAAAATTATATATGAATATGATTATGATATAAAAATACAATTTAAATTGGCATTGAATCTATGACGTTTAATATTGTTTACAGTTAATAAAACACTGGTGGAAAATTTTCTACCTAAAACAAATAAAGTACATTCAAAAACGTAATATTTTTTTGGTTATATTTTGTATAAATTTAAAGAAGCAAATTGATCATTTTTTTATTTGGAACCTTATTTTCTGTAATTCCAAGAATTTTTATGTAAAAATTCTAAGAATACTAAAAAAAAAGTATAAATTAAATAAATTATATAAATAAAGTTGAAAATTTCCATATTTTATATGTTTGTGAACGTATCGAAACATTGTTAAATTTTTCGCATAGATGGCATAGCATAGCCATAGTATTTTTCTGTGAATTTTGAATTTAAATTTTAAATTGATATAATATATTTTTTTGTTTTATTGTTTGATTAATTGAAACCCTCATTATTGTAAAATTACTAAAAATTACAATATATACATTTCATCTGAAATTTCAATCCAAAATAAAACGTATAAAAAAATTATATTCATTTCATTCTAAATTCCATTTAAATTTAAAAGACCCTTTTATTGTAATTAAAAACACATGCAATCATACACACCAATGTAAACGCGGTGTATACATATACATATTGTATGCATGTGTAAAAAATAAAAATTCTATTCTACTGCCCGTCAGCCATTCTTTTCTTTCTTTTCACTTCTTCTAGGAAAAGGATATGAAAAATAAAAATCGTAAAATTTTTTGTTGTTTGCAAGCATGAGTTTTTTGGACAAAGTTAAACTACAAAATAAAAAATAATGTTTACTCTGATTCAGTACTGTAATAATAATTAAAAAATGTTGATAAATTGAGAATTTGTAAGTGTAATAATATATATTATTAATTCAAAGAAATTTTTTGTTATTATTTAATATTGTTTTAGTTATAAATAAAAAAAATATTGTTTATTATCGATTTTTGTATACATAAAATTGACGTTTGTGTTGCGTTACTTTATTTATAAAGTAGTGTTGGTAATTAATAACATTTATATGTGGGTATGAATTGTGTTAGTGTTTATAAAGATTTTGTTTCATTGTGTTAGTTATGAAAACATTTAATTTAAATAAATAATAAAAAAAATATTGCAAATGGCCGTCGCGGCGTCCAAAAGCGTGTGTGTGAATAATCATTTATCAAGATAGTTTTTATTAATTAATAAACAATTACAATTAGTTAATATAAATTTTAAACAAAGAAGGTATTAATTTTATATTATTTAAATAAATTAAAGAATTTTAATAAACTATAATTAGAAATAAATGCATTGCTCATAAATTCTTTGCAATCAAATAATAAAAAAAACTGAAAATTAATTGTTTTCATAACAGGAATTAACTAAAATATAAATTGTTTTTTATTGTTTAATTAATTTAAATGTTTTCTTTTTGTGATTTATTAAAATATTCATAGTTTAAAAATATATAATTATTGTTTTAATATCAACACAAATTTTTCGATTAATAAATAATTTACACACACAAACAATAATGTATATAGTGTGTATGTGTGTTTGTTTATAAGATATAGATTTATATATGTATATAAAAATAACTAATATAGAATTGGTTGGTAAATAAATAGGTGTGTGCGTTTTATTATAGTGATTAAAATGTGTTTGTATTTGTGTGTATATTTTGTTACCAAGAAAAGACCCCTTACAATTCTAAAATTCTAATTTTACATGAATCTTTAATTAAAATAAAACCTTTTTTTTTTATTCTCAAATATTATTTTTAATTTACCATATTTTTTTTATTTATTTATAAGTTAATATGGAAAAAAATATAAATTAATTTCTTTGTGTTATTGTTTGTTTCATTGCGTCTTCGTCGCCGACGTCGTGTGAGATCTTTAACTAATTTACAATATTTTTTCGGATTATCTTATAAATTCAAATGTCCTTAATAAAAACCTTTTATTAATAAATTATTATTTTTTTAATTTGTTTGATTTGTTTAAGTGTAAATAAAGGTAAAAAAAAAATAAAAAACCGAAAATCAATAATATAATTTATATTTTAGTCCCTTTTTTATTTGTTTTTCTTTTATTTTTTATAAATTTTTAAAATTACGAAAATAGATTTTTTTTTTGTTTTAACCAAACATTTTCTTTATTTTCTTTTATAAAAGCATAAACCACATGAAAGTATAATAAGATCTATGTCCCAATATTAATGTTTGAATATTTGATTTTGATCTTGTTTATGTTCTCTCTTTGCTTTTAATTTCTTTTTAGTTTTTCTTTTCTTTCTATTTTTTTTTTTTTATTCTAGAAACAAAATAAACAAGAAAAAGTACTTGACTATCGTGATGAATATGAAAATGCTAGAAAAAATTATTTATTAATTTTTTTTTATTATTTTAAAACGCACTACAAAAATTAAATTTATTTTGGACGCTTTTTGTTATGGTTTGTAATTTACTCGTTTTTATTTCATTATACTCTTTATTTTCTTACAACTTCATCATTTCTTCAATAATTAATTGAACTATTTTCTTGCAGGTACGTTTTGGAACAACATTTAGGACGAAGAAAAAAATGAGTGGAGGAATATCTCAACAGTTTTGTGTTCGATGGAATAGCCATTTGGGGAGTTTAGGTGCAGCATTTCCTCAGGTTCTTATTTATTTTAAATACAAATATTTTACTATTAAATTTACCTATGTTATTTATTTTAGTTATTAGCAGGACAACGTTTTGTTGATGTAACATTAGCATGTGAAGGACATCAAGTACATTGTCATCGTTTAGTGTTGGCGGCATGTTCAAGTTACTTTGAAAGTTTACTTGGTGAAAATCCATGTAAACATCCAATTATAATATTACCACGTGATATAAAATTATGGGAAATTCAAGCATTAGTTGATTTTATGTATAAAGGTGAAGTTAATGTATCACAAGCTGGTTTACCCGATTTACTTAAATGTGCTGAAATATTACAAATAAGAGGTTAGATTATTATGACTAATTTAAAATAATTATAAAATTCATTAAAAACGGTGACGTAATTTTTGACCGAAATAAATTCAAGCATATATTTTTCTTTTCCTTTTTGAAAGTAATGAAATAATTTTTAATAAAAAATCCATTATTCAGTTTTTTAACCTTTTTTTTATATTTTAATTGTAGGACTTTGCGGTTCAGATGCAGCTTTAAATTTAAACCAAATAACAACAAATACACCAAGTTCAACGTCTGGTGGCCAACAACATACACAACAAAAGCAACAAACAACATCGCCACAACAACAACAACATCAACAACAACAAAATCAACAACAACAAATACAAAATCATAGTATTATCAGTAACAATAATGTAACAACAAATAATACAATACCATCAACACCAGCGGCAACAAATATAACACCTACACCATCATCAAGTCTTTTAAATTCTGGTACAATAACAAGTGGTAATAACATACCTCCATTTATTGCAAATTCCACTTCGACACCAATTTCATCATCTACAAATAATATAAGAAAAGATGATCAAAGCACCCCAATTATTGTTCATCCAACAGTTGTTGTACCAGCTATTAGTTTGGATGATGGTGACGATGATAATAGCGTTAATGGCAGTAACAGTGAATTCATGGGTACAAATATTACACTAAAAACTTATAAGTAATTATTTTTAATATAGTTTCTATATCGTGTTCTTTAGATGATTCAGAACTACTTAAAATAAAAGAGGACTATTCTGATGCTGACGATAGCACTACTGTTAAAATGGAACCCGGTGAGTTTGTTATTAATTATTAGTTTAGTAAAATCGAAATAAATGGAACTGAAATAAAATCATTTCTAAAATGAGAATAGTTACTGAGATATTAATTTACTAAAATACAATTCACAATATGAACATAAAATTAGCAACAACATCTTGGCCTAAAATCTTAAGATTGCTATAAATAAAAAATGTGAATTTTTTTTATT
Organism: Pedicia rivosa; assembly: GCA_963082725.1. NCBI lineage: Eukaryota > Metazoa > Arthropoda > Insecta > Diptera > Pediciidae > Pedicia > Pedicia rivosa. The sequence goes on along the minus strand of OY720153.1, from coordinate 4,204,689 downwards.
ACAATTATTTAATTTTTGCTACAAATTAATGTCTAAATTTTCAAATAAATGAATAATTTTTATCATTAACATATAAAATGTCGCATATCTGGAAGTATCAAATAAAAAATAAAGTTATTAACAAGCATTAAACCTAGTGCACAACTTAAATATTGTAATAATTAATGTCCATACGAATGTTACTTTTATGCTCATAATTCATTGTCGGCCATTTTTAAGTTAAGCATCGTATATTTAATTCAGTTCCATAATAATCCTATTTATTAGATGTAAAAATGTTGATTTCAACGAGCAAAAATAAAAAGAAATTATTGGCCTATAAAAATCGAATAATTAAAACTTGTAATATTAATCACCTGCTGCGACTTTACAACTTTTTTTTCTTACACCGCAAAGTAAAACAATTATAAGATAAATAAAGTATAACGTTTTTAGTTTTGTCTCTCTTATTTTGTTTAATTTTCAATTAATTATTTTTTTTTATATTCTATTCGGTTGATTAAGAATATTCTTTTTTTTCTTTATAATTTATTTTATTTTTTTTTTTTTTCTTCTTTGGATACAGAAAAAAAAAATTTCTTCATCTTTTTCGTGTGTTTTTTTTTTTGTTAGAGTGAATTTTTGTTTTTAGTGAAAATGTAGTGGAAAAATTGAGATATGGAACAATTATAAATTATATGACTGGGTGATTTTCTTGTGTTTTTGTAATTTTCAAAACTAAAAAAAAAATTTGAGAAATAAAAAATTGAAAAAAAATGGATTAGAAATTTGATGAGAAAAGATTTATAGTTGTTAAGTTGAGGTAGGTGATTTCTGAACATGATATACGATTTTGCGCAAATTAAATCCCTATTTTTTTTTTCATTTAAAAAATTTGTAACTTTTATTTTTCATTCTTGTGTTTTTAAAGTAAAGAATGTCAAATATTTTCGTTTCAATTCAAAGACAAAAAAAGGATTAAGAAATTAATTTTTTTTCTTTATTAACAAAAACAAAAAAAAAAATAAAACAAAAAAGAAAAATAATGGGAAAAAAAATTTCTTGTCTCTTTTTTTGTTCCAGAAAAAGAACACCTCCTACTTGCACAAACAACAACTGATCAACAACAACATCAACAAACTCCCAAACATCATCAACAGCAACAACATAAGGATATAAATAATAAAACTGTTTGTGGTAAAATTCGTGTTAAATCAAACGAAAATTTATTTGAAAATTACAAAACGCAACGTAATCATCACCCATCACCATATAATTTAATTAAAAAAAAAAAGACTACTGCAACTACTACATTAGTAGGTGATAAAAATAGTTGTAGAAAAAAGTTAAAATTTAGTAAAAATAATTTAAATTGTATTTATAAAAATACTAAAACAACCAAAACAACAAAGGAAACACCAGTGGCAACATTATTATCATCGTCAGCATCACCTTCATCATCAACTGTTACAGCAACAAAAACTTCAACAACATCATTATTATTGTCTAAAGATAAAAATCAAAATAAATTATTAACATTATCATCTACACCAACAATGAACATTTATAAAAATGATAAGGATAAGAATGATATTAATACAGATGATAATTTATTGCCATCATCATTAAAGTTTAATAAAAATTCGATGAGTATATTTGTAAGAAAAACATCAACACCAAATTTGAATATAAAAAATGATAATGATAATCATGAACAAATAAATCATAATATGAATGATGATGATCAAGATGATGAACAAGTCATTCAATTTAATAGTATTGATAAACTATTACCAGATCAACGTGAAACAAATGATAATTTTGAAAATATAATTTGTTCACCAAATTTTATTGAATTAACATTTAAAGAGGATGATAATGATGATGATAATGATGAGGATGATGATGAAGATTATGATAATATTGACAATGATATTGATGATGAATTAATAAGTAATTATATTTATCAAAATAATAGTGATAGTAATACAATGATTGATTCTGGTGTGATTGTATCAAATGAAGATAATGATGATGATGATGACGATGATGATGATGATGATAATAATGATGAACATTGTAACAAGACTGATAATATTATAATTGATAATGAAAATTTTTCCGTTGAAAAAAAATTATCATTAATAAATAATTCATTACCACCTTTAATACCATTTTGTAATAATACAACAACAAGTGTAACTAGTACAAATACACAAGAAAAACAAAAAATTACACAAAATTATAATACTAAGATGAAAGAAGAAAGAAGAAAATTAAAAGAGGATAAAACAATATTTGAAAATTGTTTAATAAATAATGGTGGACCACCAACAACATTTGTTTTAAGAAATCCACGTGGTAATCAACCGCGTACATATAATACTGATGCTCTATGGGCAGCTTTAATGGATGTTAAAGCGGGTGAAAGTATTTATAGGTGAGTAATATTAATTTTATTTTTAACAAGGAATTGAACTTTTATAATTTTTAATATCATGAAGTGTAATAACATTTGTAATGCCTTTTCGCAATTGTATGAAAATTCAATTCCTAATAATACAATGGTATACCATAGTATTTTATATTCAATAAATGTTGAATCGTCAAAACTCATCTTTGTTTTTTAGAGCATCACAAATGCACAAGGTTCCAAGAAAAACACTCAGAAATTGGATGAAACGTTGGGATATTAAATCAGCTTATCCAATGCCTCGACAATTAAGACAAGCTGCGGAAAAGCGAAAAGCTTTAAAATAATAATTTATTAAATAAAATGAAGAGAGAAAAAAACAGAAGAAAAATTATAAAATATATTTATTTTGAGAAAACAAAGAAATCAAAGAAAAAAAGAATCTTTTTGAAATTGAATCTAGTCAAATATTACCAAAATTTGGAATCAATAAAAATTGGATTATTTATATTTAAATTGTAAATAAAATTAATTAATTAGAATCAGAAATATTCTGATTAAGAAGAAATTTTAAAATATGAAAGGGTCAAAGCGAACTCTATGTAATATTAATTAATATCGATTCTGAACTAAAGTCCTTAAAGATAGTATTTTAAATAATACAACTTTAGTTAAGAATTTTATTTTATTTATATAATAGTTAGGATTTTTCCCCCTTGAATTTATTGTCATTAAAAAAAAACAAGTTTACATTATTTATTATTTATTTGTTTATTAAAACTTTAAAATGTTTTACAAGAAAAAAAGAATTATAAACAAACATTTATTATTGTCAAAGTCTTATTTATCGACAATTGACATTTTAAAGGGAAAATGTACCAATCCCAAGAATAAAAAAACTCACTTTTATACTACAGATGATTAACAAATGAATTTATATTTTAAAATTGTTGTCATAACATATTTTTATTCGAGTTTGGTGTATTTTTTTCTAGATGAATCATCTATTCCTATCCAGTATTTCAGAAAACCTTGAATGTATTTAAAACAGTAAATTAAATAATAAGAAAAATTAAATTTAAAAAAAAGTATAAAGAACTGAAAATGTCTGAACATAAAATCAATAATTGTCGATAAACAGATTTTGATTATTATTAGTCAGAAGAGTAGAAATATTCTAATCAGCCAAAAGTCATTAAATAAATCAGATTTATTAATAACATTTAATTGATTTTTATGCGTAAACATATAAGAAAAATTTACTAAATTTTTTTTTGAGCCAGAAATTATACCAAAAAAAAAAATTAAAAGAAAAAAATGAATTTATTTAAATTTATATATTTAATATTTTTAGTCAAATTATTATAAACTGTACTAATATACTTAATTATTATTAATATTAATTAAATTATTTTTCAAAAAAAAAGAAAAAATTGATTAAAATAAATCGTATTTAAATAATTAAAGGAAAAAATAAACAAAACAGGGAAAACCTAAAGTGAATGATTTCACTAAGATAAACAAAAATTTTCAAATTAAAATTTTTGCTTTATTTATTTCATATTAAAAAATTAAATTAGATATTCGAAATGAAATTATGAATTATTTATTTATTTATTTACTAATTACTCTTTATTGTTTATTCAGTTTTTTTTTATAATTTTTTTTTTGTTGATACAATTCGAAAGAATTTTTATTTCTAATTCTTATGATAATGTATTAAATCAAGAGGTGTGTACTACAATTTACTATGTCATGTACACATCATATGTAATTTATTTTTATTTATTTAAGTTAACTATTTATGCTACTGTTTACGACAACTGTATCTATGGTTTCGATACACAGATAATAGATTTGAATTTAATTTACAAAATGTGAAAAATTTAAATACTTGGTATATTTTTCTCCCAATGAAAAGATTCATTCTTTACCGACACTAATTCTTAAACTAAATCATATATTTTCTTCTCAACAAAATTTGTTGAAATCAAATTTTATAAAAGCGTTAAAAGACTACAATATTTCTTTCGTACTAAATTATATGATTCAATTATTTCAGCTGAACAGTTCTGTTCTCTTGTGTGTATTTTGTTATTAACGATCACTTTTAAAATCTCAAAATCTATCTAATGAGCGATATCTTAACTCTTGATTTAATACAAAAACATGCTTTTAGAATATAAAAATTATTTTATTATTGTAGAAATAATGTGAGAATATAAACTGTGTTGTATTTTTTATGTGTTTTTAATTATTATTTATGTGCAATATTTGTTTAGATTTAAATTAAAAGAAAAATAAACCAAAATAATAAAAATGAATAAATCCAAATGTAATAAACTTTTGAACAATAAAAATATGAATTTAAATGGAAAAGTTTTTTTTTTTTGTAAATTCAATGAAAGTAAAAATTTAGAAAATATTTTTATTAATTTTTATAAATGAGGATTATTTTTTTTATAGAATTCGCTATGGCCAATGTTACTTGTGAGTATGATACTGTTAATGCATCAGGACGTCGGGTCAGACGATCAGAAACATTATTACGACAAGCAGCTGAATGTGTATCGAGAGGTCAAACATTTCAAACAGTTAGTGATATGTTTCACATACCAATATCAACGATCAGGTAAGTTTTATTCAATTCTTTTGTTTTTAAAAAATTCTGTATGTTAGTGATATAGTTTGATACATTCATCCTATTCTAACCCTCAAGTGAATGAATTAAATGATCAGTTAGGTTATCTATATAAAAGTATGACAGTTAGATAATTATTTTTTAATTTGTTATATCAGTAATAATTATTACTCAATCCAGTTTATTTTGCGTTAATTTAATAAACAAAATTTCTATGCAAAATAAAAATCTACTTTATTTTTTAATTATAGATTTTTCATGGCACGTAAAGGAATATTACCAAGAAGAAAAAGAGGAAGAGCATCAGGTGCATCAATCGGTAATGAAACAATACATCATTCAAGTAATAATATCAATGAACAAAATCCACATAGTCGTTCATCAAGTCCTTCAGAACCACCATTTCACTTTGCTCATTATAAATTACCGGAATTAAGACCGAAACTTGTTTAGTAGTTTTGATTATTATTTTTTTTTTTTAATTAAATTAAAATCAAAATAATAATGAGAGAACATATTGAATATTTTTTTAAATTCACTTTAAAATAATAAAAAAACCAAAAACCTTATAAAAATGAGTAAAATATTTGTTGAATTAAAAATTAGAATGAAAGAACGAAAATATTGAGATAAAAAGATTAAGATTAGGCCACAGTGTAAAATAGATTTTTTTCTTTCAATTTTCCAATTGCTTTTAATTGTTTTCATTATTTCATTTCAATTAGAACGATGAAAAAGAAACAATGATATAGTGTAGTCGGTTAACATAAAATCGAAAGTCATAAAATTTTAAACGAATCATCTTTCAATTTTTAACAATTTTCTTCGATTTTAATTAAAGAAGAAAAACATTTGCCAGATTTTATATTTTTGTAGAAATAATTAACATTGTTTTTCTTATCTGTAAATTTCCGTTACCTTATATTTTTTGTGTTAGTACCTCAACACCATTATATGAGTAAACTATTTCCGTTAACTAGCTTTAGATAAAATATGCTTATCTTACTTTTTCAATTAAATAATAATAACTTTTTGTTTAAACGTTGAAAATTTAAAAAATAAAGGATAAAAGTTCTGCGAATTTGTAGTAAAATATATTATCATATTGATTGATTCTTGCTTTCAAAATGTATGCTTAAATTGTTCTTCATGATTTAGTTTACTTTGTAATTGGTAATGAGCTAAATATTAAATAATTAACTTTTCTTTTATACAATTTTTATTAAGATTAGTAAACATTGTCTCCTATTCTATTTAATTTAAATAAAAAAAAAAACTGATACCTTTTTTTACGTTAAAATCTTATTAAGAGATGATTCATTTTTTACTCGTAAACACCAAATTTTTAGAGAGAAATTCTCTCTAATTTTTTATATAAAATAAAATAATGCCTAAGAAAGATAAGAATCTCCTTATCAGAATTTTAACGTATGCCAATAATTAATACCAAAGTAAAAATGATAACAAGAAGAAAATATAAGAATTAAAAAGAAAATTGTCATTTATTTTTACATTTAAAAGAAATTCCAACAAAAATACTGAATAATTATTAAAACCAAAAAAACTGCTATTTTTTAATTTGAATTTTTTTTTTTATTTTTAGGACGTAAAGGACATTTATATAAATATAAATAATAATAATAAGCAAAAAAAAACGTTAATAACAAAAAAAAAATAAACAAAAAAAATTAAATAATTAAGAGAAAAAAAATAATTATTGTTTGTCGTGTTTAGTTTTAAAATTGTGATTATTGCGCAGGTCATAAATAATGAGAAAAAACAGAAAAGAGAAAAAACTAAATAAAATCCGGCTAACACATTTCTTTACAATTTAAGTGTAATGATGGGAGTGATTGTCTAAAAAAAAAACGATCGTCCTAATTCCCCCTTCTGCAAATACATTTTTAATGATTTTTTTTTTATAAAGAAACAAACAAAAATATTAACACAATCAACATCTACATCCAAGTCATCTGGTTCTCAAATAAAAAAAAAATCACACACACACATACTGTCAGGAAGATTATAATATTTATATTTTAAACAAAACAAAGGAGAAACAAAATAAAATGGCCTGTAAATAATTAATTAATTAAGTTGAACTTTAATTCTAATTATTAAAACTTAAAAACGTAAAAGAAAAATATGAAAATATATTAAATTGAAGAAGAAAAAATAAATGAAGAGAAACGAGATAAATTAATTAACAAGAGTCATTTTAATTATAATTAATTAATTAAACAATTTTCTATATAAAATTAAATTAGTATTTAAGTTTGATTAAATAATATTTAGAACAAAAAAAAAAGAAGGTTAATAATTGTGTACTTTTACCAAAATAATAATTTTTAGAAAACAAAAAAAGAAGAAGTAATTTTAGAATTTTAATTTTAATTAAGGAAAATCTTTTGTTTTCATCATTTTTCTGTTCTTTTTAATTTTTTTTTTTTTAATTATTTTTTATTCAATTTTGTAAATAAATAAGTAGTTTTTTAAGGACAAGGATCATTATTAATTGTTTTAAAAATTCGTTTTTATTTTTTATGAGCTTTTTTGCATGGTTTTTTTTTATTATTAATTTCCTAATAAAAAAAAAAATATTACAGTAAAAACCTCTTTAATTGAATGTCATTAACAGTAAAGCTGATCTTATTTTTATTATTAATTTATAAACAGTAAAATTATTCATTTACCCTTAAATTTATCTTCTTAATTAAAATAATCATTTTAAATTAAAAACATTTTTCCACAAATATTTATTATTATTATTAGTCTGGGCGGCATTTTAAGTATCTGTTGCTTTATTATAAATACATAAATTATTATTTTTTGACTTCGTATTAAAGAGGTGCTTTATGTAGAAAATCTTTTTGTAAGATTTTTCTTTACATTTTATAAATGTATTATTAATTTGTTAAAAGAAAATAAAAATCAAAATAATTATATTTGAATACAGTAAAATACAGTTTACAGTTCTAATGTGGTATAGAATATTTCATTTATAGAACTTTATAATTGATTCATTATACAATTTTTGTTATTTTTGATCAATGTAATTTTACTGTACTCATTTTTATTTCATAATTTTAAAATTTTCTTTTAACAAAAGAAAAAAAAATATTTAATTTAATTGTAATTTTTAATTTACAAAAAAAAAACTCTTAACTATTTTTTTTTTTAATTTTTTGCACAAATTAACTTATGTAAGTTAATACTTTTTTTTTTTTACATTTTTACCATAATTTTTCTGTTTTTTTTTTCTTAAGAAAAAATTGATTTTTTTTAAAATAAATCATATTTTGTGCAATAATTTTCAAATAATAATTTTTTTTAATGTTTTTCTTATCTATAAATTTTTTCCTTCATTTTTTTTTTTTTTATCTCAAAACAAAATAAAGTATAAATAATAAAATTTAAATAAAAAAAAAAAAAAGTTTTAATAGACTGATAAGAAGTCCCATCACGAAATAAAATATATTTTCAGGAACAGCTTAATAAATAATAAATAATAAATTAAAGTAAATATATTATAAATGTAAATAATTTTTGAAAAATAACAAAAGTTAAGTATTTTTTTGTTTGATTTGTTGTTGTTGTTGTTGTTGTGAAAAAAGTAGCTTCTTTTTACCTTAATTATTATTTAAAAAAAAAATAAAAGAAGAAAACCCCAAAACAAAAATTTTCAATAAGAAAACCTTTTTTTTTTTTCTTATCATTTGCACTTTTATTTAAAATGAAAAAGAAGAAAACAAAATCCTTAATTGTAAAAGTTTAATTAAAAATTATATTATATAAGATATTATAAATAGTTAAGAAAACAAATTTTCTTTATAAAATGTCACATTTTATTCAAATACAAAAACAAATGAAAAACAATAAAACAATAAATATAAATCGATAATATTGATCTCAACCAAATTAAATCATAAAAACAGAAAACAATAGAACCAAAAAAAAAAAAAACAGAAAACGAAATTATTTTTTAAAAATATCTAATATTTTATTTATGTGTCCTTTGAAAAAATATTAATTATGACAATATAAATACCTCAACAAAACAAGAAAAAAAAAAAACAAATTAATGAAAAAGTATAAATCACCTCACAAGATAATAAATTAAAGTAAAATAAAGAAAAATTAATACGAACGAAAAAATGCATTTAAAAATTATATAAAAATTTTTACTGGATGAAAAGATAAAAACAAAAAAATAATTTATTTAATTTAAAGTGAAAATTAAATAAAGTAAAAATAAAATTACCGAAATTAAAACCCAAAGAATAAAATTTAGTTAAGGTTTAGTATAATTTTTTAAGTAGGTATATTATTTACAATATGTTTGTTTCCTTTTTTTATAAAAAAAAAAATTATATAAAAGAATGCCATAATAAAATTAGTTAAGTTTAATTTTAATTGATTATGTTAAAATTATTGTGTCAAGAAAAATAATATTAAATATAAAATTTGATAAAAAAAAAATATTTTTATTATTATTGATTCTAAAATAATTGGTTTGAGTCTCAACTATTTAACGATATAATTTTTAGAATTCGTTTTTCAGTCGCTCTCTTTTGAGTTTTGACACTAGAAAACATATTTAAATATTAGACAAAAGAAACAGTTAAACGTGCGGTGAACGGTTTTATTATTTATATAGTCGATTTATAAAAATAAACTACAAAATGCATTGGATTAATTGCAACGTATGTTTAACAAATTCTTCAAATGTAAGAGAAATGTATTGTACAAGTTGTTGTCATATATTTTGTGAAAAATGTGTTGTGAAATGTCAACCATTTTGTATTATTTGTAATACACAATGTAAAATATTGAAGCTTGGTCCAGAAATCCCTTCAAGTGTTAAATCTTATTTTGAACATCCAAAAGATTTAATGTCAAAGGTTGAAAAAACAATAAAATTTCAATTAGAGCAAATGTTTGGTTTTGCAAATGGAACTTTAAATAGAACCAAAGAGTATAATGAATTAAAAAACCAATTTATCCAGTTTAAATCTCAATATGAAGCAATTAAGGAAGGAATTCAACAAGAGACTACGCTGATTAATCGATTAAAGGAAAAGGATTTAACACCTAGGTTGGATTATTATGTTTTATCTTAGACTTATTTTGTTATAAATTTCTTTCTTTTTAGAACTCGACATGCTTTAATAAATGGGTCTACAAATTATTCAGCGTTTAAAACGCCCGATAGAATTGGATTAGAAACAAATTTGCGAAAAATGCATACCTCTTCTCCACTGTATGCTTCCCAATCCCAATTTTCTCGGTACAAATATAATGTTGCGGTATTATTTGCAGAATTTCTTATAAATGATTTGTTTTGATTTCAGAATTCGACATCCAGAATCTCCAAATTATAATTTGCATAAAACACCTGACAGCATGGATTTACCATTAAGTATAAGGAAAATGCAAATTCAAAAACCTACAATTTGTGGTTCACAATCTCAATTTCCACATTCTTCATATCCATCATCACAATTTAGATCATCCCAAAATTACAATCAAAACAAACCGACTACCGATATTTTTGGAAGTCACTTTATGAAATAATTTCTAAACAATTACCTAATTCAAAACAATTAATTTTAATGCAAACAGTGTACTTATTCATAAATTATTTTTGAAGATAAATAAAAACTGTTGAATTTAATAAATTTGTATCTAACTTCATTATATATTATGGATGATAACAACAAAAATGGGAAAAAATTAAAACGAAATCAACGCCTCTAATGTTGACTACCTGAAGTAATCTGACAGAAGTCAGAAGATTTTTCGTATAAAAAAAGTTTTTATTGTTGTTTGAAAGTCATAAATTGCGTACAAATAGTAATCAATTAATTTCCAATTTTTTCTGCTTTAATATAAAACTTTCTTTGAAAAACTCGACTAATGTAAAAGATATCAATATGGCGTTATCAAACGTTCTTATTTTAAGTCAAATTGCTGGTCATGTTGTTGGTTTAATTTTGTCGCTTTGTATTTTTGTACCATTGACACTTCATGTTAAGGAATTTAGGTTTGTTTTGTATTCTATTATTTCCAAAACATAATTTTGCCAATGTTGTATTTTTTCTTTATTTTGTATAAAACAGTGGACACTGTTTATTATTTGCAACTGGAAACTGGCAAGAGGACGATGGTTTATTTAATGTATCCTGGCCATCACAAGCATATTGTAATTACCCAATTGTTATATCAGTGTTCTTATTTATCGTCTCGATTCTACAAATTTATAGGTTTTGTTGAGCATTTTCTAATATTCTAAATTTTAGTAAATTAATCTTTTTTTATTTTAGATTATCACGTTTAGTATATAAAAAACTTGAAAGTTCATTTTTGGGGTTATTTTTGGATGTTCTTGTTGGAATTATATTATGCGGTATGACAGTAATTGCAGCCATTATTATTACACTCGGATTCACTGTTTGGTGTTCTGATATGACACTTAGATTCCCATCGTAAGTTATTTCAGTCCTGTGAAATTAGAATATTTGTTTGTCATATTTTTCATTTTTTAGTTGTGAGACTGCTGCTGGACAAAATATTACAAAAGAAAATGAGCAAATTGACACATCTTGTTTTTATATTGAAATGGGTACAGCTCAATTTGGAGCATGGAGTTCATTTGCTATTTGGGTTGGACTATCTGTTTTTGCTTTATTGAAACTTATAAATAATCATCAAATGAGAAATATGAAAGTGTCAATGTATCTTGAACGACAGAGACTTGTCAATGAGGATGTTTTTCGTGATAGCCAAGGTGATGATAACACACCTGAAATAGCTGAAGACTAATTTTTTTTATAACTAAACTCTACACATTATTATCATCATATACTCCCAAAGAAAAAGAAACTTCCAATTTAAAAAATCCGAATTGTATTTTACGTAAAAAGTATGAAAAATATGATAATACATTCACACATTATTATGAATTATTAATTTTTTCTATTATAAATTATGTGATAGTTTTGTTTTGTAGAGGTCGTCTTTATTTCTGTATTATTATTTGTATCTTGTTTTCTTGCCCTTATTTTTGTTAAAATATTAAGTTTCAGCTGTTGCTATTGAATAATGAATTACTCATACTTCAATTACCTTAATATTTTCATTTATTACCAGATGAAATATGTGTCATATCTAATTCTTATTTCTCACTAATTTGCGTAGTCAAAATTGAACTTTGCGTTGTTATTGTTACACAGCATATAATAAATCAAATAGAAAATTTAGCATAAAAAACAACGTGAAAAAGAAAATACAACAAGAAATAAGCGATCTTCACATATCAAACAATTATGCAAGACAGTTATAAAATGGAAAGAAACAATTATACACTACATCATATTTTATTTATCTTTTATTCGATTATGTTATTCTATTTATCTTTTTTAATTATGATTATTTTTAATCTTTTCAAAAATGTTTATTATAAAAAAAATGTAAAAATAACAAATAAATTATATTTTAGTCATATTATTCTTGTGTTTTCTTTTTTCCTTTCAAAATAAAATTAAAAGATTCTTTTCTATTTTTGTGAAGTGCAGATAAATTATCGAATTGTATATTTCTGTTATCCTTTTTCTTGTTCAAGAAGATTTAATAGTTACTGTATGTTGTAGATGTAAATAGAGTGATAAAAAGACGACAGTAACTATTTAGGAGTCTCAAATATTTCAGGATTATTTAGAGAAAACATCTCTAATTAGCGTGGATAATGCTAATTATTTATGGAAAAATAAAGAAATAAAAAATGGGTATTAATTTTTTTTTTTAATGTTACATTTATTTTGCTAAATTTTTTTCACATTTTAATCCTATAATTTTTTGTTTTTTTTTTTTATTTATATTTAATCACATGTAATATTATATAATTTTTTTTTTATATTTTTATAAAGATAAACGCGAACAATGTTCAAGAAACACTTCAAGTTTTTCTCGATTATCCGGTTTTAGTTTTTTTTTTTAAATTTTAATTTTTTTTATTTTTTGTTTTTTTTTTTTGGGTTTTTGTATTTTTTTTTTAAATTTAGTTTTTTTTTTTTCAAAGATGTCATACGTCTAATTGTAATATATATTTTTTTTTTGTTAAATCTTTTCATTTTTTGGGATTTTTTTTTTTGTTTTTTATTTATTTTTTTTTTTTTGTTTTTGTTTTTGTTTAAATATATATTTTTTTTTCTTCTTGTTTTAAAGTACAATTTAAATAATAATCAAACAATGTCTAGAAATTTTTTTCCCTTTCTTTTTCTTTTTTTTTTTTTTTAAATTTTTAATATTGAATTTTGTTGTTGTTTTTTTAGAGAAAGAAAAAAAAAAAAAAAAGGAAAGGAAAAAATTTTAGACACACAATTTGAATGATCTTTCTTTCTTCTTCTTCTTCTTTTTTTTTTTTTATTTTTTTTTTAAGTAAATAGACGCATAATAATAAAGACAAAAAAAAAAGTTTTTTTTTAATTAATGATAGCAATTAATCAGTGGAAACGCGTTTCATTCATTAATTCTTTTTTTCTTTCCGTTAAACATTTTTCATGTTTTAATTTAATTTTTATTTTAATAGTTTTTTATTTTGTCTTTTGGTATAACATTTTTATATTTTCTTCGTCTTTATGCTTCAACTTCTTAATGAAGTACTTCATTAATTCATGCATTAATTTTCAAAATATTTTTTTCTTTTTTTAGATGAACGCACTTTTTTTTTGTTTTTAGTGGAGAGATTTCGTTTTTTTTTTTCTTTTGGTTCCCAATCCAAATTGCTATCAGAAAATAAAAAAAAAATTTTAGTATGTTTTTTTTTTTGTTTGTTTTTTGTTTTTTGTTTTTTTGTTTAAGATTTTACATTACGAATTTTTTTTTTATGTTTTTGTTTTAAATCTTAAATTTTTTTTTTTTTTACTACATCAAATCTTTTAAGATTTCCTTTTTTTTTATTTTTATTTTTTTTTTTGTGTTATTTTGATGTTGTTTATAATTTTTTTTTTGTTTAATTTACGTCTATAATAATTAAGTTTTTTTTATTTTTATTTTTTTTTTTTTGTTTTTGTTTTTTGTTTTTTTTTTTTTTTGTTTTTTTATAATTAATAATAAAATTTTCTTTTCTTTTTTTTTTTATTTTAATTTTATTTTGTTAATATATTTTTCTTTTTATATATTTATATATTTATATTTGTTTACACACGCAAGTAATTACACATACATACACACACACACATACATATACACATATGTATGTATATAAATAGGTACATATAATTATTTCTCTTAAATACTTTTTAGTTTAAATATTATTATATTGAATTATAACATCCGTCTGTCGGTAGTTATATATATACATACATATATATTTAATATGGATGTGTGTGTGTGTGTGTGTGGGTTTGTATGCGTCATTTAGTGTTTTTCATTTTAATTTTAAATTTTTATATATTTTTGTTTTTGGTTTTTTTTTTTTTTGTTTTTTTTTTTCTTCAATTTTCCCCTTTTTTTAAAGGTACTAAAGGTTGTCACAATCCGGATGAATGCGTATGTGAAAAAAATCCATTTTCATATCTTAAGAACACGATTTAATGAAATTAAAAATTTAAAATTAACATTTTTTTTTAATTAATAATGAATGGATTTATTGGTGTTAAAAAATATGAACGGAAATTGATTTATTTCACTGAGCCCCTACACATATCCGGATAGCGATCTCTGACGTTGCCTTAAATATACATTCCGTTGTATACGGCAACATCGACTTTTTTTTTTTAAATTAATTAAAATTATTAACTTGTAAAATAATTAAAAAAAAAAAAAAAAACGTAATTCAATTAAATAAATAAATAAATAAAGTTTAAATTATTCAATAATTTTTATTCGTTTTCCTTTTCTCTTAAAGAGAGAGAGAAAAAAAAATTGATTGTTTATTTTTGTTTAATTTTTCTTTTTTCTTTTTTTAATTAAAAAAAAAAATCAAATAAATAAAAAAAATAAGAATTAAAAGTAAAACGATAACAGAAAAAAAAAACATCATAAAATTATGAATTTTTGAATTAATTTTTTATCAATTTCAAAAAAAAAAACAAAGAGAATGTTTTCTTCTTATTAAATAAATTAAGTTTAATTATGTTTAAAGTCAAATTTATTCAATAAGAATTATTTTTCAATAAAAAATTATTCAAGTTTTGTACATTTTTTTTTATGATGTTTTTTCTTGTTGGCCTTCGTGTGCATAAATTATGCATTGACCAATTTATGTTTTTTTTTTTTTTCTCTTTTGTTAGAGGATAAGACGAAGGACATTTAATCCAACGGTACATCACTCTTTCAAAAAAAAAAATTAACATCTTCCTTCAATAATCCCAAAAAAAAAAATTAAAATTCTTTTTGTGTGTGTGTGTTTTTTTTTTTTTTGTTTTTATCATTCTCTTAATCCAAATAAAAAATATTCAATTTTTCCTTCAGTTTTTTTTTTTTTTTTGTTTTGAAAAATAATTAATTAAAAATTTCGCATTCACACTTTTTTTTTTTTTTCTCTTTTTTTACTTTTTTTTCTCAATTTTCCCATTTTTAATCTAATCAAACATTATTTATAAATTGTCTTCGTTTTATATAAATTGTGTTTTTATTTTCCTCCCCCTTTATTTATACAAACATAAATATTTATGTGTATGTTACACACACACACACACACACACATCTACACACACAAAAATTTATATTTATATAATAAATCCTCAATTGACCAACATATATTTTTTTTATTTTTTTATTTTTATTCGAAGGATCTTAGAAATTTTTCAACCGTCTTTTGATTTATTTTGAACAAAAAAAAACTAATCCACTTTTTTCAATTTATTTTCTTTTGTTTTTTTTTTGATTATTTTATTTTGAATCTTTCCTTTTATTTTTTATTTTTTTTTTCATTCATCTCTTTTATTATGGATAAACATCCTTGCGTTCGTTCATCCTGAATTGACACAATTATTTAATCCATTTTTTTGTATTTTTTTA
Organism: Pedicia rivosa; assembly: GCA_963082725.1. Classification (NCBI taxonomy): domain Eukaryota; kingdom Metazoa; phylum Arthropoda; class Insecta; order Diptera; family Pediciidae; genus Pedicia; species Pedicia rivosa. Next base: position 4,188,634 of record OY720153.1, on the reverse strand, counting down.
TTAATATTTTTTTAATCATCATTCTTTAATCTTTCTTCCTTCATCTACTTCTTCATTTTCTTCTTCTTATTTCAATTTTAAATTTTGTTTAAATTTTATTATTTATTTTATTTAGTTTTAGTTTTAGTTTTTTTTTTTTTTTTTTTTGAGTTACTGAAAAACTCTACACACTTCGACGTCTCCGTTTTTCTTTTCAACAATCAAAATATCTGCCTTAAATTTAAAATTTTTTTTTTTTTTTTTTTTTAATGGCAGTTATTTTAGCTTCTTTTACTTTTTGTTTTGTTTTACTTAATTCGTTAAATTTACATATTTTTTTTTTTTTTTGTTTGTTTATTGACGACATTCATTTATGACGCCATTTTGTTTTTTTGCTTCTTCTTCATCGTTTGTTTTTATTATTTCAATTTGAATTTTTTTTGTTTTCTTCCTTTTTGGGTTTTCTTTGTTAAGTAGGCTATTTTTTTTTTGTTTTTTTTAATTAATTTCTTTTTAGATTTAGATTTTTTATTTAAAAATTATTTTTTTATTTTTTTTTTTTTTGTTTTGCTTTATTTATATTTTTGATTTACGATTTTATTAATTTTACTCTTTTTTTCATTTTTTTTCTTTTGTTTTTAATAAATTAAATATATATTTTTAAGGGTATGATTTTTCATTTTGTGTTTATAGATTTCGGTTTTTTTTTTTTTTTTTAGTTTTTTGTATTTGTGATTTTTTTTTTTTGTATTTTTATTTTAATTTTTATTGTTTTTTTTTTTTTGTTTATGTTTATTTTGCTTATTTAGCTAAAAAATATTATTTACATTAAAGGGTTTTTTTTTTCTTTTTTATAATAAATATTCTTTTGTTTATTTGTTTTTTTTTTTTTATAGTTTTAATTTAAATTAGAAAATACAGAAAATAAATTAATAAAATATGTTCTTGTGTTTATTTTATTTTTATTTTTGTTTTTTAGTTTTTTTTTTTTTTTTTTTTAATTTTATTTTGTCCTTATTTAAGAAAATAAATTCTCTAAAAAAAAAAAAAAAATTAATTCATTTTTTTCTTCTTCTTTATTTTGGCATTTTTTTTTTTTTTTTCTAATAAAAATTTCACGTTTTTATTTCACAATCGGCTTTTTATATTTTTTTGGTTGTTTCTTTATATATATATATTTTTTGTTTGTTTATTGGTTGGTTAATTTTAATTAATTAAAAAAAATTTAAATTACTTAATTTTTTTCTTCTTCTTCTTCTTTTGTTTCCTTTTTACCTTTTTGTTTTCATTTTAGACAAAATTTCAATTTGTTTATTATGTTTTTTTTTTGTTTTGTTTTTTATTATTTTTTTTTTGGTAAAAAATACCATACGTAGTGTAATAATATTTATTACAATTTAACATTTATAATATATTTTTAAACTTTAAATTTCTTTTATTATTTTTTTTTTATTATTATTTTTTTTTTTTAGTTTTTTTTTTTTCATTAAATAAATAAATAAATAAATTGATTAAAATAAAATAAATAAAAAATTTTTATGGTTGTAATAAAATGAAAATAAAAATAAATAAATAAATAAAATTTTAAGAAATTTTTAACAAAATGTAACAATAAATTATTCTTTGTAAAAAATAAATTTAAAAATGAAATAAAAAAATAAATAAAAAATTAAAAATAAAAAATCTCTTAAATATAATTATTCTTTTTTTTTTTCTTTGTTTACCTTTTTTAAATATATAAAATTTTAAATTACATTAAGCGTATATTTTAATTTATACTTTTTCTTCCTTTTATTATTTTTTTTACCATTTTTTTCCCATTTAAAAATTTGTGCAATTTTTATTTTTCTATTAAAAATTCTCTTTTCACATATAAATCCTAAAAACTTCAATTTAAAAAACAAAAAAAAAAAAAACAAAAATAATTAAAAATAAACGTGAAACATTTTTATTGTTATTAATTATTTTTTATAAACAAAAAAAAAAAAAAAAAAAATTAGAGAGAAAAAAAACAATTTTGTTTTTTCCTAAATAAAATTTAAAAAAAAATCCATCCTTCCATTTTTCCTTTTTGTTTCATTTTTCTTTTATTATTAATTTGTTTGTTTTTTTTTTTTTTTTTACTTTTTGTTTAATTATTTTGAAATTTTTAATAATTTATTTTTAAGCAATTTTTAAATATAAACGTTTTGTTTGTTTTTTTTTTTTTTTATTAATTTTCTTCTTAATAAATTTAATAAATTTAATAATTTTTTATAATTTAATAAATGTAAATTTAACAAATACGAATAATTTAGTTCAATCAATTAACTGTAATTAATTAATTAATATAAATATAAAAAAAGAGACAAAAAAAAAAAAAAGAAAGTAAAAATAATTAATTAAATTAACATCCGTGTTGTTTTTATTTCTTCTTCTTCTTCTTCTTCTTTTTATTTTTATTTATTTAATTTTATGTATTCAGTTTTCCCTTTATATTTATTTACTTATTTTTTTATTTCTTTCTAATATTCCTACTCGTCTTCTCCTCCTCCTCCTCCTCTTCTTCTTCTTCTTCTTATTCTTATTTTTATTTTTATTAATTTAATATAAATTTTCATTTCATTTTCATTATTTGTTTTTTTTTTTTTTTCTATCTTTTGTTTTTTTTTTTTTTATAAGGAAGATTATGATTTTCATAGTTTCTCTTTTGTTGCTTTATTTTCTTTTTATACTTTATTTTTTTTTTGTTTTTTTGCAATAATTTTTAAAAATAATAAAATAAATTTTTATTGATTTAATTTCATTTGAATAAATAAATTATTTTCTTTGTTTTTCTTTTTTTTTTTTGTAATTTACAATTTAATAGAATAAAATTTTTTTTAGAGAATATTTTCTGTTTTCTGTTCGGTTGTTTTGTGCTTTATAAATATTTACAAAAAAAAAAAAAAAAAAAAAAACAAAAACAAAAGAAAAGAAAAGAAAGAAAGAAAAATAAAAGAAAAAGAAGAAAAAAAATTGTGTATTTTTTTTTTTTTTATTTTTCTGTTTTTTTTTCTCACTTCTTCTTTTTCTTTCTCTTTCTTTCAATTTTTTTCCTGCTTTGTTTAATTTTTCTTATAATTATTTTTAATTATTTTTTTTTGTTTTTTTTTTTTTTAATCATTAAGATTTTTGTTTGTTTCTTCCATTTAAAAGTTCTCTTGTTTGTTTTTCTCTCATTTATATTTTTCTTTTGTTCACATTTTTGTTTTAAGTTTTAAGTTTTAAGTTTTAAGTTTTAAGTTTTGTTTTAAATTTTCAATTTTAAATTATTTCTCAATTAAAATTTTTTTCAATTGTTTTCTGATATTTGGTTTCAAAACACACATTTTTTTGTTTGTTTGTTTGTTTTTCATTTATACTTAAATAATTTTGCTTTCTTTTATTGAGTTTAGAATTTTTTCTTCTTTTTTTTTTTGTTGCGTTTGTGTTTTTTTTTTTTTTGTTTTTTTCATAATTTTTCTTTCTTATATTTTTTAACGGAGCGACCACTTTAACGTACAAAACTTTTCAGGATTTAAATAACAATTTTTTTTAATTTTTTTATCCGAGTAAAAAATAATAAAAAACAATTAATAATTTGTCTAATTAATTCATTATCTCTCTCTCTCTCTCTCTCTCTCTCTCTCTGTTTAATCTTTCAAACACAAATGGAAAATATCAACAATTTTGTTTAGATGTTTAGTGAATTTGAAACAAACAAAGAAAGAAAAAAGTCAATTTAAATAATTGAAATGAAGAAAATTTCAAAATATTAATTCAACTTTTTTCTTTCTTTTTTATTCAATATAATTTGATTGTAGATTTTTTTTTTTCCCTTTCATTTTTTTTGATTGTTGATATTTTTATTTAATTCTATTTAACCCTATAATACCTACACAGGTCACCGAATAATATGGTTAATAGTAATTTCATCAAATACAATTAATTATACAAATAATTATTTAATTATCTAATTAATTGTCTTTGATGTTTCGTAAAACGATTAAAATTATCATCAATATAAATTCTAAAAATATAAATTTTTCAGTAAATGTCAAATTAAAATGTAAAATGTACGTGCGTGTATCTGGACTTTTATGTGTCTGGTGTGAGCAGACATTATTTCCAAAATGAATTAAATAATAATTAAAACAAAATGTCGTTGTTTAGAATGTAAATAGTTAAACAACGATGTCGTTTTGTTTATTTCATTGTTTTGTTTTTAATTTAGAAATTGACTAAAATAAATTTTCTTTTCACTTTTATGGAATATACAAGATTGTCAGTTTTGTGATCAAATCAAAAAGATGCTTCACGTGAAATGAACGTTAACGTTTTTATTTGTAATAAATTCACTAAAGTTTAAAGTAAGAATATTTTTGATTGTTACGTAAAAAAAAATATTGACATCAAAATAAAATAATTATGAAATTATTAATTTTCATATTTTTAAATTTTATTTTGATTAATTTTCAATGTTATTATAATTATAGAATTAAATAGAATAAATCTTCTTGTTTTTGTTATTATTTAAATACAAGGACATTAAAATCGATCATTTTTATCGTTACATCTACGATAAACGTGATAATTTTAATTGATTGTTTTGATTTGATTTGATTTGATTTTCTTTGTTTTTCTTTATATAATTTTGTGTTGACTAACCAAACAAAAAAAAAAAAAAAGGAAGCAATTAAATAAATAAATAAGAAGTAGAAAGAAGTTGAAAGACAAAACAAAAACGGGGGAAAGAAAAAATAATCTAACTGAAACCGTGAATAATTATTTAAATTAAATAAATTATTTTGTTTTAAATCTGATTTTTCTCCAATTTTTTTTAATTGTTTTGAATCCTAAAGATTTTTCCGCCATTCAAACCATTTTCATTCTTTATATTTTTTTTTTTTTCGATAATTAAAAATTAATTTATTTTAAATTCTATTTTTTTTTTTATTAATTTCTTCTTCTTGTTTTTCTTCCTTTTTTTTTTAAGGTAAGTTAATTATTTATTATTTAAATTTTCCCTTTCTTTTTGTTTAAATTTATTACAAGAGTTAAAAAGTAAAAGTGTTATTTCTTTGCTATTTCTTCCCCCCTCCACACTTCTCTTTATTTATATTTATTTTTGGATATAATTAAATAAAATGTACAACGACGACGTTAACAATTTTCATAAATCACTAATAATTTTTTTTTTGTACACAATTTTCCCTCTTCACCTTCCGACCAAATCCACTTTCCCCTCTCGTACCTATCTATACTGTTTTACCGTAATTCCTGATTACTTTTTTTCTCTTCCCGTTTACAGTTTTTTTTTTCTATCTAATTATTATTTTTTTTTTGTTTTTTGGTTTTTTTTTTAAATTTTTTTATACATTTTTTTCCCCCCGATTTAATTTAATTTAATTTAAATTACTATTTTTTTTTTTTTTTTGTTATTTTTTATTAAATTTTTCACTTTTTTTTTTTTTCTTAAATTCTTTTTTAAAAGGGTTTTTTTTTTCTCTCTATAATTTAATGAAAGAATGGGCATTATTTATTTTTTTCTTCTTCTTTTTAATTATTATTTTTTTTTTAAGGCATTGAATCGTGTGTTCCCCTAAATGTTTTTCTTTTTTTTATTTTTTGATTTTGTTTTCTAAAAAATTTTTGTTTTTATTTAAAATAAAGAAAAAAAAAAAAATAGGGGGTTTTGTGTTGAGGAGAAAAATCAGATTTATCTTTTATTATCGTCATCATTATCATCATCTACATTTTTATCTTCATCTTCTTTTACTTCATCTATTAAATTTTTATTAGGTTCTGTTTTTATTTTTTTCATAATTTTGAATAAATATTTTCTTAAAAATAACCTAAATTTTCTAATTAAATAAATTATTATGATTATTATTATTTTATTTATTGAAAATAATTTTGAAATAAAAAAAATAAGAAAAATTTTAGCACGTTAAATTAATCGCTCGTTATACCAAATTCAGAAATCCGTATTATTTGTAGTGTTATCAATATTTTCCTCTTCATGAGGTGTTATTGATAATTGCATTGTCTGCATTGTTGGTACACTTCCAGTTGGTCCTAGTGCCATTGTTGGTTCTGTATTACGCCGTTTCATCTTTCCTTTTAATTTTTTTAACATTGTCGCCTGCCGTCCGGTCCAAATATAATTTTTTTTTTTTGTTTTATGTTTTGTTTGTTTGTTTTTGTTGGTTGTTGATTGTTGTTGTTGTTATTTATTTATTTTTTTTTTTTTTAAATAAATTCACGCGAATGACGTAATATTTTTTTTTTTGGTTCAAACAATTTTTATTAATTTTTTTTCATATTTAATTATTTATTTATTATTATTGTTGGTAGTGGTACGGTGGTTGGTTGGTTGGTTGGTAGTGGTAAGAAAAATACGAATTTATATAGAAAAAAAATTTAGGAGAAAAATAAATTTTTTTTAAAAATCATTTTTTTTTTTTAATCTTTTTTTTTTTTTTTGTTTGTTGTTTTTTTTTTTGACAAAAGAAAATTAATGAAAAATAAAATGTAAAATAAAAAAAATTTATAAAATTCAAAAAGGAAAATAATAAACGCGACTGTTTTTTTTTTTTTTTTTTCAAAATTTTAAAAACACAAAAAAATGGAAAACAAAAATGGAAAACAAACGAAAAAAAAGTTAAGAAGTAAATGTAAACTACTGTTAAGAGAAAAACTAAGTAAACATTTTTTTTTGTGTAAAAAAAAAAAATTAAGAATTAAGAATTAAAAAGAAATTTTTCAAAATAATTTAAATAAGAAAAAATTGAACAATAATAAAAGAAATTACAAAATTTTCTGTTTTAACTTACTTCAAAAAAAAAAAAAATATGTTACGGAACAATAAAAAAACAAATAAAACACATTTAAAAAGTAATTAAAAAAAATTAAAGAAAGAAAATCGAACAAAATCGAAATAAAATAATTATGTTGTGTAAAGGGAGAATATTTTTCTTTCTTTTTTTATCTAATTTAAGTTTCTTTTCTTTTTTTTCTATTTTCTTTTTCAAAAAAATAAATCTATTAATTTTAATTTTAATAATTAATTTAATTTTAATTTAAGTTTCTTTTCTTTTCTATTTTCAAAAAAATAAATTTATTAATTTTAATTTTAATTTTAATTTTAATTATAATTTCATTAATTAAAAAATAAAGAAAAGAATTATTTAATGGAAAAATGACAAAAAAAGTTACAACATTCAAAAAAAAAAAAAAAAAAAAATGCTACCCACAATAAATTAACTTTTAAGAATTTATTATAAATGAAAACAAGTTTAAAAATAAATAAAATGAAATTTTTCTTTTTTTTGTTGTAAATTAAAAAGTTTTTTAAGAAAACAGAAATGTTTTTATGATATTTAATTAAAACAAAAAGAAAAAAATTAAGTTTGTTTTTTTTTTTCTTTAATTTTTAATTTTTAATTTTTAATAATTTTGAATTAATGAAATAACAACAAAAAATAAATAAATTAATTAATTTAAATTAAAAAAAAAAAACAAATAAGAAGAAACTAAGTAAATTGTACCCAATTAAATTCAATAAAAGAAAATAAAAAAAAAAAATACAGAAATGAATAAAAATTAATAATAATTAATTTATGTACTGATAATAGATAAGCCAAAGATAATCAATTAATAAATTTAATAAATATTTAATTAATTTAATTACAACAAAAATAAAGAAAGAAAGAAAAAAGAAAAGCATGCAAAAAAGAATCGAAAAATATAAAAAACAATAAAAAAATTGTCAAATATGCGAATAATAAATTTTAATTTTTGTGGAAGGAAAATTAATTTTTTCTTTTTGAGTTTTTTGTTTGTTTTTTTTTTTTTTTTTCTTAAATTTTGTTTGTTGTTTTTTTTTAATTAATTTAATAATTTAAAATTTTACAATTAATAGAATTCTACGAATAATTTTTTTAATGTGTTTTAATGTAAATGTTTTTTCTTCTTTTTTCTTTTTTTTTTTCATGTTTTGTTTTTGTTTTTGTTTTTTTTCAATTTTTTCTTTAAATTATTTTTTATTTTATTTTTCTTGTTGTTGTTTTTTGTTGTTGTTGTAGTTGTTGTTGTGAAAATTTGTTTATTTATGTGAAAAATTAAAAGAATTGATATAAAAATGAAAGAACCAAAATGAACAAAAATCAAAAAAAGAAAATGTTAAAAATGAAGAATAAAAAAAAAAAAAAAAAGAAGAAAAAATCGAAGAAAAATGATAAAAAAAAGAAAAAATAATAAAAGATTTTGTAGAAAAAAAATTATTATTGGATCAAAGAAAACAGGAAAAAAGAAAACTAGGACCGGACGGACGGGCTCTCTATGTGCCAAGGGATTCTCTATCACGGTCTCTATCACGGTCCCCATTTTCTGGTAAGCCACCTTGCGAAACCATTTGAGAAATGTGCGGTTCCGTTAGTCTCCGTTTACTTTTTATTTTCTTCAACATTGTTGCCTAGAGATTTTTTGTTGTTGTTGTTGTTGTTTTTTTTTAGTAGTGTTTTTTTTTTTTTTTTTGGTTTTAAATTTTCGTTTTTTGTGTTTTTGTTTTTTTTTTTGAGAAGAAAACGAAAAAAAAAATTGGAAGAAAAAAAATGAAGAAAAAAATTAGGAAATGGTATTTGTTGTTGTTGTTTGTTATTTTTGTTTGTTAAATAAAAGTTAATTAATTAAAAAAAAAAAAAAATTAAATTCATAGAATTTTTAGTAATTTTTTTTTTTTTTGTTTTTTAGTAAAAGAAAAAAATCTTTTAACTTTATTTTGTAACTCTTTGTATCTCTTTCTCTTTCTATCATTTTCTCAATTTCTCAAATATTGAATTTTTTGTTTTTTAGTATTTTTTCTTTTGTTTAATAGATTTTTAAGGATAAAATTTAAAATTCTTGATTAAATTGAATTTTTTTTTTCAAATCAAATATTTTTTTTTCAAATTGTAATTTTTGTTTTGTTTTTTTTTTTATCATAAAAGAAAGAAAGAAAGAAATAAAAATTGAAAAACAGAAAAATAAATAAGAAAAACGTTCCAGGATAAATTTTAAAGAAACCGAAAAAAAAAAGAATAAAAAATTGAAAGTAAAAAAAAAAAAAGTAAAGAAAAATTATGTTTGGTGCATTAAAAATAAGGGGGCGGGGTTGGTGGGGGCGGGGATCAAAAAAGTTTGCAGTTAATTTTTTTTTTCTTTCTTTTATCTTTTTTTTTTTTTTTCTTTTAATGATAAATTTTGGTAAATTAAAAATGAAAATTGAAAATTAAAAATGAAAATTGAAAACTGAAAATTAATTCAAAAAAAAAAAAACAAAGATTTGAAAAAAAAAAACAAAAGAAAAATAAGAAAATAAAAAAACAAAAAAAAAGTAAAAGGTTTTTCTTGATATTTTTTTTTTCTTTTTCATTTTTTTTTATGTTTTTCTGATTGATTGATTTTTTTTTTTTTTTTTTTGGATTGAATTTGATTGAATAAAGTTTTTGTGCAGTTAAAAAAATGTTCTCGTTGATTTTAATTTTCTTCTTTTTTTTTCTGATATTTTTCTGAACTCAAAAATTAATTGAAGCATGCAAATTAATTACTGTCTACAAAAGTAAAGTAAAGTAAAAAATTAACAAAAAAAAAAAAAATAAATAAAAGTTACAGGGTGAAAAATGATTGAAACATAAAAGAATTAACACAAACAAAAAAAAAAACAAAAAAAAGAAGAAAGAAAAAATGAAAAAGAAGAAAAATAGAATAAAAGTTTCTTCTTCTTCTTCCATTTCTTCTTCAATTTTTTTTTTTTTTTTTCTGTTGTAAGAAAAAATACTAACTAAGAAACTCAGATAACTAAAATGAAATTTAACTAAAATTTTAATTAATTTGAAAAAATAAAAAAAAAAAAGAAATTAAAATCGATTTTAATTGCGGATTTGAAATAAAAAAAAAAAAAAAGTAAAAAAAAATTATTTGTTTTTTTTGTTTACAAAAAAAAAAAAGATAAAAAAATCAAAAGAAAATGATAAAAATGAAAGAAATAAAATTAAATTGAAATTAAAAAATTGTTGGAAATAAATAAAGAAATAAATTTTTGATTAAAAAATGTCAGATTTGTTCATGATCAGATTTCTCTTCAATTTTTTATTAATTAAATTGATTGAAGTGAAAAGGAAAAAAAAATAAAATAAGAATCCAAGTGATGGATCAACATTTCTTAAAATTAATTTTTCAATTGTTATTCCCGATTATTTCCAATTAAAAATGTTTGATAATAAAAATAAATCAAAATTTGATCATAAACAAAATGATTTCATTAAAAAGTGTAAGTTGAAAACAAAAGAAAAAATAAAATAAAAAAATACTGACCTTGAGTGCAGATTTAAGTACAACAATATCACCAGGACTTTGGACCCATGGTTCACCATCAACCTGAACAGGAATATCAGAGTGTAGATGAATTTTAATGTGACCACCCTGAAAAAATAAATAGACAAATAATGATTATGGAAAAATTTTAAATGCTTCAATTAAACACAAACCTGTGCAATTCTCATAGCTGATCTTAGACCTGATTGTATTTGTCCAAGATGAACAACACCAGTAACACCAACAACTTCTAACATTCCATCCCAATGATTTGGTTTGCTAAATTGATCTTCCTTTTCTGGACCCCATGGATTTGCACCAGAACCCCAACTAAAAGTTTAAAAATGCATTAAATATTGTTTTCTATAAACTTTATGTTTGTATTTCCAGATTTACTCACAAAATATAACGATTAGATTATTAATGATGAGAATAATAAATTGAATTAAAATTATTATTTTACTAACCTTAAAATATTTAAAATAATAATTCCTTCAACTGGTGGAAGATCAACAACACGTCCATCAACTTCTAAACGTAATTCTCTGTGTAGTTCTTTAACAATTTTACGTCCGACCATTTTTCTTAATCCCATTTTAACATAAACACCTTTATTATGTAAACGTGAATTAAATTTATTTGGATTTTCTTCACGTGCATTATGAAAGTCCAAACATAAATCAGCATCAATACCAATACCAAAATAATTATTCATAACGAATATTTGTGAATTGTCCTCACTTTGATTTGATCCACCTGTTTTATTTTTTGTGTTTTATTTTTTGAATGGATGCAATTTATTTTTTTTTTGGTTGGAAAAAAAAGGAAGAAAAGAGAAAAAATATTTTATTAGTTTTGGTTTTTCATCAAAATTAGAAAGTTTATAGAAAAAAAATTTTGTAACAGATAAACGACAAACATTAAGCGATTAGTTAAATAATATATTCTTTCGTAAAATAAAACAGAATAAGTTCAGTATAAGACTTTTAATTTTTAAGTGAATGATTTTATTTTTTACGTTAAATTATAAAACTAAACTGAAGTTGTAGTAATGGAAAACTTAAACAATGGAAACAATTATCTAGTGAAATTAATCTGACAGATTTAATGTTTCAATAGTGACTTGAACATCTGGTCGAGCGATTAAATTTTTTTACGGTAACTTTTCATTTAATTCGTGTTAATGATTTCGTAACAATGTTTCAATGAAATTTCATTTGACAAAATATTACGAAAAAATTTTATTTAACAATATCGGAAATATTCAGTTCTTTTAAAATTGAAAAAAAAAATATTGTCGATATATGACAATCGCTGTTTGTCTTCTTCTTAATTATCGTTTAACATTTAAGCCAATTTACAATTTTCTATTTTTCAAATAATAATGAAAAAAAAAAAAAAAGAATAAAAATAATAAAAAAAAAAAAATAAATCTAGAATAATTAATATTTACAGACAAATCGCTATCGAATGATTCCTTTTTTTTTCTCTCTCTCTCTTCTCTCTCTTTCTCTTTTTATATATTTTTTTTTTATTAACAAAAATTTTTCGATTTTCTTTTGGATTTTTTTTTTTTTTCTTTTTGTTTTTAAAGTTTTTTTTTTTTTTTTTTTTTTAATTCAAACAAACAAATGAATGGAAATGGTAACTTGCATGCTCTATATATTTCCATAAATAAAAAAAAAAGAAAATTAAGAAAAAAGATAACGTCAAATGATAAAAGAAAAAAACTTTGGTAATCATTTCTGATTGATTTTTCTCGTTATTAAATTTTTTACGTTAAATTGAAAATAACGTCTAAAGATAAATTGGTTAATGTTTACCAATTAAGAGGGAATCTTATTTAATTAAATTTTTCAATCTAAATAAATCGATAAGTTCGATCGATCCCTCTGTTCACACATAACAATTGTTATGAAAACCGAGAATTTATTTAATTCTTTCTTAGGCGAATAATTTCAACATATTTGAATAATGATAAAAATGTAAATGGAAATAATGAATGCACGGTTAATTTACAAAAATAACGAGATTAAACCATTATTTTCCATTTAAATTGGTTTAATTATTTTTTGATTTATTTCTCTAGTTTTTTCTCTTTATTTTTCTTTTTCTTGATCATCAACTACTTTCATTTAAACATAATAAATAAATAAATAATAATTAATAAGTAATATAATAAAGTATGTATGTATGCATGTATTTATGCATTTATGTACATAGATAAATCTATACATACATACATACATAATAATATGAATATATAAAAAAAAACAACATAAGTGCAAGTCATACTCTGCAGCAGCCATTTTACGAACGTATAAAACTGTAATCGGATGTTTTTTTTTTTTTTTTTTGTTTATTTAATTTATTTAAGGTTTTTTTTTTTTATTAAATTATTTTTTTCTTTTGTTTAATTTGTTTTTATTTTTCTTTTGTTTAATTTTAGTTTTTTTTTTGTTTTGTTTTGTTTTTTTTTTTTTTTAATTTTTCTCTTTTTTTGTCTGTTGTAGCCTTATTTATCCTCCACGGAATTTATTATATATATATTTTTTATTTTTCTATCCAAGGATAACAAAAAAAAGAAACCAAAATCAAAAAAAAAAAAAAATATTGAACACAAACGATAAGATGAAATTAAATAAAAAAAAAAAAATAGACAGAAAGATGTCAAAAAAAAAAAAAAAAGATAAAAAAACAAAAAAAAAAAAAACGGAAATACTACGTTCATATAATAAATATAACAAGCGTAATTACAACAGAAAATTATTATAAAAAATTTCATTTCTTTTTGTTTTTGTTTTTGTATTTTTTTTTTTTTTTTTGTTGGAAAACTGTAAGAAAAAAATTGAAAAAAAAACCGCTACAAAATGTTTGCATAAATTTTTTTTTGTTTTGTTTGGTCACTAAAAAAAAAGGGGTAGAGGTTTGAAAGAAAATAAAAACATATCAGGGTGGGGGATGTTTAAAAAAATTATATACAAAAATATTGTAGGTTCAGAGGTGAAATTTATGTTCATATTTCCATATCCGATTACAGCATGCATATGATTAAAAAAACACATCGCAGCATTTTTTTTTTGGATTTTCTTAAGAAATTAGTTTTTTTTTTTGGAATTTCAAAATTAATTGTTTTTTTTTTTTGTTTTTTTTTTAAATTTAAATTTTTCTTTTTTTTTTCTTTTTTTCTTTTTTGTTTTCAATTCGACATCAAATGACCTTGAGCTTGACTTGGCGTTATGGCCGCATGATGATGTTGTTGATTCTGTTGTGATGGCTGTGCTTGATGGACCTTCTTCTTCTTACCCGCTGAATTTGATGGCGCTTTTTGCGCTGAATCCTCTGGTTTATCTTCTGGATGAAATACAACTGTCCAACGATCTAAACGAATTTCTTCTGCATCAATAACATCACGTAATAGATTTAATGGATCTTCACCACCAGTGTAGCCAGGACCCCATCTTAATACACGTGCTAAATCATTGCCTATATTATTATATAAGAAAATTGTATTAAAATCCATTTTATTTATTTTTCCCGTCTTTAATTAGAAAATGGGATTTTTTTTTGTTTTTAATTACCAGTTCCAAGAGGAACAATTGCACACGGTGGACTAGAGCATTCAGAATCTTGTCCGACATTGTCTAAACATTGTAGTACCCAACCGATGGTACCATCACCGCCACATACTAAAATCTTATAATCTTTAATATGACGAAATACGTATAATCTAAAAAAGATAATTAAAAATACGAAAAAATTAATATAATTCAATTGGAATTTATAATAATCAAAATTAATTTTAATTACCCAGGTAAAGGTCCACCATTATCCAAATCAAATACCTGATATGGATTAAGTAATTTTCGAAAGCTAGAGATCAATTCAAGACCTTGACAGCCACCAGATTTAACATTAACAAATACCAAAAGCGGTTGTACACCCGGAGGCACCATACTAGGTTCAATATTAGGAAGAAGTAATACTAGGAGTTGTTTTTCTTCATATCTTGACTCTCGTAGAGTTTCGAATGCACGAACCTATAATAAATTTTAAAATATTGAAATATTTTCTTTGATAACAATTTAAGTTATTTATAAAAAACTTACCGCTTTACTGGCATCTTCATAAATAATTACTACTGAGCCGTACTCATAGTAAATAGGACCAATACTGGAGAATTTATTTTCACTACCCAAAAATTCAAGTAACACTTGTTCATAATTTCTTTGCGACAATCCAGGTGGTAAATTACCAATAAAAAGTGCCAAATTAGGACCATGTGGATCTTGTTTATGTTGTAAATAAAATCGCATTAATTCCATTTGTCTTATTGAATCTTTTCCCATTTGTTTCATTATTTCCCATGGTCTTTCGTTCCATGAGAGAACACGTTCGGTAACACCACGATCCAAAAGTACTTCGGAACATCTTTTTTTAAAAGAAAAATTAATTGTCATAAATTATTTAAAATTCGAATAATACAATAGAAAATAATATTCTCTTACCTATAATCTTCTATTGGATTCCCTTGAAGATCAAATCTACTTAACGCTTCTCTGACAATATCTTTAACAGTAGTATTATTATCAACTGGAAGTGTTACATATGAATCTTCAATTGGTAGTTGAAGTTTACCAGGGTAAACACGTACGGTTCCTGTTTCATTTTCCTTATCGCTAAAATTGAAATTTAAATATAAAATTAGAATAACTTAAAAGAAAACTAAACAGATAATTTTTTTACCGAAAACGAAGAAAAATGGCAGGCCGTTTTCCTTCAATGCGATGAAGAGTCAAAACTGGATGATGATCGTGTAAACGTGTCTCTTCACCACCAGGAGCGTACAAATCCGTTAGGTAGAAACACTATTTAAAGTTAAAAAAAAACACAATTTAAAGAATATAAATGTATAAATCTGAAAGAACAAAACAAAAATATGCTTACACTTGAATCGCGTGTAATATGGAAGGCTCTTAATGCTACAGTTAATAAATGATCTAGAGTACAGGTCCGTGAGACAGTGATTACTCTAAAAATTTTACGCCGTAGTGAACAGTTACCATCAAACACTTTAATTGTTTCCTCATCTTTTTCCTCCTTTTCCTTTTCTTTTTTATCTTTATCTTTATCAGATTTATGTGCTGAATCAGATTTAGTATGTGTACTACAACTAGCACCACCACTTTCTGGTTTTGATGCAAAATCTTCATCACGATAACGTCCTGTATCACCGCTACTTAACTCTTCGGATATACTTCGTGCTAAATTATTATGATTTTTTTTAATAAAAAAAAAAACAAAAAGAAAAATTGGAATTAGAAAAATATTATTGTTTTATTGTTGTTGTTGTTAAAAATGAAGAAATGCTAGGAATAGTTGATAGAAGTTTTATAATATAATTTTAGAGCATTATAGGCAATAAGCTAGAGGAGTATAAACAAAACGTTTAAATTCAAGATTACAAGAATATTTATTTGTTTTTGTTTAGGATTGATTTTTTTTTTCATTTCCATGAATTGAATTTATATTATAGATTTTTTTTATAATCAAAATGGCCGCCATTCACAAGTGTATACGCCTGGTATTTTTTCTATAAAAATTTGATAATTTTCATATAAATTTAATAAGCAAAAACTAATTCTGTACTCTTTTTTTATTTTGTTCACAAACTACTAAATTCAATTCATGATGGAAGCTTTTTTTTTTTTTGCTGCAACGTTTCATTTGTAATCTACCAAAGCTGATTAAAATAATTTTGTTATTTTTATTGAAATTTTTGGGTTATAAGGTAAGGGAAAAACTATCATTCTTCCTTCCTCATTATTTTCATTATTATTTTATTATTAAAAAAGCACATAAAATTTCATGAAATTGTAAATGTTAGTATAAACATAAATAATCCAATTATGTACAAAATAAAATAAAAAATGGGAAGCATCCGTTGTTTTAGTTGTTTTTAATTAAATTGTGTTTTTTTCTTGTAAATCATTTTAAGTTTGAAAGAATAAAAATAAGAAAAAATAAGAAAACAAAAAAGGAAAAAAATAAATAAAAGAATAAAAAAATGTATGAAGAGAACAAAAAAAAAATAATGATTTTTAATTCACCTCTGTGAATTTTACATCTTGACTTTCGCCAACCTAAAGAAATTTTTCTCATACGCCGAAACATTCTGCCCAAAATGTGTCCACTTTTTTCTCCCTGATTATAGTTGTTAAATGATGAGGGACTAACATCTCTGTCATCACTAACATCATCATCAATATCATAATCATCATCATCATCATCATAATCACAACTATCATCATAACAACGACTATCACAATCACTATCAATTGCTGATGTATCAATATTTTGTGATACAGTATCATCATTATTATAATCAATATTACGTTTAATAAAAAAACGTGATTGACGTTTATTAAATGGTTGTACACCTTGTTCTTGAAATGAACGACTCCGATGTACAATTGATTCATTTCTAAGACGATTTATTTGTGGATTTTTATGCTGATGTAATGGTACACTTAATTTACGTTTTATTAATAAATTATAATTATTTTTATTTAATTCATTTTCTAATCTATTACTTATATTATTAATATCTAAAATTATATCACGAAAATTCTCATAATTTTTATCATCATTTCTGATACTTGTATCACTTTTTGATAATCGTATTGAGTTTAAATCGTTATCATCAGTAGTTGTACAACTTCCACTTTCATCATCATCATCTCTTCTATTACAACATTTATGTCTATGATGACGGTGATGATGATGATGATTATGATGATAATTAAGTGTTGGTGGTTGTAAAAAATTATTTAATTTATTTTCCTTGGAATTACTGATCTCAAGATTTCTTATTGATAATTCACTATCAGTCGCATCACAAAGACCTATTGTTCTTAACTCCGCTATAATTTTTTTTTTGTTTTTTATATTTTTGTGTTTTGTTTTTTGTATTTTTGTTTTGTTTTTGATTTTTTGTTTTTTTTTTTTTTTGTGGTGATTTTATAGAGGAGCGAAGAAAAATCGTGAGATAAAAAAAAAAAAGAAAAAAAATAAATAATTAAAATTAAAGAAATTAATAAAGGCCAACATTTAAAAAAAAAAATTAAATAGAATTAAAAATTAAATTAAGTAAAAAAAAAAAAAAATAACGTCAGAAAGTAGCAAAATTATTTAGATATTTTTTTTTTGCTCTTGAGAAAAATATGTTTACAGCCTGAAGCTTTTATAATTACAAATATTTATATAAAAATAAATTATGTATAATTTTTTGACAACATTTATAAGATAAAAATTATGTAAATATATATATTTGTTTATATATGTATTGGTGACGTAGTCAACAACAACAACATAAATAAGAAAAAAAACGTATTTATAATATTTGAATAAAAGATTTGACTTACGACAAGAACAGTCCCTCGTCAATGGTGTACTTTTTCTTGTTTGTACACCAATAATTGCCTCCATTGGTACTTCGGTTCTGGGTATTGAAACACCATGTGGTGGTAAATAAATTGGTGATAGCACACCGAATGTACACTCATAGTTTAAATAATTACGGCAACCACCGTGTGTTGTGAAACCACACCAATCACATCGATAACCTATAAATAATTTTTACAAAGTTTATTATTACTGTAATTTTATAATATAGGGATGTTAGGATAGAGATAGCTTCCGAATATTAGAAGATTTTAGTTAATAGAGAAAATATCATAAAAAATTTAAAGAAACTAAGAATTTCACCTGTAAGACATTCAGATGACCAGCATGTTTTCTTACAGTAGGCGCATTTCGATGTTTGAGGTAAATTACCCTCTCGCCAGTGGTGCTAGAAAGATAAAACACAATCATATGTTATAAACTAATCCATTGAAAATATAAAATGTTTAATTAATTCATTACCTGATGCTTGACGGAGCTTAGTTCTTTCCCCGGAATGTATGTTGCATTTTCTTTGCAATCGGCCACGGCGAAATCTTGACATTCTACATGGGCGAAATACTCGCAGACTAATTAATGAAGGAAACAAGAAGAAAAATATTAAAATATTAAACAAATAAATTCACATTTTAATTTAAGTTAAACATTTTTTAATGAAGTCTTCTGGGTCATTAATAAAAAATAGTACAAGTAAAATTTCTAACCGAAATTGTAATTGGGAACAAACTTAATTGTTCTAAAATATAATTGGCGTGTAAGCCATAAGAAACTACTAATATCATTTATTAAATATAAAGCAATAACGAGGTGGGATAAAGAAATATATTTAATTTGAATTTAATCTGTGACAAATAATCCGTCCTTATTGTCCTAAAGTTTATAAAATCATTAAGTTTCCCTTTGATCGAATTTTCCATTGAATAACAAATCAGTTATTAAATATTAGAAAACAATGTACTTCAAGTGTTCTGTCATTTTTGTACACAGCGGTTTTTTGTAGTTTTTATTAAATTAATTTTAGAGTAACTTTTAACTGAAAAAAACTATTTCTTAATTGCCTCTCTCCTACTTCCAATTTCATTGAAAATCATAATTTGTAAAGGAGCCTTCATAATTTGGGCATCTATTGAAACAAAAATTTACGAATTTAAATTACCAAGTTGATGCAAAATAATTTAACATATAAAGAAGGAAGGGGTACAATTTTCGGAAATTCAAAACGATTGTGAAGAAACCCGAATATAAAGAAAATGAACAGTCGTTTCACTTCTAAATAATAGACGTTTCCCCAACAAAAGTTCCCCTCAAACGCCATCTTATTTTTCTTTAAGTAATTTTAACCGTCCTTGAGTTGTTATTATTTTCAAAAAAAATATTGGTATACTTTTCTCTATAGAAAATATTTACTAAGTTTCAAATGACGTTTATTATTTCTAGAATTGATGAATATCCGTTTTTGGAATGAACTTGACTTTGGAATTGTGTCCATATTAAATGTTAATTTGCATTCAATTCTGACACATTTTTAGTCGTAATTACTTTATTGCAATTCATGGGTTGGGTTTTAGCGATTTTTTCCCCCATAGAATATAGAAGAAAACTTACTCATACAGTGAACTGCGGGTGTTTCGTCCAAACGTTTTCGACATACTGTACAAAATTTTCTTTTGTGATGCGTTGGTTCGGACCAGCAATGGGCCACAGGGTTCTATAAAAATAAAATAAATTTATTTATTTAATTTACTTTTAAGAAAAATATTTATTAAAAACTCACTTTTATTATACTGGGGGCTATTCCTGAACAAGGTGTTACCACATTCGAAACACATCTTTCATGGACTATGAAGTTGCAAACTGTAAAAGTAAAAAAGAAAAAAACAAAAAAAAATTATTATTTCTGTGAAAATTAATTTAATGCGCATTTAGAAAATTTACTGTCGGATTCATCATCACTTGGAATGGCTGCAGCCATATTTAACTATCTTTATTTGCGACGCAAATAAGTTAAATATTGTTTTCTTTTTCTACTTAAAAAAGCCTTTTGTTTAAAAAGAAGTTTTAATATTTTTTTTAATTCTATTTTAAGATTAGGTAAGCTATATGGTTATATTTTAAATATTTTAAGCTTTATTGATACAGGAATATTGAAGAGTAGATAACACCAAGATTTTTATAGATAACACTTACTAGTTTGCATTAACTATGATTATTTTATTACAGTAACATTGTTTATTGACATTGATTTTAAGAAATACAATTTAGTATTTTTGTGTTTGAATTCTTCGATAAGCCTAGGATTTTCTATATTTTAAATATTTTATAATTTATTGATAGGAAACATTGAAGAGTAACACAAAGTTATTAACTTTGATTATTACAGTAATATTATGATTATAATAATGAAGAACAATTAGAATTACAGAATTGAGTATATTTCTAGTATTATTAATGAAAGTATAGATTTTCAGTATGATATACAAAGAGAGTGTTGCAAACTTATATTAGGATTGAATTATTTTTTTAAATATACAATAATAGAGTTAAAAATATTTCTTTTATTTTTAATTGAGTTGTTATTTAGATGTTCAGTATGATACAAATGAAGTGTTGCACAATACTGATATTTTAAAATTGATTTATTTGATGAATACACAACTTGCATCCCTAGATTCCTCAAAAAATTTACTTCTCTTCAAAAAAAAAAAAAATAAATAACAAACAAACTTGCATCCCTAGATTTCATAAATACATACAAATATATAACTATTTATTCTCTCATTTTTCTCTCTTCTCAATAATAATATATATTATATTTCATTAATGTAGGTACATATATACATCTTCATTATACTATTTATAGATTTCTCTATACATGGAACAATTTCATACCTTCAACATTTAAATGCCTTTTTTCTTAGAAATTAGGGTTGGGTTTTGTAAGAGAAAATTATTGTTGAATGTTATTTTAAAATTTTTAAAAATGAGAAAAAAGAAAAGAAATATTAGCTAAAGAATTTTCTAGAATTCATTCATCAATATTTGAGAGGAAATCATAGAAAATAAATTGCAGTAGAGACAAATAATGGAAAAAAAAAACTTTTTTTAAACGCCATTCAAAAAAATTCCTATAAAAAAAAATGCACTTTCCCGCTCATATAGAAAATGTTCATACAAAATAAAATTTTCTTTTATTATGAAATAAAAAGAAAAAAAAAGCGGAAACAAAAAAAAAGAGGAAAATCTGTTTCCATGCAATAGAAAAATTCATATGATATTAAAACAAGGCCGGTGACCTGTTGTGACGTCATTAGTCACATTGAACGAGAAGATTTTTCATCCTATGAATTTTGTACCTATGTGTATGTGCTTTCCTTTTTGTCTGTATGTGTGTTCAAATATTTTTGCTTATTCTCTCACTCATTCTCAATTTACCATCAAATTTTCTCTCATTTGAAAATTATATTTCCATGATATTTTTTTCTTCTTTATTTGTATTCGCTCTCTCATCTCTGTTACACTCTCACATAATATTATAAAATAAACTGGAGTACGCATGAGATAAAAAATAATTGCAATGACGTCAACAGGCAACTGTGCGAAAGAGATAATATATTGGTATAGATGAGAGCGAAAATGAAAATAAAAAAAGAAAAAGGAAAAAGATTTCATTTTGAGATTATTTTTATGCAAATTATTTAATGAACGGATTTTTTTTTTCACTCTCTTATATATTTTTAAACATTTTCTTTATCCAAAATAAAAATTAAATGAAAATTGAGATTTAAAACGAATAATCTAAATGGAAAATATCGCAACAGTACAGCAACAACAACACCAACAACAAATAATAATCATAATACTAATACATACTAGCAGCAAATAAAAATATATTTAAATTCGTGTCAAGGAAGTGCAACGAGTTTTCTCTGACGTCATTCGAGACCCAAAAAAAAAAATACAGAAAAAAAATTGCTTATGGGAAAATGAGGTTCGTCGTCATTTAAAATAAAAATATTAAATGAAAAATAAAAACTGACAATTGAATGAATTTTAAATAATAATAATAATAATAATGTAAACAATTTTACAAAAAAAAAAAAAGAAAGAAAAATTACATCCTGGATCATACACAGACAAATATACACACAATTAAATATAAATAGATTTTTTTATTTTTGCTTTTCGTTTTTTCTCTCCACTTTTTCTATGTAAAAATAAACTAGTTTAGTATATATGGACTATACCCCTAGAACTTCTATGTGCTCTAATTTGAAGTTTTCCTGTATACGTGTGTGACGTAAAACACAATATACCAATATTATAATATTATTTCACATACGTCATTTCATTCAACAAAAAAGTAAAATAAATTCTAAGCCAACATTTTCTACTGTTTTTTTTCCCTTCCTTTTTATTAATCAAATAAAAAAGAAAATGTGAAAAACTATTTTTCTATTGTTATTATTTTATTATTGAGGAAAATTTATGAACAAATGAAAATTAACATTTTGTGGTTTGTGACAACAAGAATAAAGAAAAAGTAAGAAGGGGGATTATAATATTTTCTTGATAAAGGGAGGAATGATAAAGGGAAGAGTAGATGACGATGACGAAAGTTGAATGAAATTTTGTTTTATAAAATGCATTATGACGTCAGAGAAAATAAAGATTTTGATTGGTTTGCAAACATGTTGCTATACACGTTCCTGGATAATAAATATTTGGGTGATGCATATTATTTTTTGATTTCCCTTGTTTATTATCAGGATTTAATTGGAAACTAAGCATTTCTATATAAAATTTTTTTTTTTACCAAATAACCAATTTTAAATTAATACAAAAAAAAAATTCAATCAAATCACTGTCAAGTGGAGGAGCCCAATTTTATTGTGAAAATAATATTTTTTATTGTTTTTTTATAACAACAACAGGAATTATATTAAAAAAGTGAATTTTGTTTTTTCATTTTAAAATAATATTTTATTGATACTAAATAAATGAAAATAGAAAATCAAATAACGTCATTCAGTACGATGCATCTTGTTTTAGAGAGTGCCGTGGAGACGCCCAGTTTTTTTGTTTTTTATTATTTCATAAAATGCATAATAATTTGATTGTTTCGATTATTTTTTATAAAAATATTTTATAAAAGAAAAATTATACACTGGGGCAATTTGTCGAATTTGCCCTAGATTATTATTTACATTGTCAGAAAATTATAGGAAATCAAGAAAAATATAAGGGAAATTCGGATTTAGTCAATCAATTTAGATTTGTGTTAGAGAATAAAACTTTTCATACACATTGTTATATTTTTTGACTACAGACTTTATTCAACCAAATCTACTACCCTACCCATCTAACTATAATGATGACTAGATAAAATTGCAACTATAAATTATGTCAATTGATGTGTTATTTTGTACAAAAGTTGTATTATTTAAGTAAGAAAGAAAATGAAGAAACGTAAGAAAAAAAAATCTGATTATCAATAGACCAGAAAATATACATAATAATAATTTATCAACAAGTCAAAAGTTTTGACATAAAAATATCTTATAAGAATATAGCTAATAAAAACAAAAACAAAGAAAACAACGGATATCGAAAGAATAGGGGGAAAATGAGTTTTTGGATATTTAGTATTAGATGAACAATTCGAATATTGAAGTTCTAAAGAAAATGCAAAAGGTTGACATTTTTTGAATGTGCATAATCTACTAAAAATTATAATTAGAAACAAAATACAGTAAAATATTAAAGAATTAGAATTAAAATAAATGAAATCGATATATGAATATAATTTCTAGATTAAATGAGGGTCACTTTGAAAGTTTTATGAAATATAAAAAGTGCGTCATTCAATACTAACTGAAAGTTTGGTTGAATGTCAAGGGGGTTTATAATGATACTATTATGGCATAAAAGTTTTTAATCTATTATTTGACATTTGATACTGTTACAAATACAATACAATAATATTGAAAAGTTTAAGAGTGAGAAACAATGAAAAAGCAAATTATGCAAATAGACTTATCAATTCTAACTTGCTTAGATTCTACAAATTTAACACAATCCGATATTTGTATAATTTTAAATATGGATTATATCTGGAAGTGTGAAAGTATGAAACCTCTTAAACATCTTTAAATTGGGTAAAAAATTATTTTGTGTTTTAAGTTTTTTCAATAAAAATTTCATGGGATTTGTTTTGACGTTTCGGCAATTTGATATACGTGATAACATGATCTAAAAAACTAAACTTGAATTAAAATGAAATATTTTATTGATATTCACAAAACTAAACAGATTAATTTCTTATTCCATTGAAATACATATTTTTATGTGTGCTTTTTAAGTCAGAATTCTTTATTTAATTTTCTTTGTCTATTTTTTGTTTTTCTTTTGACGAAGATCGAACATTAGCACTGTCATAAATAATCAACCAAAAAAAAAAAAAAAAGGAAAAGGAAAAGGAAAACAGAGAGGATGAGAAAAAATGCTATGAAGAAGAAATGTAATGAAAAAAAGAAGAAACGAATGATAGAATTTCTGATAAGAAGGCTCATTCATAAAACCGTTAAATAAAAATACAAATATATAAAATAGTACTGAGGGACACGAACATTTCATACAGACAAACAGAAACACATTCTAACACATATATACACCCCCTGCCCTATATAAATAGGTATATCAATATATACATAGTAGTTAAAAAGGAAACAAGGAGAATTTATTGTATTTAATTGAAAAATAAATTATTATTATTATTATTATTATATTTTTTTCTTTTTCTTTTTCTTTATCGTTTGGGTAATTTTATGTTATCATTTTATATTTTTTCTTCAGTATTTTTTTTTAAAGAACG
Source organism: Pedicia rivosa (assembly GCA_963082725.1). Lineage (NCBI taxonomy): Eukaryota > Metazoa > Arthropoda > Insecta > Diptera > Pediciidae > Pedicia > Pedicia rivosa. The sequence goes on along the minus strand of OY720153.1, from coordinate 4,163,964 downwards.
GCTCTATGTCATAATGATGAAATATTTATTAGATGTGTATGTATGCGTGTGAGTTTGTGAGTGTGTGTGAGTATGTATGGATAGATATACGTTAATGATTTTTCTTAAATTAGATCCTGCCAAAAGATTATATTTATTCAGGTAGAGCGATTATTGCAATTAATCTATTTAAAGTTTCAGGCAACCGACAAGTCAGTGTCATTTATATGCAATCATGCATTCGTGTATGTATGTATGTTTCATATATAACATATCAGGTTTATATGTAAAACGCAATTATCTTACATATCATTGAAGATAACAAAATATCTAACTCCTTTGTCCCTATATACGAATACAATACACATACAGTCAAGTATATATATACATTTAAACCATGTTTTCACACAAATACATACATATTTATATTTTATATGTACATACTGAATTTTAGTACGTCACTAAATTCATGTACAACATAAAAGTAAAGAGCAGCAACACAAGCAATCCATTTCATTCACACAATCAATCTTTCTCCTGAACCTATATATATTTTTCGTTTTTATTTTTGCGTTTTCTATTTTTCCCTTTAACTCTGAAAATATATTCATACATACACAAAGCTTCTAAGCATATACACACATACTCATGCATTTATGAACGCCATCGCGACCGCGATATTGCTGCCCTGTAAAAAAAACTCTAGTCGTCTCATTTTATCTAATAATAATCAAAGAAAATTTTTATTTTTTTTCTTTATTTTCATTTTGTCTCTTTTTATTCGATAAATAAAAATATTCTCTTTCTCTTTTACACTTTTCAGAAAAGAATATAATATTTTAGTTTTATCTGAGAAAAATCTGAACCTTAAGAGAGAATATAAATTCTAATAAAATGTTGTATGTGAATGTGATAAAAGAGTGAGAAAGAGAAATAAAGGAACAAATAAAATTGTATATAAAAGTTAAAAGAGAAAAATAGAATAAAGAGAATATATCTCAAAAAAGAGAAGAGTGGATAAAGAGAGATAGTGAGAGAGAGAGAGAGAGAGGAATATGTTTATATGAATGACCTATTTAAAATGCTCAATGACTACTTTCAAAATGATTGTGTTTTTCAAATGAATTGAATTTTCTACGTGAACAGAAATAAAGAAGAAGAAGAAAATAAAGAAAAAGCAAAAAAAGGAAGGAAGGAAAAAAAGGAAATAAATAAATAAAAAGAGAAAAAAATATAGAACAGAAAATTTTATTACAAAATATATTTTTTTTCTTATGAAAAAAAAAATAATTATTATTAAAAAAAAAATCAATTTTTCTATGTGTCTGTATATCTCTCTGTGTCACTAGGATACTAGGATAAAAAACTAGGTTTCATATAAAAAAAAAGGAAGGAAAAAAACAACAAGAAGAATAACAACAACAACACAACGATAATAAGAGAAACGACAAAATATGTATATTAATAAAATGGTGAGAGAAAAATACATTGACTTTTTATCGTTTGTACAACACCAACAACAACAACAACGCAAAGTTTATGTCTCCTCCATCGACGTCATTCAGACCTTTTTCTACTTCGTCTTCTTCTTTTTTATTTTCTTTTCTTATATTATTTGTCGCGGAGACGACTAGTTTTTTTTCTTTTCTTCTTTATTATTTTTATTTTTATTTTTCTGTTTTAAAGTTCAAAGAAATTATATTTATTTCTTGACTTTTAATAAAATAGAAATAAAATGTACGTTTTTAGAATAATCGTACAATTACATTAAGAATAGGTCTTAAATAATTAGAATTATTATAAATGCAGGAAAATATACATTTTTTGGTTATGAAAATTGAATAAAATGAAAATAATGTAAAAACAATTTTTATGTGTGGAGGCGCCTTATCAGAATTGAAATTATAAATTTATCAAAAATGTAATAATATGGAAGGTACATGATACTGGAATTGTGTTTAATATTTTCTATTTTAAGATAGAAAGAGAGATTGAGACAAACAGAGGGAGAAAGTGATAGAGAGAAATAGATATGGATAAAATGTAAGAGGGTGCAAGATATGAGACCAAATATATAAAATAATGTTGAATCGGAAACATAAGATTTTTTTTTGTTGCTATAAAAAAATACATAATATGCATAAATGTATATAAATAGAAAATACATTCAATGATAACAACAATTTCTGGGTCAAACTAATATGCCCAATGTATGATGTGAAGTCGAGAGTTAAAGTATGATCAAGATAAAAAAAAAATATAATAATTTACCCCTGGAATAAAATACAGTAGATTATTTCGATAGGAATATTTGTAAATGTGGTGTGTGTGTGTATGTGTGCGTGTTTCTACGAATAATTATTTTATGAGTGAATATTTGATTGATGACGTATCTTTCAAGTGTGTAAGACAAAATCTATAATTGAACTAAAATTGCTTTCTTTTTTTCTTCTTCGTCTTCATCTCTTTATTGTTTATTTTTATTTGTATAATATTTCTATTTTGGGAAGGTTTTTTTTATATATTTCATTGTCTTCTGTTTTCAATCCCAAAAATAAAAAAAATCTAATTATTGCATAAAAAAAATCATCCAATTTCAGACTATTCCAATACAAACATACTATGAAAATATACAAATATGAAGAGTATGTGTATAATATCCTATTTTTTTTTGTTTTCCTAAACATACGTATACACACGTATACACACGTATACATACACGTATACATATACATACGTAGATATACATGTAAAATGGCCTAAACCAGAGTAATTCCCACTAATGCTATCCAGGTCAAAATGAAAAAAAAAATGTGTGTATTCCCGTATTAAATATTATTATTTATATTTATATCAAATTGAAGGGCCTTTCGTGCGTCATCAAAGTATTGCAACTTGACAAAACAAAATAAACACAAATAAAAAAAAAACACGCACACCAACAAATTACATTGAATATTAATTTATTTTTTAATTATTAGAAAATCTTTAATTCTATTTATAATATTTTTCGTTTCGTTGTATTAGTTTGCTTTGTTTTTATATTATGATAGTCCATCAAAAATCATAACAAATGTGATTAAATGTATCAATAAAACACCAAAAAAACCTTACAAATGTGTATGACGTACGATACGACACACAAGAGAAAAAAGATTAAAACTTTTTTTTTTACTCTTTTTGAAACAGAGAATGAGAGAGAGCGAGATAGAGAGTAATAGAAAAGAAAGAAGGAGAGATGAAAGAAGAAAAAAAAAACTTTTCTTCTATTTTTTATTTTATTTTAATGATAATTTCTAAAAATATCTACTCTAATATCAAATCGTGAAAACACTTTATTCTATTTATAAAACTATCAAATTATAGAAAAAAAAATGTTGTTTTAATACAAACGAATTTATATTTTTTAGTTTTTCTTTTTCATTTTTTGTTTCAGAAAGAAAATTACAAAAAAAAAAACATTTAAAATTAAATTAGAAAAAAAAAATAGAAACAAAAAACATTTATGCTAAATTTATGATGATACAGCCACAGAAAATGAGAAGGATGAATATTTGAACTAGTAATTGAAAAAATGATTGCATGAAGATTTTTTATTAATTGAACGATGAAATACAAAAGAAAAACAGAAAATTAATGTATGTTAAAAAAGACTGGGCGCCTCCACATATTAAAATTTTACACGCAATTTTTCTTAATATTGAATCATAAAAATGGAATCATTCAAATTATTCCTTTTCTATTTTTTTAATTGTTATCAAAATTTAATCAATTAATATAAATTAATTTTCAAAACTCTGTGATCAAAAATTTCCAATTCTAATGATTCTTCTTTCTTCTATTTTTATGATTAACAATATTTTACTCTACCTTCAATCAAAACTGAAAATGAAAAGTGAAAAGAAAGGGGGAAAAAATATGTAAAAGAGAACCGATTACAAATAGAGAAAAATAAAATAATATAAAAATATAAAAGTCAATGAATGAACGAAAGTGCTCATGAATGAACTGCAGTATTTTTTTTTTCAACTTTATATTTTTTTTATTCCTATGCTGCTGCTATTATATAAGTATAAGTACCAATACAGTAGTGTATAGACGTTTATATATAAATTGTAAATGGCTATATATATATATATAAACTTCAAATAGTTTCTACCTAGACAATATAATGTGCACTATTGCACTATTTATTATTGGGTATTCTCTGTTTTCTATATTTAATTGATGTCTTTCTATTTTCAAATAATAATAATAATAATGTTTCTGTTTCTGTTTGTTTATTGTTGTGTTATTTGCTGTTCTTGACATTTCGAATATGATTTTCTTAAATGATAATAAATATTTAACAATTAATAATACAATCTTCAAATATTCGCATCTTGAGTACGTTTATAATGATATTTAACCTACAAATATATTGGACATTTTAAAAATTAATTTAGCAGTTATGCCTATTTATTAATTAATTATAGTAAAAATAACCAGTTATACTGAATGAACCGACCTAATATCTCGTTCAAGATCTGATTTCTTGAATGTAAAAAAATAGCTACGCTAACAATGATTCATTATTGCATAGGTTATGTACTTCTCCTTATAAGAAAAATCTACAAAAATATGTTCAGTCAGATCATCATTAAAATGAAACAATGGATAAAGATGAATGAGATACTTTAAAAAAAGTGCAAATGAAAAAGAAAACATATATAAAGAATATAATTTTAAATAGACAAGAAACATTATAATGTAAATATTGTTAAATAATTCTTTTTGATGAATTCAATATACATACACACATGCATGTACACAAAAATAAACTGACTACTGACAAAGAAAGAAAAATAAAACCAAAGAACAGGTAAAACGAACAAACCCAGACCTAACAACAATTATGTTAATGATGATAATTTTTAAAAGTGGAAATTCATAAATATAAATAGAAAAATAAATGAAAAGAGGAAATGCTAAAACAGAAAATTCTTTGAATATAGTTTTATCTCTTCTCATTCTTCTTGCACTATAAAAGTGCAATCAACACTAAAATAAATACTATGATAACAAAAATATACATTCTAATATAATTACAGATGATTATTCAAGAAGAAGAAAAAGTAAAGAAAAAAGATGAATGAACGATAAATAAAATAAAAAAAAAACTAGACCTCTAAAATAAACGCCATATTGAAATTATGGCACATGGTTTAAGTCAAAGTGACAGTTATACTTTTTTGTTGTTGTTGTTGTCGTTTTGTTTTCACATAAATAAATAAATATTATTTTTCTTCTTCTTATTTTTACTTATTTCCATTTTTTTTTTTTTGTTTTTTAATTCAAATATTTAAACAGAAGGAAAAAAAAAAGTAGGCAGATGTTATTTAAATAAAAATCTAGAATAAAAATAAAGAAGTTTATAACTTTTAATATTTGTTAAGATTAATTTCTCGTAAAAAAGAATAAAAATAAGAATAATAATAATAATAATAATAATGTATGTAATTGTTTATTTAAATTAACAAACAAGAACAACAACAACAACAACAACAACAAACAAAAACTTTAAATATATAAAAATGTGATAATTAAATTTACACAATAAGTATGTATTATTATCATCATCATCTTCTTCTTCTTCTCCTTCTTCATCTTATTTTCGTTCATATTTTTCTAAAAAACAGAATATAAATAAATGAAAAAACTATTGACTTTTATGTACACATTTTTTTTTTAAAAGTGTAAAATGTTGAATGTAGATTAGGTTATAATATTTTTATATTTTTAGAGTCGTCATCTTTTTATCGTTATTACTTATGATTATTATTTTAATAAATTTAAACTGAATAAAAACCGCGATAACATAAAGGAAAGAAATAAACATGAAAATATAAGAAAGTAAAACCATTTCCTTCTAAATTATAAACTTTTTTTTTTGCTGTTTATTTTGTTGTTCTTATTTTTAATTTCTGTGGAGTAGAGTGGACATACTATTTGGACATTAATTAGTGAATTTTTTTTAATTGTGGTTTTTCTTTAAACAATAATAATTGAAAGATAATTGGAAGTTTTGATTATTATCACCAACCAATTAACAAAAGTTAAATAATTAAAAAATTGTTGTCTGAAAAAAAAATTTAAAAATTATATTTACAACAACAAGAACAAAAAATTAATTAACAACAACAAAATGAAGAAAAAAAAAAAGCTAAAGAAAAATTTAGCAACTAATAATTTTCTTTTTATTTTCAAGAATATCGAGATTCTTTGACTTAAAAAAGAAAATGTAACAAAAAGTAAGAGAAGAAAAACAGGTCCAGAGTCTTTGTAATGTGTATGTGTGTGTGTGTGTATATGTAAATTTGTATGTGTATGTTTATATGTGTGTGTGTGTGCGTAGAGTGAAGAATAAAGAAGAAAATAATACACAATTTCACGTTTGCGCGATTCGACGGGAAAAATATTTTTTTATCGAAAAACAAGAAAGAAAAAAAAAAAAAACGAAAAAACTGAACGAAACCAGTGAAAAAATAAAAATAAAAATAAATAAATAAATAAATGAATATAACAACATTTTTCCATTTTTCACTAAAAAATTTTTATTAAAACAAAAAGAAAAACGTCAAAATAAATATTTTCCTATATTTTTTAGGGATAAACAGAAACACATTAAAGGGAAAACAGAATATGAAAAAAATTACATCTTTCGTTCGGAAAAAATGTAAAGAAGAAAATTTTTTATATTACAGATTTTTTTTTTTTCTTTTCATTCATACGAGAATAGCAGATCCAATTAATTAGATACACAAATAAAATCAATATTATTTAGAATATTATTCAATTCTAATCAACAGAAAACAAAAACAAATACACAATTTTCTTTTTTTTTTTTTTTGTTTTTTTTTAAGAGAAGGAAAAAATTCGATTTTCCATAAAAACAAAAAAAAAAAAAAAAAACGAAAAAACCGAAAAAAAATTCTTAAATCTGAGCACATATCAATAATTGTGTCTGTATTATAATAGTCGATGTGTTTGTGTTTTTTGCCTCTTTAGGGGTGTGTGTGTGTGTGTGTGTGTGTATGTGTTTAGTCACATATATACGATCATGATTTTCAATTTGATTTTCTTCTTTTTTTTTTTTTTGTTCCATCACATTTTTCCTTGTAAAAATTTTCAAATGAGTTTTCCTTTCTTTTTTTTTTCTTTTGCTTTGGTTTTGATTTTTTTTTTCTTGTTTTTTTAAGAAGAAAATTAAGTTATTTTAAGAGAGCAAAAAAAAAAGATGAAAAATAAGAGAAATGAAGGAAAATTTTACATGATTTTTTTTTTCTTTTATTTCAATGTCACTTGATGTTCAATGTACCGTAATCTATGTTATTTGTAGCGTTTGAATGTACCTTAATCTATGTTATATTTCCACACATAAAAAAAAAAAAGAAAAAGTCTCAACCATCAAGTGGAAATTTTCTTCTTCATTTTTAGCAATTTTTTTATACTATTTTTTTATTGTAGGATTTTAATTTGATTTGTATTTATTGATATAAGAATTATTTAATTCTTATCGAAAGACGACGCACACAAAGAAAAAGAAAAAAAATGATAATGGCAAAAAAAAAGATTTTCCGAAATTTTTCATTTCAGATTTTTTTTTTTAGAAAAATTACAAAAAAAAAAAATAAAAATTTTAAGAACGGAAAATTATAAATTTCCCCCCACCTTCACAGATATATCCTTGTCCAATTAGCCCCCAAAGTAAATCCGAACAGTGGTGACAATAAGTTGGTTTATGAAATGTCTTCTTTCCAAACGAATGTCCACCATCCGCCATTTTGTAATTGTGATGTGTGGTTCCACGATTCTGCCGGTCGTCGAGACTCACGCGACTCGAATCAAGTGCGGACGACTCGATACATCATCATCCATTTTTCCACTTTTTTTTGTGTTCTTTTTCTGTATTTTTCTTTTTTTTTTCTATAATTTTTTTTTAATATTCTAAGACTTTTTTAAATAATAATTTCTAAAATTCTATTTTTTGTTTGAGGGCTCTCTTCACGTTTTTAATCCATCATTGCTGCTGGGTGAAAAAAATTTTCTTTTTTTTTTTTCTCGCTTTGATTGTTTTTTTGTTTTCCGTCTTTTTCCTTTTTTTTTTTTTTCTTTCAATAACTTTTACATTTACAAAAAAACACTAAAAAATAAATTAAAACACTGTTCACTTAATCCCTTAATATTAAAATTATTATTAAACAAAATATTTTTTTCCTTAATATCTTAATAATAATCTTCTTTTTTTTTCTCTATTTTACATACACTTTTTCAGCACATCCGTTGTGTGTAGGAAAAACCCTCGCACAACACACCTTTTCACGGGTGTTTCTATTGCCGATCCACACCACCGACGGTCTTTGTACAATTATATGGAAATTGAACGTCGATTTAAAACACGACGAAAATTATTTAACATTGTATTGTTGTTGTAAATTAATACGAAGTACTGATAACGAATTAAAAACGAGTTGACTCAATATAATTTTAGAAAAGTGCGCATGCATAAAAATTTGTGTATTGTCTATATATATATGAGTTTTTAACTTACTAATACATATATAAATGAAAAAATGAAAATTTGTTCTTTTTTTTTTTTTAATTTTCTATTTTATTTTATTTATTTGAGGCGAATTTCAGTTTTTGGTTTTATTGGATTTTATTTAAGAAAAATAAAGGAGTTTTTTAAGATCTTAGAGAATAATTACTAAAATAAAAAAATGGAATAAGAAAAAGTAAAGCTTTTGTTTTTTTTTTTTGTCAATAATATTTTTATTCATTAATATAATCTACTATGTATTTTTTATATTTAGAACTAAAAAACGAATTTTCTCATTTAATAATTTAAAAAAGAAACAAAGATGACTTTTACTTCTTATTAATTAAAAATAAAAAAGACAATAATTACAAACTATTTACATATTTACATTTAGAAAATATTACATTTATTAAAATTTTGAAAATATTTAAAAGTAATGATTTTAGAGACCTTAACACATCAGTTAAGCTCAGTCTAATTTTTTAAATAATATTCACTTAGAAAATTCTGTATTATTTTTTTAAGTTCAGGCAATATTTTACCCGAACAAAAAAAAACTTATATTTATGTCAGTTTATTTTTTATAAATAATAATTTAAAAAATAATTACTCGACTTTGTACAATTAATTTTAAAATATTTTATATATTATAATTTACAAGCATATAACCAAGAATTGTGATTTGCTATCTATCCAATAATGCTAATAAAATTTTTACTTTTGATATTCAGTATCTCGATAACTTTCTGAATTTTCTATGTGATTGTTCAAACCATTGCGATCCATCAACATTGAAAGTGGAATGTCTTCCTCACTAAAACAAACGAACATATGAAATAATTAGTTGTAAGCTTAGAATAAAAGAACCAATTTAATTAATTTTCTACAAAAATATAAAATTATTACCACCATGTTACTTCAATTATTTTACGAATCCAACTAGTAGATAAATAATTCTGAGAATTTCTGGATAATTGTTAATCCTCCTCAAAATCAATATCCAGAACAAAACTTTCCCATTAGATGATTTAATGCCATGCTGGTTTTCCTAGTTGATAAGCTCTATATGTTCAGTTGGAACTTCTTCAAAATTACTTTTGGAACTAAACGTGTTTCATCTGTAGATCACATTCATCTATTTAACATTATTTAGTTCAATTTCTGTTCCTTAAACTTCCATGGAAATCTTATAATACATTAAATTCTTCATTAAATAGTATTTTAATTTAACTAATTTATAAACGGTAATTTTTATAAAATTTTAGAAAAACTTCTGTTAATTTTTTTATGCTAAAATACCTAAAAATAGAAACAAAAAATATATATAATTAGAAAAATGAAGTTATTTTAAATGCTCATCCATGAATTTATTTCCCCAACATCTTAGATGGATGTGATATTCTCCCTCACTTTTAAAAAAATAAAATAATACTTACAGTTTTCAATATAATTTTTTCATTTATATTGATATTTATTTTAAATAAATAAATAAATTATATAATGTTTTTATAAAAATTAAACGATAAACGTCAAATTTTTTCTTATATCAAAAGGACAAAGCACGAAGAAATTAAGGTGGAAACAGAATGTACGACGTAAACAGGGTGTTTAATAAAAAAGCTACAAAAATGATATAATGATTTTTAAGAATTTATAGATTAATTCTATTAATAAAAATTATGAGAATAATAAATAAATAAATCATAAAATACGTAATAAATAATTTATTTATCAACTAATGATATTATTATATTAATAAATATTTATATTGGGATTTCTTAATTAGGAACACCCTGTTGTTTTGAAAATAGGATATTTTTTTATTGAGATTCGAGAAGTTCCATTTATTGTATATTAGATAATTGTGATATTAATTTATCCTTTATTATTATTAAGTCATTAGAAAATTATACATATATGATATGATGATGGCCAAACATTTATTTTAAATTTTATTAAATGCAGCCATGATGTTTTACATGGCATGGTTGGCCAAAAAAAACCAGTAATTTAGACATGATTGACCAAAATAATAATATTAATGTTATTTTAAATATAAATATAAAATTTCCAAACAAATTATTAACGGAAATATAAAGTATTTCTATTTTTGATGCCTTTTATTTCTATAAATTTGGAAAATATAGTAAGTATTATATAAACAGTAAATTCTATTCAGACTATCCAGACAAAAAATAAAAGATATTGATCATTTGTTTGTTGAATCACAAGAAAGCTTTGTAAATTTAAAACACTTGTATTAAAATTTATATAACAGCATTTATTAATCGACAGCTAAATTACATCACATCTATTTTATATGTATATAAACCTAGTGAAGTATATAGCCATCAAAATCATTATAAAATAATTTTTTAATTATAGAATATGTATAATAATAATATTTAAAATGAGAGAAAGTAATAAAACCTTCACTTAAGTTTACATTTGATTATAATTAACGTCCACTTGAGCTTATTTTAAAAAAGATTGATATGTTTAAAAAAAAAAAGTTTTAAAGAGGAATGAATGGTTTTTAAGACATAACACAAATATTTATTTAAGATAATTTTTAATTAAATAACGTCTTTTCATTTCCGTACTATTGGAAAAAATTTACCAACAGTCATAATCTTAAAATCATGATTATATTCTTAATATTTATTTTGCAAATTAGGTAGTACCAAAAGCATTAATTTCTTTAATACAATTTATAAAATAATAACCACGGTTATTAATCGCATGCTGCATTCAATATTTGAATATTAAAATCTTTATTAAATTATTATCACTCCAATCTCATTATAATATTCAAATAACGTTTTATTATTGGTCCAATATATTGTTAAAGTAAAATATAGACTTTTTTATAGAATCTTCAGAAAATACAATAATGGAGTTAATAATAATAAAATGAAATTTTATCAAATTTCATAAGAATTATCACACGTTTATTGTATTTTTCTCAAATCAATATTAAAACTGTTAAGACCTGTGATATAATAATGAAAATATTTTATGTTTTATTTTTAGATTTTAGATTAATTAAAAACTTCATTTTAATTTTCTTTTTGATAAAAATGTAAAACTTTGTTTCAAAAATCTAAGACACAAACCTTTTATAACAGAATGCAAAAAATAATTAGAATACTTGTTTGTGTTTTTTTTTTAAATAAAGAAAATATTTAAAGGAGCAGTATAATAATTTATTCATGCAATATTTGTACATATTTAATTCACCCACCTCACAATAATTTAGATATTTTTAAAAGAAAAACATCTGTAGAAGTGATAACAATATTATCTTAAAATACTGCTCAAAAAATTCTCTTTATAAATTTAGAAATTATATTATTATTTTTATTATAATGATTATTTTAAAGATAACAGTCCAATCAAAATTTGTTTTAACCAAGTCCGTGATCTTCGAAAAATCCTTGTGGAGTTTCATCCTGAAATTAGTATATAAATGTTTTTTAGATGTAAAAAATTATTAATATTTTGAAAATATGTAAGAACAATAAAGAAAACCAAAACAACGATATGAATTTTTGTTTTTTTTTTTTTTAATTTAAAATCAAAAAATTACATACCTTGTTTTGGCTTCCTTTTATTTTCTTTTATCATATTTTTTGTTTTTTTTTTCAGTTATACAATTATGCTATTATTCTATGTAAATTATTTAAATAATATTTAAATAAACACTACACTACACTACTACCTTTACACTATTTAATGTAATTATTGAAACAATATTAGGGGTTTTGGAGGACAGAAAGATAAATACAAAAACATTAAACGGATAAACATGAATAATTGTAAGTCCCTGGATTCAAAAAGCCACAAATTTCTCAAATAAAAATCAACAAATAGCACAATAAAATTTTTGTTTAATACAATTGGTTAAATATACATTTTTTTATTTGTTAATGATTCTTTTTTTGTAAAGAAAAACAAATTCCTTTTCTTATATTAATTAAAAGAAAATCGGATAAAATCATATAGCTTATTATGAATAAAGAGTGACACTACATAAAATCACATAATGACAAAAACATAAATTCGTATTACGAATGGAATGAAACAATTTTAATTTCGCTTTTGAATAAATAAAAATAAGGGGGAAAAAATGGGGCAAGATACCATCACCCTTTTAATAAATTAAATTTAGTGTACACTTTTATCTATGATAACTATATGATTACATTACAATACGGACGATTTTAGGATTAAGTCAAATACAAATGGAAGACTTTGTTATATAAAGAAGTTGTTGAGGATGTTTAATATTGTTTAAATCGTCTGCCCAATTTTTATATAGGAAGATTTATAATTATGGCATAATGAATTATATATTAATTTTATAAAAACTATCTATAAGCCTATCACACTTTTAATGATTTTTGTTTTACGAAATAATTATTAGACAAATTTTACATGATTAATTTTCATTAAAAATATTCAAGTGTGATAATACAATAAAATTCAAAAATTATAATAAAATCGACGTTTGTAAATTCAAAATAAAACTTAATTATTTGTATTGTTTTAATATTTTAAATTTCGTTTCTTAATTTATTGTTAATATTATTTATTTATATTGAATTAGGTAAATTTTCTTCTTTTTTTTAAAGTGCAACTATAAAACAGTCATTATATTTTACTATGGATAATTTAATTATTTTTTAGTAAAAAAAAAATTGTTCATTGTTTCAACAAATTAGGTACATTTTGTGGTAACTATTCTTTCTTTGTTTTAAAAGCAAATTTTTAGAATTAACAATTAATTTGATCAATATTAACCGTTTGTATCCCATTATTTTATTTGTTTGAATTGTGGTAACTAATAAAATACAAATAAAATTATGAAAAAAAAAAACAAAAAAACAAAAATGGAAGATTGTCATGGGATGTTTTACGATTTCTTCAATATCTTAAATAGTAGTTAGGTAATACAAATATTTAATTTAAAAAAGAAAATATATTATTCATGTTGATAATTTGGTAAGTATAATTTTTTTTTTGTTGTTAAAAATAACAAAATTAGAATTAAAATATCACCTTCCTTTCACCAAACGAAACAAATTATCAATGCTTAATTAATTTTAGATGTTAGTGAAAAAATTTTTAGTAACAAAAAAAAAAGTAATAAAAAATTAACAAATTATAAAAAAAACAAAAGTAAACAGAAAAAAAAAAACAATAAACGAACTAAAAAAAAACTTAAAATCTACAGAAGTCCAATATCTCTTAGAGAAGTCTCTACAGCTTCATCCTACAAATTTCAATTGTTTTTTTTTTATAATCAAACATATTTTACTAAATAAACACAAAAAATTTAGTCCACATCCATTTTTTTCTGATTCATTATTTTCTAAATTTCGAATATGTAATTTTTATTTTTTATTAAAGAAAACAAAGAAAAAGGACAATAATAAAACAAATATGTACAACAAATATTTTATGACAGATAGAAATAAAAAACAAAGAGCGAAAGAGCGAGAGTATAAAAGTGAATATAGGAGAAAAAACAAAATTTTAAATAAACACATTTTTATTAAGTTTTCTTCTTTTATTTTTTTTCTTTTTCTCCAAAATAAACAAAAAAAAAAAAGAAGATATTATTTTATTCAATAAATTATTTGCAAAAATAAACATTAATTAATTAATAAAAAGGTAAGTAAATGACAATCAACAATTTTATTTCCAGATATTTAACATAATATATATATAAAGGACAATCTACAATTTAAAATTTAAAGTTAAATTAAATTGTTATGGATGACATTTAAATGAAATAAATTTTAGAACAAGAAAAATAAAACAAAAACAAAATTACACAAAAACAACAAATAAAAAAAAAAAATATGAAATATAAAATTTAGCAGAGACAAATTTGGTTTTAGAAGTAAATCTTATTTGCATTGATGAGATTCATGATTTTTTTTTTAAGTAACAATACCGAGAAATTATGTATATAATATTCAAGAAATTGCTTATAACGTTCACTGACTACAAAAATTTTAAATTTCTTTTTCTAAATCCAAATTTCTCCATATTTTTCATAATTTTTAAAAAAAACGCATAAGACAGAATTCTGTTAAAATTTCGTATGTTTTTATTTGGACACATTTTAACGACTATAAAAAATGGATTCTTGTATTTATAAGGATGTGAATGAAAGATTTACTAAGCGTTGAACTTGCAAACGATAATCGTGTTGAAAATTTATGCTGTGTTTATTATGTGAGAACGTTTTGGTGTTTCTTCCAAAAACAAAATAAAAATTTAGTAAATCTTTCCGACACAAACTGAATACACTGAATTAAGTAACTGATTCAATTTTAATAATACATTAAATATTTTGTATTAATAAAATGTATACCAGTTATAACAGTTTATTATTAAAGCATTTTAAATATTTTGTTTGAAATTTGTATTGATTTTTCAATATATGTTAATTAAAGAACATTTTTTTTATCATTTATAATTTACAATTAACCAAAATAATTAAATAATTTAAGGTAAAAATAGAGAGAAAAATTTATTTGTCACATGTTTTAATGACTCTTAAAAAATATTGTTAAAAACATTGTAAAAAGCAATACAAATTTTAAATTATTAATCAGAAAAAAAAATTACTCAAAAAAAAAAACTGTAAAACGTCGCCATTATTATTTTCTTTTATTTTCACGTATTTATTTTTATATTATCAATAATTTATTTCTTTTTAAAACAAATGTAGTTTTTGTGTTTTATTTTTGTTTCTTGTTTTTCAATTTCAATTCTATTTACAATTTATGTTATTTTAGTATTTTTATTTGTTTTGACGTATTATGTTTGTGTGTGTAACTGTTTGTATTTGTGTGTATGAATGTGAGCACATTTTATGTCTGTAATTAATCGAACTAACAAATATTAAGAAAAGAAAAACAACTAAAACTATTGGTAAGGTTTCTAACTTCTAATATAGGGGAAGAAAGGATTAAATCCATTTTAAAAATAATAATACTCAAATTCAGACTAGACTATAAAAGACTACACCCTCCTAACTAAACAAAATTTTTAATAAATGTTCTTTAAGTAACCATAACTATGAGAAAGCGATCTATAAGAATTACTAGAACTAAATTGCGATTATTTAGAACTTTCTTAACTACAAACTTTAACTTACCTTTTCACTTATTATTTTTATTCAATCAATTTTTTATCTAGAAAATAAATTTTTGTTTTTTATTCCTTTTCATTTTAAACAAATTTTGGTTTACGTGTAAAATTTAAAGCAATAATTAAAAAAGTTTAAAATAATCGCTTTTGTTATTGAAAACTCATATCTAAACTAAAATTATTAAGTAGAGATATTATATTATTATTAGTTGAAATTGAAACATTTTCTAATATATTACGTAAAATAATTCCACTGCCTTCACTATGAAAAACAGAATAAAAAAAAACTATGCTGCCTAATTAAAAAAAACTTAGGATTATTTGTTCATTCATTTCTTAGTTCAAAGTATTAAAAAAAATATTTTAAATCAAAAATCAAAACGATCCTTCTATTGTTCAATTTATTTTGTATTCAACAATTATCTCCTCTTTATTTAAGAAAATTCTTCTTTATATTTTCCTATTTTCTTCATAACTAAGTCATTTAAACAAATCTAAACTAATTTTCGAATAAATTTTAAATTGATAATTTCATAGAGAACGAGAATATTTTTCACCAAAAATCAAATAAGGAAATAGTCATCACACAATCTATTCTAACTATTTAATCTTAATTTTGTTAATTCTTTCACCTCAATTTAATTATTAAAATATAATTAACCGGATTAAAATTACTAACTGAAATACAAAATAACGCAAAAATGAATAAAACAATTAATTTCAGTTACTACAATCACAGATATGCATATAACAAGATAAACTAATTCAACAATTCAATTTTTGTTAATTTTGACGTAATAATTACAGCAGTGAATCTAATTATTTCTTTCTCCAAATTTAATTAGAATTTTTGTTCGACAATACATAATTGTATTAATTGTTTATCTAGTTACATGTAGTAATCCATGCTACAAACCGTTGTTTTTTTTGAGGGTTTTAATTTTCATAAATAAAATTTATTAATTTAAATTTTCATTCAGGTCCTGCCAATCGTACGTATGCATTAAGAAAAAGATAATTTTTATGTTTTAACATTAAAATGTTTATCCATAAAGAGATGTTTTTTTTATATTTATAGAATATTAGAATATAATTAACTTACGGGTTATGCATGCCTGGGACATGCAAAATATTATAATATTTATTGTTTTTTTTAATTTTTTTTGTCATGCCTTAATATATCTTTGCGCTATATTTAAGAATTCTATGATTAAATGCTAAAATTAACTTTAAGAAGCTGCAAGGGAGGTAAATATTAGATATATAAATTTTTCGATTAATTTATTTTTGTTTTCTAAAATCGCCAAATTATAATGTTATTATTTTGTTTATATAAAATATGTTAACAAAATGGTACTGTGAAAATGAAAATGTTGATGTTACGATGAAAAATAAAGACATAATTTACCATAACTAAATATGTGCAAATAATTAATTAAATTGTTCATATTTTGTACTGTAATAAAATTTATATTCACAGTTCCATTATATTTGGCTATTTTTATGAAAATTAATTAGGCTCTTTTAGGCAATAGTGTCATGTAAATTAATTATTTTATGAGTTTAAAAATGATTGTGTTTTTTTGTGTTGTTTTCAATATTTCATTTCCATTTGTTTTTTGTTTTAATATTTTCTTTAAATGGCAATCTCTAAGTTATGCTATTTTTTAAGTAAATTTTTTAAATGAAGATAATAATGATCCCAATGAATACTACTTTCACACTTTAATGATAATTTTTTGTTCTTTATAAAGTTTAACTACATATTGTCTAGAGAGCAATAACAAAATTATATTTCATAATTTAAATGGTAACTGGCGTATATAATTACTATTTTTTACTCAAAATCTTACGAAGCGATTTAAATAAAAAAAAAAGATACAAAAAATAATCAAAAAAGTGTGATAGCAGTAGCTTTTGACAAAATACAATCTTATAAGCTATAATTTTTACTCTTTCCAATATTCCAAATTTATTATTAATTTTTTGATTTAAAATTTAAATGAACGATTTAATATAGCTCCCTTATCTTTCAAACACAATTAAAAAAAACGGATTAAATATTGCACAAAAAACATTCCGCCATTAAAATTTTCATACAATATTTTTTTTAGAATAATGTATGAAAATAAACATTCCATTTCAAACGACATGCATAAAATAGCATTGTTACAAATCATAAGTATCATCTGGTGTACTGACCTCTTGTAAAACATCCTGTGCCGCAATCGCTTTAAGTACATTTTTTTTAGATGTTTCTTGCATTTCACCACCAACTAATAACTCATCCAATATAAAGTAGGCTTTTTCAAAATTGAAAATTATATCTAACTCGCATACCTAATGATTAAAAATTGAGATTTTAACGTATATTTTTGTATTTACATACATGTAAAATAAGTAAAACACATAATAAATAAACTTACACTTCCAAAATATTTATCAAGTAATTCAACATATCGATGGATTATTTCTAATGTAAGAAGCTCATTATCATTTTGTTCAATTGCACAGCAAAAATACAAACTAGCGTACCTTTAATAAAAATAAACATCAAAATGACAAACTTTCTTTTTGATTAAAGCTGATTATACCTTTTATACACAATTTTACAGTCTTTCCATTCCAAGAATGAACACATTTTTGGCTTTCTTGCCAAAATTGTTGTTATTAATTCTCTTGTAATTTTCTTCTTCAGTTTGTCTGGATGTGCCACATACCATTTTTGAAGACGTAACTTTCCCTGTCTACTAAACAAAAGCATAAACAACATCTAAAAAGGAAGAAATTTTTTTTTGAAGAATTATTTTATTATTGCATTGAAATCAGACTATGACGTCATATCATAGCATCTCACGTTATAGGTAATTTTTACTATTTACATTACATTATTTAAATTATTTAAAACAAAGTTCACTTATTATTGTTTAGTTAACATATTAATGTTGTAAGTTTACCTTTAATTATTTAAATTCCTAATAAATAAAAAAATGTCCTAAATGACACGAAGTCCACTTCACTTTTTTGACACTATAGAAAATAAATTTTCTCAGCAGAAAACTTATAATAATTTTATTAATCGAAAATATCGAAGCTGTAATATCAAACATCGAAAAAAAAGTGGTTTTAAAATATACTACAAGACTTGTATGTTGTGTCAGATTAGCAATAATAATTTGTGCTAGAATTTCTATGTTTCCTATGACAGCTGTCCAAATTAATAATAAATAAAGTTTTTATATTTTGTTTAATTATAGTAGCTTTTAAATTTTAATAATTATTACCAATTAAAATGAGTAAAATAGGTGAAGAAAATGGTGACTATATTTGACTTCTTTTTTATTTAATTAAAACGTCATGCATATTAGATTGACTAATATCTTGGACTATATTTTTAAGCAATCAAGTGTCATTACAAAATATTAAATTTTCAAAGCATTAAACAACAATCCCTTTTCTAATATTAGTGCAAGAGTAATATATCGTATGTATTCTGTAATTTTAGCACGAACTCAAGGCGATGGAATGGAATATGAAGCTAACACAATAAATCAAGAAACAAAAACAATCATTAAATTAGGGTCATCTGCGTCATCCAGTAACGTGTCTATTGCTAAATCATTTCCGGGGGAACATTTAATTTACAAACCGAACTCGGGAATTTCAAATTTACCAGCACAAATACCAAAGGGAAAAATTTTCCATTTAATTCCAAAATTAGTTCACAGAAAGAAGCCGCCAAGCATTAAAAACAGGGAACCCAGATTTGTCCCATTTGAGCCATATAAAGCTGCGATTAATCCGCTGATTCCTTATAAGAAAAGCAATTCAAAAGTTAAAATAAATAGGAATAATCTTGATTTAAATGTTCTTGTATCGCAAATGTCTGACCTTAAAACATCTGAGTTGAAGGGCTTGAATCAGATTGTTGAATTATCTTTTAAAGGTGCAGAGTTTAATTCAGAACGAGAAAAATATGAAGCCCAAATAAAAGAATTAAAGAAGGAACGTAATTATTTTGAAAATGAATTAAAATTTCAAAGTCAAGTAAACTCAGAATTAAAAAAGTTATTAGTTGCTGCAGTCGGAGAGGATATTCAAACAAAAGTAAATGTACTAACCGAGGATAAACTTCAATTGGCTAAAGCACTTTTGGATACAGCACAAAATTTGTCATCACATACAGAACAAATTGAATATTTAGCTGGACAAAGTGAGGTATGGAGAAGTAAATTTCTTGCAAGTAGTTTAATGGTTGAAGAACTGGCTAGATGGAAAGCTAGTTTAACACAAAAAAACAATAATCTGTTCAGTTCAAATAAACAAATGCTCGAGATGTTTTCTCAACTTCGGGAAATGCAAATTGGAATTTTGGGAAATTTAAAGTTTATAACAAAAATGAAATCATTAAACTTAAAGTCAAGTAACGTTCTAGATTTGTCAGCAGAGTCTTTGAATATTTCCCAACATTTAGTTTTACATTCTGGTAGATTTATACAAAATGTTACCGTATTTTAAATTTAATTTGAAATTATTTTTTCCAAGGAATTGGAATGCCAGAGAATTTACATCTGGTTTCATTGGACCCATTAACTGAAGCTGAAAAACATGCGATTGAAGCAATTGAAGCGTCTACTCAACCATTAATGTCAATGGACGAAGCATTTAAAGCCCTCTTTGGAAAAGTATTTTCTTCAATAATCTCAAAACAACAAACAAATCAAATTGAAGAGCCATTAAAGGAAAATCTTAGTTGAATGAAATATTAATAATTATTTAAATCTTTATTTGGTCCACTGATCAGGCTATTTGCTTGTGTTTATTTTTAAAAGCAATAAATAATTAAGATTTTGATATTAAATATAAAAATCGTGTAAAAAATGTAAATAAAGCCATTTTTATACAATAACAAAAAATTGGGTTTAATAAAATATTATATAGCAATAAGATTATAGAAAGTAAAATTCTCAGGGAAAAATATTACACATTTGGATTAATTTCATTTCTTTTAATTTTTAATAAATTATATTTATTATTATCGAAATTCAGTAAATTAGTTATCATAATTTATACAAATATACATGTATTTGTTCGTTATAATTTTTTTTTTATTCTTAAAGGAATTATCTTATTTGGTTTCCATAACCAAAAATCTAAATAAACATTTTATTAAAATTTTTATAAAGCTTAGATTTTTGATTCATATTTCCTAAATAAAAATAAAGATGAAAATTGCCATTTACTTGTACAGTTAGGAAAAAACTACATGGAGTGTAGATGACAATTAATCTTTATATATAACAATAACTTAATTGATTATATTTCGTAAATAACATAATATTATCTTATGTAGTTCAAAATGTTCATTCACAAAAAGGTACCTAACACTCACAAATATATCAATCACAGTCACAAATCATTTTCTCCATTTATATTCTAATAAAAACGAAATAACTACAATTATTGATAATTTGGTGGAGCTTGACCAAAGCTAAAACCGTTTCCAGGATCACCGAGTGCAGCAGGATCTTCTGTTGGTGGGGCAGGATTTCTGAATTGTTCAGCAGAGAGTCTTGTAAATAATATTCCTACACCTTCGATTAA
Source organism: Pedicia rivosa (assembly GCA_963082725.1). Taxonomy (NCBI): domain Eukaryota; kingdom Metazoa; phylum Arthropoda; class Insecta; order Diptera; family Pediciidae; genus Pedicia; species Pedicia rivosa. The sequence continues at coordinate 4,142,636 of OY720153.1, read as the reverse complement.
TGCCAATAGAACTCCTCCAATTACTGCACTTCCAGCCATTGCGGGTAAACCATTTCTAGCTGCTAAAATTCCTCCAGTTGCTGCACCACTTATAATTGAATTCCAAGGATCTTCTTTTTTGCGAAAGTGTACTAATGTGCAATCAATTGTACTAAACATACCACCCCAAACAGCAAAATTTCCTGCAATTATTGGTGATCTTTGTTTTATTGCTGTTAAACTTCCTAACTGGAATTATTTAAATTTTAAAACTGATTGAAAAATTTTAAATTTATAAAACAAAGGCACAAACCAATCTTCGTGAATATCCGGATGGTGCATTTCTAAACCCCTTAATTGCCTGAAAAACTCCGCCACCAATGCAACCCATTGCAAAAGCTCCACCGCAGTCATCTACGATTCTATACGGGCATGGTTCTCTAGCATACTCTTCCATATTAATTTACTGGGAACTAAAAAAGTAAAATAAAATTATAGCTCACCAAAAATGACGTCTTAAAATCACATGTTTGTTTGTGTTAGTGTAGGGAAAAATTATATAACTTGCAATATTTGACAATTACATTACACACACTTTTGTTGAATCAAACAAAAGTTTTTAACTTTTCAAAGTCGTACAATACAAATCCTTTAAATAGAAATCGGTCAAAGTTCGTTCAACAAAAGTTTTTTTTGTGTGCCCATAACCTAACATCTTTTCGTAATTGAAATTTACAACTATTAGTAAATAACAAAATACAAAAATCATAGAATTCATAATTATTTTTTCAAACTATAAAGACAATCCATTTACATACCAATTTGGAAACAAAAATACACAAAAATCACGTTTATTACATCAACTTATTCACTGAATATTATTTAAGTTCGACATTGAATTCGTAATTCGAATTTCGAATGACGATTGATTAATAATTCATATTGGTGTTTTCGTTTATGGCTCGTTACCGAAAGCATAAACGACATAAGTGCGCATGCGCGTGTTTTTGACAGATTAGAATATATATTTGTTTACAAACAATTAAAAAAGAGTGATTTTTAAAATTAAATACTTAATGTAATAATAAATTTTAATAATAAGTAAACTGACTATTAAACATTCAAGCACATATCCAATTAAATATGTAATTATTTAATATTTTAAATTTGTCTAAACTGAAAATTTCAATTAAATTTGAAAGCACTTTTTCTGGTTTGGAATATCAAATTAGATTCTTAAATAAGATGCTTCATTTAATCACCAATATTAAGGTCAAAGATCATAATGGACGAAATATTACCAGAAAAATAATGAGCTGGATTCAATTGTACAAGTTGAATAAACTAAATCTGCATTAACAGAACAAAATATTACACCTAATAATACTTTTTTTTCATTTATTAATTCTATTGAATATACAAAAATATGTAATTTCTAATTAATTTATTATATAATTATTGGACCTTACAACTTGTGGTTTTTGGACGGAATTTCATTTATTTACTAGCCTATCAAACACATATTATTAATGGTAAAATAAAATGTACCGAAAATACAAAATTTGTATCAAAAAAATTATTTAAGAAACTCTGTTTGTACTTAATACTTATTCTAACTTAATTAGATTTTCAGACAAATTTTTATATTATTATTTTAACAATTTTTGATTGCATAAAACTATTTTGAATAAAAATGGTCGCTTATGGAAACAGCAATTCAATGTTTGGTGATTGCATTTCAACGTAAATTTGATATTGGGAGTATACACACAACCAACAGTAAAACTGGAAGAAAAAGAATCAAGAAATTTGTTTTAATCATTAAGTATACAAAAATATTATATTCTTACGTTATACGCCATCCAAAGCCAGTTGATTAAGCAAGCAAATGTTGCTTCGAGCTAAAATAATAAAATATAACATTTTTATCAAATCTACAAAAAATAAATTTATACTTACATAAATATAATATCCTCCAATAAGCCATAGCCCAAATACCAATTGAAATGCAATACCAAGACCGAAAAGTATTAACCAGGGCAGAAGCCAGCCACGTGTTCTAAAAATATTTATAGTTACAAAAAAATCTCGAAAAAAACTAAAAAAAATTACGTTGTTTTCAATGCATGATAAATGCCGTACGAAGAGAAAATTAATAGAAGAAAATAAAAAATGAAAAGAACTCCCACTATTTGCATTGAAAAACGTATGTCCGTTTCAAATAATGGGGAATACAGTTGAGATGATTCACCACCAGCCATCATATAGCATACCTAATGAGATATAATAGTTTTAAATTTGAATGTTTAAATATATAATTTAAATTTACCATGGTTATTAAAACAATACACAGTGCACCTGTGTAAAAAGCAACTGAATAACTTCCAGTTTTTACTGAGTTCGTCCAAATACAAGGAGCCCAACATGTTTTTAGTACAACCATTTTTAATTCTGAGAACACAATTAAAATAAATTATGGTTGTGCAGTACCTACCATAATCAATAAATATAAAATAAAAAATATAATTATTAGATTATGTATTTAAAAAACAAAATTTTAAAAATTAATTAGTTGATAAAACAAGACACGCCCAAAATTATAGCTTTCCATAATTTTAAATCTTTTAAATGTAAGAACATAATTTAATTTTAGTTATTATTGCTAAAGTATTATTACCAGAAGTAAGCTAAATGCTTAAAAAAGTTGGATCTCACTTGAATTAATAAAAAATAATTAAAAAATAGAAGTTTTATCGAAAACAAATAACAATAGGGTAAATTTTTGTAAACTTTATTTTGACATTTCAAACTTTTATTTTTTTATCATATCATATCACATTTTGGTTTTCGTTTATAACTCGTAGTTAAATCCGAAAAGTAAATAAATTCTGATCGTTTATTCGGAATTACACCACAATATTCCTTAAATTTTTTTCAAATTTTGAACATATATAGAAGTTTAAATCCTGTATAATAGAAGCTTTAATTATAAATGAATTAAGTAAATTAAAAGTTCTTACTATTTTAAATATTAGGTTGACACCTACGAACCGCTGAATTTAATATTTGATTCGGTATTAACGAGTCATAAACGAAAACAAGGTAATTCAATTCACCGGTGGTGTTTTCTGACACGTCTTAATACTATAAAATGTGTTGATTTTTTTAATTTTTAATTTTTAATTTTAGAAACAAATATGAAGTTTATTTATTCCTTTAGTGCAGCTATTTTAATATGCATTCAATTATGCGCATGTGCAAATTTATTAGAATCCGTTAGTGATGATGATTTAGTGCAAATATTTAAAAAAGAAACGTATTGTGTTGTTTTATTTTGTAAGTTTATTTTTCTTTTGTTCATTCAATTTAAATTAAAAAAAAATATTTTTTTTATTTTCAGCAAAACGTAACTGTGATGAATGTGATAATTTAGAGTCCATTTTGTTCAATCTGAAAGATGATATTCTTGAAACACTTGAAGCTCAAACTGTGAAAGCTTTTAATAGCCAATTGGTGAGATTATATAGTCCAACTAAAGAACCTGCGATTATATTTTTCCGACATGGAGTGCCACTTTTATATGATGGTCCATTCAATGAAGACGCAATATTGCAAAAGTTTTCTGAAAACAAGGAACCTAATGTTAAGGAATTGTCTGATGGAACCTTTGAGCATTTGACTCAAGCGTCCTCTGGATCTACTACGGGAGATTGGTTTATTATGTTGTGAGTATTTATAACTTTTATGTTATCTTTAGTTTTTAAAGGCGAATATTATTTTAGTTATACTCAGGAATGTGTTGAATGTCAAAGATTAACTGCTGTTTGGGAATCAGTTGCATCTTCTCTTAAATCTCGTTTAAATGTTGCGAGAGTCAATACATTAACTTTTGGAAAAGCTACAGGAAAGAGATTCAAAATACAAAAATCACCGGAATTTGTTCTGTAATTAATTGGAGCATTTTTCATTAATTAATTATTAATTTTAATTATTTTTTAATTTAATTATAGAATTCGTCAAGGAAAATTTTATCGATATGAAATAACAAAATATGATGTTAAATCATTTGTTACGTTTGCGCAGGATTGGTACAAAAACGCTACACCAGAAAAAATTACTGTTCCAACATCATCATTGTGAGTTCTAATTCTAAATTACTTACTATGTACTTTAACGAAGAATTAATAATATTTTCAGTGATGAAGTCGTTGCAGTTTCGGTAGAAGTTCTTAAAAATGTGATTGCTTTTAGTTCTGTTATAATGACTGATCATCCTTACATTGTGATGTTTGTGTTTGGAGGTTTCCTTTTAACTGCTTTGACCGCAATCATATCTAAATGCAAAGCTGGATCTAAAGAACAAAAAAAGAAAAAGAAGAAAGCTAAATGAATTCTAATTGTTTTGATTGGTTTTCTATGGGCGTTTATTTTATTTTATTTTAATTTTACGTTTTAATTTAAATCATAATATTTTTTTATATTTTATGTCAATACTTAATAAATTTTTATAACTTATTTTTGTGTATTTCTCTTAAATAGAAATTTTTCCTAATAAGAATCGATAAATGAATTTATTCATTATTCAGCTTCAAATATATATGAGATTATTTAGGTTTAAATGGGTTAAAATATTTATACAGCGTTTTTTATTTGCGCTGAATAAACTTGAATCTAAATCAAACCATATTTCATTTCTTGAAACATAACCTAAATTATTTTATGCATTTCGTATAAATTTCGCATTTGTTTTTTTTTTCAATAATTCTATTTATTATTGAAGCAATGGAAACTAATGCAATTAAAATTGAAGATTCCAATAGTGAAACAGATAATCAAAACATTGATTTAGATGGCCACGATTTGGAAATGACAGATTCAGATACTAAATCTTTTTTTGGGTTTCCCAATGTGGCGGAATTTTCAAAGGTTTGTTTGCAATATTATAATGTTTTTTTATAAATTAAATGTTTTTTTTAATTGTAGAATGGTTTAAAACAAATAGTTGAAACAACTAAATGCATTAACGCTTTGCCATCTGGTGCTTCCAGGGACTTGTATTCGGCACATACTTCTTTTCAGAAAATTATCAGAACTCATTCTGACAGAATACTTGAAATAATTTCTGGTGTAATTAAATCTCAAAATATTAAAGGAAATATTCAAAGACGTGATGACGATGAAAAATTTGAACTTCTTCAGGAATGTAATGATATTATGCTGGAACGTGTTAACTCACATATTGATATATTAGCTGGAATTAGAAAAGCACCAGAAACAATACAACAACTTGTTGAGACAACTATACAACCAAATACAGCTAAACCTTTAAGTGGTAGTTGGAATGAACGTCGTTTTCAATCTCCTCTTAGATCAGCTAAGTATGTTCATTTGGTCATTTTAAATAAAATTAGGTAAAAATATATTGTATTTTAATTTTATAGATTAATAACCGCAAAAAATATTCAACGACCTCAAACAAATTTCAAGATTCCAGTTGATAACAGCAATGCAAACCCATTTGAACCTAAAATAAAATATAAACCAAATTCAATTAAGCCACTTGCAATACTTCCAGAATATGGAGAGGATGGCAATATTGAAAGGTAGAAAATACACCTGTTTTAATTTTTGATAAAGAAAAATACAAATATTTATATTTTTAGTTACCTTCATCCTTACGAGTTCGAATTAAATAAATTCAAACCTGATCCTGCTCAGTTAATTAAAGTTGAGCCAAAAAAATATCTTTTAATTGAATCAACACCATTAATTCTTGTCGATTCTGAAATAAAACTGAAAAAAATGATAGATGAATTAAAATTTTTTAAAGAGATTGCTGTGGATCTGGAACATCATTCTTACAGAACTTTCCTTGGAATAACCTGTTTAATGCAAATATCCACACGTGAAAAAGACTACATAGTTGACACGTTGATATTGCGAGAAGAATTACATGTTTTAAATGAGATTTTCACAGATCCCTCAGTTGTAAAAGTTTTCCATGGTGCGGACAGTGATATTATATGGTTACAACGTGATTTTTCTATTTATGTTGTTAATTTATTTGATACTCATCAGGCAGCTAAGATTATTGGATTAGCAAGATTGTCATTAGCATATCTTCTTAAACATTACTGTAATATTGATTTGGATAAAAGTTTTCAACTAGCTGATTGGAGAATCAGGTGAGCATCATAATAAAAATTAATCAGGTACATATATATTTTAAGTTTTTTTTTATTATAGACCAATTCCTGATGAACTTATTGTATACGCTAGAAAAGATACGCACTATCTTTTATATATTTATGATTTAATGAAGAATAATTTAATAAAATCTAACAATGGACAAATTAAAACTCTCAGTATGTCTATTCAATTAAGTACAGAAATTTGCAAAATTGTAAAGGATTTTTATTTTTCTTAAACATTTTTTTTTATTAATTTTGTTATAAATTTTTTAGAGATATATAAAACCTCACCTTTATCCTGATTCACATATGGAAGTTTATCGAAAATCAAAAAAGAATTTTGATAATCGTCAACTTTATGCATTGAAAGAAATATTTGGTTGGCGCGATAAAATTGCTCGAATCGAAGATGAAAGTTTTGGTTATGTGCTGCCAAATCATATGATGTTACAAATTTGTGAAAGTCTTCCACGAGAGATGCAAGGAATTTTAGCGTGTTGCAATCCGATTCCACCATTGGTCAGACAAAACTTAAATCTGCTACATCAGATTATACTAAAAGCTAGAGAACAACCATTAGTTATGGTTCGTATTTTGACTTTAGAGTTTTTATTCGGATTATTAACTTTTTATTTAGTTAATTACAGAAGAACAAATTCAGTCCAGTCGTGTAACTGGAAGCGTTAAGGATATAAACAGCGCTCTTAATTGCCCACATGATCTTTCTCATAATACTGAATTCAGAGATGATTTACCGACTCTACTAGGAAATATTTCTAGTGAAACAACTAACAAAGCAATTCGATTAGCTAAACCAGCATTGAGTGTATTTCATACTCCTGAAAATTCGGATGATGAAACATCCAAAATGGTTGTTGCTAAATTGAGAAAAATTAAATTTGTTAGCCCGTATGAGAGATATAAATTAGTTCTTCCATTTGCTGAGCAACAAAGGCTAAATGCTGCTCGAAAGGAACAAGAATTTGAGAGTTCAAAAATTCTTTGTCCTAAAAAAATAGATGCGGTTCGTTAGTATGATGCTTTAAATTCTAAATATTTTATTAATTTATTTTTACTATATCTTTAGCCTAAAATAATTCTTAAAGAACAAGAAAAAAAGGAAGAAGTTTCATTACACGAAATGAATAAAAAACGTAAAAAGGAAGAAGCAGAAGATGAAAGAAAAAATGATACTGTGAAGAAACAGAAAATAAAAGAAGAATTGCAATCAAATGAGATTGATATTAATTCAAATGAAGAAAGCTCTAATCTAGATAACACAATAGATACATCAATTCCTGCGGATCGAATAAAAAAAACAAGAAAACCAAAATACATAAGTAAAAACGATACAAGACAAAATTCAAGTAAACCCATTGATTTTGATTACGCCAGTGTTGATTATAAGAAATTCCAAGGTGGCTCCCAGACTCAAAATCCTTGGAATCAGAATAAAATCAATCTGAAGAATCAAGGCCAACACTCAAAGGGCGAAAAAAAACAATTTAATAAATTATTTGCATTTAGCAATGTTAATAAAAGAGGAGGAAAAAAGTAAATGATGTCAAATAAGATAAATTTGTTATATAATACAAAATTTTATATGAAAATAAATAAACAACATATTAATTAACCGATCATTTGATTTGGATTTGTAGTCGTATATAATGTGTACATTTTTTTACTTAATTCTGGACCTATTTTTCTCACAGAAGATAGAGGACCTCCGCCAGCTCGACGTACGGGTATGTTAGTTAGTAGGTTTGTTCCAACATCTTTTTCGCTGTGTTCATAAACCTTCAATAGAATTAATTTTTTTTATTGTAAAACTAAAAAAAAAATGAATTATTTTTTTTACCTCTATTAAATTTTTTGGCATTGGATATTCTTTCATAATTGCTTCTGCTGTTTCAAGCGTAACTAAAGAAAGTTTTATTAAGTGTTGTTGCCATAATCGTGACAAACCATTAGAATCTTGTACCGATACACAATCGCGGTTGTCATTCATTATGTAAAAATCTTCTTGATTGTATTTTTCATTTAATTGCTTCCTTTTGTGAATAATTGCAAATTTAATAAAAAATTTAGAATAAATCAACTGACAATTATACTTATAAGGTATTTCAGCTATTGATTTACTAAATTGTGCGACAAGTAACCCAAAATCTGCTGAAGTCTCTAGTAATCTATGATTGACATTTTCGAACAACTGAAGTTCTGTTAACACTAATTCTATTTCCTTTCTTCCGACAAAGCTTTTGTTAATCCTTATAAAGAAAAATTGTTATATTAATCAGGGATAAATATAAAAATGAGTACCTGCAAAATTCTCGCAGTCCAAAAACAACTAAGGTGATTAATTTATTCGGATAAATTTCTTTTACTAATTTAATTTTTGGATGTAATTCTTTTATCTTTATCAAATTTACAACTTCTTCACCAGGTATTAAAACTATAATATCCTTTTGATCTTCATATTTATCAGTTAATTGCAATTCACCATTTGAACTCAACGTTTGTTGCAGTTCTTTCTGCCAATAAATTGTGCCAGGAATTTTTTGTGTGACAATTTCGTATGAAATTTTGAAGTCCGCTAGATTGCTAAGAACTGTTGAACCATGTGGATTTTTTAAACACATTGGATCTATATGTGCTGTAATGGCCTGAAAAAAACATGTTTTGAATTAACCCTCTAATATTTAGACTAATTTTGTTCATAATCTGGAATTTTACCGTTTTTTTTATTTGTTTTTGTTTTTCTAAAAGTGCTTTACGTTCCAGCCTTTGTATGTTTTTCTCTTCAAGAGTTTTGGTTTTTCTATTTTTTTTCGGTGGTTCCATATCAGTCTACAAAATATTAATATTACATTAAAATAAATTTGTTTTAAAAATCAAATTGTATTTCTGACAGCTATTTATTTGTGTCCACAAATTTCTTCTTTTTGTCGCAGTGGAGATAAAACACACCAACATAAAATAGGCGCACACAATCATAATATATACCGGCTTCACACATGTATAAATTATAAAATTTTGTATAAATTAAAGTTTAGTGTAGCAGTACTATTCTATTATGCTAGAGAAGCAAAAGAAAAGAAGCGCAGTAAAATTAAATTTGTGCATGAAAATCAATGTTTCCTTAATTATATTAATTACAAAATAAGTTTTGAAATAAAAAAAAGAAAAATTAACTTCAATAACGTATGTTTTCTGTGTTATTCTTTAATTCGTATACTTTTCATTGAATTTCTTAATATATAGCGTCGCAAAGTTGTTGAAAATTAAGTAAGTTTATGTTGTAGTATTTGGTTCTGTTTTCTTAAAAAATAAATGACGACAAAAGTTTTGTTTGTTTTTTATATCTAAAAATTTTATTATAGTTGTTTCCCTCATTGTTATTGATTTTCATTGTTTACAAATAAACTATTGTTATTAATTATTGAATTCAAAGTTTAAACTATTGTTTAACTTAAATTTCAAAGTGTGGATTTAAGATAAATAAGATTTTCGGTTTGAGTTATAAATATCAGTTTTGTTTTCAATAATATTTCAAATAAAAAATATAAATTAAATTCCGTATCCATTTTTGACATGACAATTTCTCCAATTTTCAATCAATTGTGCCATCTTTCGTTGGGAGTTGCAAGTTTTTTTTTGATATAAAATTTAATTGTGGCGTTTGTGATTTTTAAATTGAATAAATCCGTTAAATAAAAACAAAATAAATTAGATTAAAACAAGCATTTGATTATTTTTTAAATATGAGTAGTACTTATAAATTTATTTTGTATATTTTTTATTTTTAGAAAAAGTGTTAAAACAAAAGATGCAGGAAATGGACTCGAATATGCCGATGAATAATATATCCGATGAACAAATTATAGTTGGAGGAGAATATCTTGTACAGCGTCAAGATGCAACTTGGCGTAAATTATTTTGATTGATATTTTAGTTTCATTAATTAGTATCACAATTTTAGAGTAGACAAAAGAAATTAAGTATTAACGTAAAAGAGTTTTTGCAATATGGTTTTACAGTAATTTTGTTGAAGTTCTACTGTTAGCTTCGCTTCCCTAATGTTCTTATATTTTTAAATAATATAACTTTAATTTCTTAAGATAATAAATTAATATTTTTTTATAGATCCAGCACATATAATTCAAGCACGTTTAAATGAGTTTAATATTTATGAATATTATATACATTATGATGGTTTAAATCGTCGTCTGGATCAATGGGTTAATAAAGAACGTATTATGTTCTGCACAAATGAATCGAGTGAAATTGATAATATGAAAGTTGACACGGTATTTGAGTTATCAGGTATAAATCAGGATAGTGGCGATAGAAAAATAACACGGAATCAGAAAAGACGACACGATGAAATAAACCATGTACAAAAAACGCTGGACGAAATGGATCCAACAACAGCTGCTTTAGAAAAAGAACACGAAGCCATCACAAAAGTTAAATATATTGATAAATTAAGAATTGGTAAATTTGAAATAGATACCTGGTATTTCTCCCCGTATCCAGGTAAAAGATGAATAACTAATCTTTATAATAACTAAAGAAATAATTACCTTTTTCCACAGATGAATATGGAAAAGTTGGTACATTATATGTGTGCGAATACTGTTTAAAATACATGAAATTTGCAAAAACATTTCGTTATCATCAGGTAAATATAGAGTATTTAGCAGATTATGTTGAATTTAATGATTCAAAATATATTTAAAAATTTTTTTTTGATAAATTTACGAGTTATATGCATTAATTTTTTTTTTAATTTAATGTTTTTAAGACTGAATGTGTTCGACGTCAACCGCCAGGAAATGAAATATATCGAAAAGGAACAATATCAATATTTGAAATAGATGGACATGACCATAAAATTTATTGCCAAACATTATGTTTAATGGCAAAATTATTTTTGGATCACAAAACATTATATTATGATGTTGAACCGTTTTATTTTTATGTATTATGTGAAATTGATAAAAAGGGTGCACATATTGTTGGTTACTTCTCAAAAGTAAATTATAAATTCAATTATATTAAATTAAGAAGCTAAAATTTCATTGTCAAGCTAAAATTTTTGTTATGAGTTCCTTTTGAACGTAACCCGAATAGCTACGTAACCTAAAAAAAATCTTTGCTTTTTTTAACAGGAAAAGGAATCACCAGAAAATAATAATGTTGCATGCATATTAATATTGCCACCATATCAACGTAAAGGTTATGGAAAGTTATTAATTGCATTCAGTTATGAATTATCCAGACGTGAAGGTATTTTTGTTTTTGAAAACAATATTTTAAGATAATATATTTGACATTGACTTTGTATTACTATTATTATGATTATTATTAGGTATTATTGGCAGCCCTGAAAAACCATTATCAGATTTAGGACGTCTCAGTTATCGCAGCTATTGGGCATATACTTTATTAGAATTAATGAAAGAATGTCGGGCAACTATGTCTATTAAAGAGCTCAGGTACATTTTAATCATGATTTTGATCAATCTAGTAAATATAATATTGTTATCATTTAGGATGAAACAGATTAGAGAACAATAATATTTTTTTTACTCATAGTGATTTTATATGTTAATCTTCCAATTATATCAATAAATTTAATGCCATTTTCGAATAAATAATATTTGTCCTCTCACTACTTTTGTAATTTAATCATATTTTTGTACATCTGTACTATTAATAAAAATAATTAATAGTAAATTTTACATAATAAATATGTATTTTCAGTGAACTAAGCGGTGTAACATCTGAGGATATTATATATACTTTGCAATCAATGAAAATGATAAAATACTGGAAAGGATCAAATGTTATTTGTGTAACACCAAAAACAGTTATTGAACATTTACAGCTACCACAGTTTAAACGTCCTAAACTAATGGTCGATCCAGCTTATTTAAAATGGATGCCACCACGCAGGATATCAACACAAAAAAATAATAAAAAGTAATAAAAAATATTAATTTTTTTACATTCTCAAAAATGAAAACCAAATGATTTTTAGTGTAGTTTTTTTTCGAAATAATTTAATTTCTATTTAACAAAGAAAAAACAATATGAATGAATGAATTTTTTGTTTGAATTATCCTGAAATGCTTATTTTCTTCAGTAATTTTTATAATGTATTTAAATATTTTAAAGCCAAAAATTTGTATTTAACTATTAAGTTTAATTTAAATTACTTCAGCTGAAATATAATTGAAAAACAAAATGAATTTTGACAGATTAAAACATTATACTTCTTGAAGAGTTTGAATCTTATATTGAATTTATTATAAAAATTACTTTAAAAAAAAGTTCTTTTATCAATTAAATTGTAATGAATAGATATAATAATTAATAATTTAATAATTAATAATTAATAATAGTAATAATAATAATCTGTTTCATAATTGGATGAACGTTTTAGTTTAGACAAAAAAACAAAAGAAAACAAAACATAACACTTAATATTCAGAACTTATAAAGAAAAACATGAAATAATATGAAAAAAATTACAAAATTGTTATTTATTAATCCTAATTCCTTCTAACCAAGAATCAAAAAATAAGAAAATCTTTGTTAAAAATTTTTTTTTTTAATAAAATAGGGTTAAATCAACATCAGAATATAAAGAAAAACCAACTACAGAAACCTCTTCAACACCAGAATTGAGTTCATCAGATTCTATAATTTCAATTAATTAAAATTTAAAGTAAAGAACTTGATAAAACAGGATGATATTAAAAGCATTTTCCTATTTAAATTTTACAATAGCCAGAAAATGGAAGATTTATTTTTGATTCTTTTAAAGAATTGTATTATATTTTATTTGAAACAAAAGGAAGTCTTAATAAATTTATTTAAATCATCATTAGTTTCTCTCAATATAACACTAATATTATTAATTAAGTAAACAATATTAACATATTCCTAACACTAAATCCATTTAAATTAATACCAAAAATTAATAAGTTTTTGGTCATTTTGGCGAAAACTACTCACATTTTTAATATTATTTTTGAATCAAGAATTTATTATGGTTGAACATTTTCAGTGTCGACAAAAATTATACTTTAGAAGTTTAAATAATGTCCTTAAATATTTCGTCATATTAAACTGGTGTAAATCAAATTATGACAATTTATCTCAAAGAAAATAATTAAATAAAGTGTTAAAGGTAAGTTCATGGACAAGTTTTTTAATATGTATTTCTAGCGAAAGATCAAATTTATAATTATTATTATTTACCACAACACATCAGCACAACTATTTATTGTTTTATTTCGTTTTATTTATTTTACATTTCACATTTCCGTTTATGATAAATTATACACACTCACATTTTTAACGTCCTTAATTTACCTTAAGTTATTTTAATTTAAATATTATTTAATTTATTTTACTATTTGCTTATTATAAATAAAAATCTAAACTTCATATTGAAATGAAAATTTACCATGATCATATTTTGAAATTAGCAAAAAGGCGGAGTCAATAAATGAGACGCCCTATTTTAGTAACATAAATAAATAAATAAATAGGTATTATTTTTTTCACTATTTTTTTCAAGTAATACATTTTTGTGTAATTAATTTCTCTTCATTTTCTGAAATATTTAATTATTAAAATAAAAACAAAAAATAGAAAGATTAACAAACTTTAAGTATCTTATAACTATCTATGTATTTAATAAATTAAATTGATTTATTATGCAGGATGAAAGTTATCTTATTCTGGATGAAAATTCCTTCATAAAAAAAAATTAGGTATGTTAAATGATGAAAGTTATCTTATTCTGGATGAAAATTCCTTCATAAAAAAAAATTAGGTATGTTAAATGCAGCAATTCACATTATATTTAAGAAATATTAATATCTAATAATATTTCTTAAATCTAATGTGGATTGTATACTTCTAAAAAAGTCAAAAACGAGTTTCAATTAAAGCGAAGTTGTTTTTATGTGTTTGAAAAACTAAAGAAATTTATACACAGAAGACCACCCTTATATAAGAATAACATATAAATGTATATATATCTATTAGTTGAGGATTGGTATAACTATATAAAAAGCGACACAGAAACTCTTTTATTATAAATTAAACCGTATTATAAATGTTTGGATACAAAGTCAAGTCCGTGACGTATTATATAATTTTATGATCCAAAATAGGTCATTGAATTGAATAAACCGATTTTTTTTTAAAAATACATATTTCAGGAAATTCGTATTACCTGTATTGTTAAGATTATTTCATAAATATATACAGAAAAAAATCTGTATTTTTTATGATTTTATTATTTCCATTGCAAAATTTTTTTCGGTTCAGTTGCCATAAAAATTGTGTTTGAAATAAATTAATATAAATGAAAGGATTTTTTTTTGTAAAGGAAATATAATTTTTATGATCTCTTTTGGTATCATGTTTAAATTTTTTTTTTATTATTATTAACGGTTGAACAAGACGGAACAATTCTTACATATCAATGAATTTTTAGTATATTTATTTGGGTCTATAGAAAAAGAATTCAATTTATTTTTTATTCGTTACCCCTACACGGACATTGTTCCTTATCCTTTTATAAATATCTGTAGGTATATAATGAAGTTTAAGAAAACCAAAAAAATTACAAGTTTTTCAATGAGACCTTAAATATATGAATTTTAAAATAATTGATGTGTTTCGATATTAATAAATAAATGATAAGGATTAGAATATATTAATTATTGCCGTTTTTTAATTTGGATAAAATATATTATTATTATTAATAAATATAGGTACAAATAATTTTTTAGCTGCGGTAATTTATTTATATAATTTAATCCATTAATAATCCAATATGATTTTTTGGATTATATTTTTTAGTTCTTTTGATAGTTAATCTTTTTTAGTAAATCATATACATTTTTCCTTCCCTTTTATATTTGTCTTTTTCATTTGAGTAGATATTAAAAATTGGCATGATATAAAAATTTTATAATTAAATTCCATTAGACTGAAAATAATAAAACAAAAAAAAAAAAAAATGTAGCGCGATTTTTTTTTTGTGATGATGGTTTATGGTTTATTTAATTTACTTTTGGCCTATTTAGTCAAAAATAATTAAATATATTTTCGTATATATAAATCTTATTTCATCATCACGCCAAAAATGATAACAACTTATATAGAAAAACCAAAATGGTGTATAAGAAAGAAAATGTAATTTAATTTAATGATTTTCATTTTATTGCCATTTTATGTGCACATATACATAAAAAGGCGAGAGCCGACATACTTTACTTATTATATTAATATCCCTCACTTTTTTCCTTTCTAAACATTTTAATATAATAAGAAAACGACCATCGCATAAACTCAATATATCTGAAGAATGCGGGACGCAACAATTCTACAACAGCCATCATTATATTTTCCTTATTATTATTATAACTTTTATCTGCGTATAAAAGGAATTTCATTTAAGTTTCTTCTCTTTTATGATTGAGTAGAATTTTTTTTATGTACTTTTGTGCTATATGATGAAAAAAAGAAAAGGAATATATTTTTATAAAAAGATGGCTGACAAAATTTCACCCCT
Organism: Pedicia rivosa; assembly: GCA_963082725.1. Taxonomy (NCBI): domain Eukaryota; kingdom Metazoa; phylum Arthropoda; class Insecta; order Diptera; family Pediciidae; genus Pedicia; species Pedicia rivosa. The sequence goes on along the minus strand of OY720153.1, from coordinate 4,126,865 downwards.
ATATATATATATATTTGAGCAACGTATATCGTATCATAATAAAAAGATTGTTGATTTTCTTTAGTGTTTGTGTTAGTGAGTGGAAAAATGGCGACGTATATTCTCGGTTTTCTTTTTGTGATTAAATTTATATTTTTCATTTTTAATAATGTTGATTTTAGAAATTTTATTCTATTATTGTATAAATATTTCACATATAATTATTTTATTTCTTATTAAAAATTTAGTTTGTTAAAGAAAAAGCAAATATTCAGTTATTTTATTTTACTATAAGCATATTAAATATTATTAATAATTTAAATTTCTTTAGAAGACGTGTAAATGAATTTACTTATTCCTTACCATTACAACTGAGACACGAACTCAGGACCTTTCACTATCCGGGTGACATTGACACTTTCATATTTCTCATTTGATGATTATTTATAAGTTTCAATAATTTTTCAACCCAAATAGCAAATGAGCTCCATGATCCAAATTGAGCTGTACCCATTGAATTGACTATGTGTTAAGAAAAACAAGAATATTGAAGGGGCATAAAAAATTGAGCATCAGTCGGTAAAAAATATTATATTTGTGGATACCAATTATAATATTATTATTATTAATGTTTTAACTTTTGTTATATATTATTGCTCTATATAAATAGTTATATTGTGAAAAGTATGTAAAATATTGTAAAAAGTATGATTTGATAATTAAAATTAAATATTAATTCTTTTTATTTAAATTTAAAAAAAAAGAAATTCCGTTGTGAAAAAAGCAGAGACACAAATTGGGTTACCTGAAAAATGTGAAAAATAATAATAATAGGAAAATGAAGACAAAAATTTAGACTTAAACCAAAATGGTTAAATCATATTTAGCATAGATGACGCCAGTATGCATCAAAGAGATTTCATTTAAAATATTGTTTGTGTGCTTGCTATTTATTTTCGTTTTTTCGTGCTGATTGATTTTACTTAGAGGCAAACGATTATCCGTGCGTAATTATTTTACTATTTTTAATTTAATTTATTATTAATTAAAAAAACTACCTTTATATTTTTCATTTATTAGTGAAAAATTCATTAGGTAAAATCGAATCTCATTCTTCAATGTTAAGTTAATATAATATTTATTATAAGATCACAATTTTTTGCATTTTGTAACTTAAGATCATATAAAGACATTTAATAAATGTTGCAAAAAACTTATTAAATGCCTAACCTTAGTACAAAGTTTCTTAAGTATTATATAAAAAATTACCTAATCAATCGATATAATGTACTAAAATTTTAAAATCGATTCAATAATAATTTCAATTAGTTATGGAAAATATTGAAATTTATTTATGTGGTATCGAATTGTGTGACACCAACAAAAAAGAATGGTTGGTTGTCATTTTTCTATGCGATACAATTGATAAAATAATTTAATCTAACTTTGTACCATAAATGTGTTCACACACACATACACATATAGAGGCTTCCATTTTGTAGAATAGGTTTATGTTCTATATATATATTCTATATATAAGAAGTATAGAAAGAAGAAGTTGAAGTTTTCTTCTTGTTTTTTTTTTGTTACTTTATTTTTATGTTTTTAAGGGATAGAAAGATAAGAGGGAGAAAACATTGTAACTCAAACTCAAAGTATTTTTTTTTTCTATAGATTGGGTGGGAAACCGGCAACAAAAAAAAAAATTCTGTTTTATCTCAAAAAACGAATGAAAAACTCAACTTTGGATCGTAAAATTTTCATAAGGGTCTTTTCTTTTTTTGATGATATAAAATAGAATAGGAACACACAGTTATACTTAGTTGTATGTATATACGTTGTACCAGTATATATTCTATATATGAAATAAAGGTAAGATTGTTTATATGGATGGAGTTTTAAAAACAGAAGTAACTTTTGTTACATCGTAGTTAGTGTATATGAGAAAAGAAAGTTCTAATTATGAAAGTTTTGTGAAAATTTGTATTTCCTTTAATTTAGTTTTTTTTTTTTAAAAAGACCGACGGAATTCTTTTTATTTACATTTTTGCTATAGAATATTTGAAAACTAATCCACATCACGCACTCAACAGTGTAATCCACTTAAAGCATATATATATATATATTGCTATTGTATCCATCATCCCTATAAATATATACTTTACCCTCCCCCACACCATCTTCATATCAAAACATATATATATATATATATATATATATATACTTTGGTACATAAAGATAATAAAAATAGCTAGAGAGAAAAAAAAACGCACCCTCTTTCAGATTGTAATAACAATAAATATATTTTTCTTCTTTCTGAAGTCTGTTGAAGCGAAAATGTTATATTCATTTTAATGGAAAAAGTTCAACGTCGGCCATTTTCCATAATAAAGATAATGATTATTTGATTCTGAAAATGCGCGAAGTTCAAAAGAAAATAAAATTTTAGCAGAAAATTCTATAATAACATAAACTTATTTTTTTTTTTATTTATTTATTGTGTTATTCTTTTGAAAGAAAACCATCAAGACAAAAAAAAAAGTTACATAATGCGTTAAAGGATCATTAATTTCTAATTTATAATTTATAACTTTTTGGCAAGAAATTTAATAAGATTAAAAAAGAATCGTTAAGAACAAATCTCCATCAGAAGAACTTTGACGGAAGACATAATTAAAGATTTTGATTAATTTGATTATTATAAGATTTTAGAATATATAAATTAACCACTTAAGACAAATCAAAGTTTTTTCCTTCTATCAAAAAATTCATGCCTTGATCATCCAACATCATTCAATATCTTAACGATAGAATTTCGTGCGTTAACTTTCAACTAAAAGTTCGATTTATTTAAAGGATTTAGATTTAAGAAACTTTATAGTGTTACTTTATTTTTGCTTTTGAATTTATTAAATTGCATTTATGTTTGACTTTCAACTATAGTTAATATATTTGAATTCAAACGATTTTTTCGACAAGTGACTAAAAGTCAGTGTGGCTAATAATAAGATTAGTTTAATTGGTATATATGTGCGGTTAAACATTCCTATATATTTATTTATTATAATTCTCATACCATTATATTGATATCATCAATATAATCGATCATTAAAACACAACTTAATATCAAAAACCCATCAAACTCATCAAGACTACATTAAAATTTTCAAATAACGAAAAAAAATAAAAATATGTCTACCATTTTGTAAAATGTATAAATATTTAAATCGAATTAAAAGAAGAAAAAAAAAATGAACAAAACACGAAAACGCGTTTTGTCACATCAAAACTAACTTCAAACCTACGTCAAGCCACGTCTTTTGTTTCTTATATTATTCTTATTTTCCTTTCATCATCAACACAGCATCTAAATGTTTGTTGTTACATGTTTTTTCGATATCAAAATCAAAAGTCGTAAATTCTAAAATTCCAAATAAAAAAAAAAAAAAAACGAAGGTATTTCTTGTCTTCAGTTTTTTTCTTTCTTGACTCTTCTAGATGGAAATCATTATTAAACAAAATGATAAATTTTAAAGTGACATTTCTTAAGATTTAATGCCCTTCTATGGATTTTGGACATGAACACAAAATAATAATGGAACTCAAATTTAAATATGGTGGCTTTTGATCAACTAAAAATTATCAGGGTTTGAACATCGAGCTTTTACATTTGTTTTTGTTTCTTCTTGTTCTTATAAATACTGAATTATAGCATATACGTGTAACGTTAAGATGGTCTTCGTCTTACCATCAGAATAATTAACAACGAACAGAAATTTATTCAAATCTCGCATTTATATAATTTTAGCGGTCATTTTTAATCAAATTTTTTGGCAGAAATTATGTATGCGGCGTGAATTATAATTTCAACAAAAAAAAAATGTTTAAAGGAAATAAAAAGAAAAAAAAACAAATTCTAATTGAATTTGTTTTTTAAAAAGAATGTAGAATTAATTTATTTTATAAAGATGCGAAATTTAAATTCTTTACACATTGAAAAATTTCTGTACTGATGGAAAGTTAATTAAAATTTTTGTAATTTCTATACGTTGGCTCTCCACTCGCACACAAGTTAATTGTCAAACCCTGCATTATGGTTTATCCATCTTTAAAGAAAAACCCTCTTATATACACTTCATAGATCAAAAGAAAATAAAACATTAAGTGAAATTTATTATCAAATTCAAAACACGTTTTTTGTTTTGTTTTGTCATTTTTTTTTTTTTATTTCATTTTTTATTTATATTTTTCGTTCTTTTAAAATAAAATTTTTATGATCACAACGATTCTTTATAGATGATGTAACTTATACTCTTATAGATTTTGATGTAGGTGTTCCTATAATCATTTAATTGCAATTTCAAATTATGTAGATTTGACAAAAAAAAAAAAATTGTCTGTGAAACTTTAGAGAAAATATTTATAACGGAAAATTATTAAGATTCAATAATTTAAAAGTCAAACTCTTGATTTCTCAACTATTTGAAGTCATGATGATTATGGAATCTATAGAATGAAGGTGATACTAATTTCAGATTATAAGTTCTTCACAACCATTTTAAGTTGAGTTCAGTTCAGAAATGAGGAAATGAATAAAAAGTGTTTAAAGAGCGACTAAAAATTACCATAAAATGCGATATATTAATGAATTATCTGTTGTAATTGCCTTATGTCTTCATGTGTAAAGATGAAAGATATAAATTGAAAAACAATAAATACAAATTAAATTCGAATTGTAATTAAATTCAGTTCAAAAGCATTTAAACATTTTTTAATTTTTTCATATAATAACAAATGTCTTCACATATTTCCAATTATGGAAAACTCCAAATATAAATCATCCATTTATTTTCAATCAATTTTCAAACTTTCCTTATACGTTTTTTTTTTACAATATATTTTCAAATATAGAATCACGACTTTTTGACTTCCATTTATTGAATAATCTGTATAAAATATTCGGTTTTTATTAAATAATTTTTGTATAAGGAATAAAACGATAATTTGACGTTTTTTTTATTTACAAATTATATTCTTACAATTACAATAAAAATAAAAACAAAACTTTATATAAGAGTTTAAATGTTTGTGGTTTTATAATTAAAGTTTAAGAAAAAAATATTGCAACAAATTGGACTTATAAAAAAAAATTAAATTAATTGTGAAAACTTAAAAATGTTCATATAAAGTATTCGACAATCTGAGTTAATGTTTTGTTCAGGGACTTTTAATTTAATGTATATTATTTGGGTAATTGAATTCTGTTCTATTTATTTTATACGATATAAATATTGAATTATAATGTAATCCACACAACTTTTTCTATCACGCCGGGATTTGAATTTACAATATTTTATGTATATGACAATCGGATGTTTAGCGTAATTTCTAAATTGAAAGTCAAATGGAAATTTATTGTAGAACATTGTTTTGGTAAGTATTGAATATTCTTAGTTCTTTTAACAAAATGTCTTCAAGCAAATACTTAACATTGCTTCATATATTCATCAGCCAATAAAAAAATCGTCTATAATCTTCGTAAATGTTTAGAAAAATATGAAATTTAATCTTAATCTTAATAAAAAGAAACGCCCGCTCTCTAATTCGGTTTAAAGAAATAAAAATGGTTAGAATTGAATGTTGAAAGAAACATGGCAGCCGTCGGTCTTTTTAACAAAAATTGACATGACATGACAGTGGAAGATTTTTAAAATATTATGAGAACATTGTTGTAGAAAAAAGATACATAAATCAAAATATTTTGTTCAATAAGAATTAAGGATATTTAGATAATATATTTGTATAAAGAGATTCTACCTCTATACTTATAATCTTTTCATGTTTCATTTCAATTTTCATATAGACAAGTTTTGAAGAATTTATTCAATATCAATTTGAAGATAGAAAAATTCCTAAATTTATATTATAGACGAACATCACTCAGGGTCAAAAAAAAGTTCGTTATAAACAAACTTTTGTACAGCACCAGATTATTATGTAATGTATTAGATAATTATTTCGAAAAAGACAAAGAAAAACTCAATTAAAATTTTTCTGAATAGGACAAAGAATCACAACTTATTTCTCCTCGTCCTTCTTCTTGAAATTATTCCAGTTTTTGATCTTTCCTATAGAATAAATTTAATTAAAAATATTGAAAACTATTCGGAATTGTTAGATTTATTATTAAAAGCTTTTTTATTTCTTTTAAATTCTTTTGATTCTCTAAGCATTTTATTCTATGACTTGATCATTCACAAATGTCTTTTATATCCTCATTCCATAACTCACACATTAATTTCTTGAATATTGAATTTTTTGTATAGATATTCACTTTTTAATAAAATTAAATGAAATTAAAAAATAATCCCACATTAAAAATCATAAATCAATCAGAATATTGAATTTGATGATCGTAAATAATGTGAATGTTCAAAACACAAAACAGATACAATTTTTTTTTCTTTTCTTTATAATAACACAACGTCATAGTTTTTTTTTTGTTCTTCTTTATTTAGGGTTTCGTCCGTTCTGCGTGAATTTTCGTTAAAAACTGGATGTAATATTTTTTTTGTGTTCTTCTTATTCTTTACATATTTTTTTGTTTTGTTTCTTAAAAATTGAAATTTTTAAAGATTTCACTTTTTTCTTCAGTTCATTTCTTGCTTTTTTTTTTTTCATGTTGTGACTTTTTTTTTTTTTTGTTTATTGTATATCGTTTGTTGATTCTACCAATTCACACATCAGTAAAAAAATAAAGAATTCCAAAAAAAAAGAAGAAGAAGAAGAAAAAATTGAATACAAAAACGTAGCACGTATTGTCAGACGTGGCCGACTCTCTAAATATTACATTGTTATGCGTTAAATAAATTTAATGAATGATCAGTTAAATACTTAGTCCCGTAAACTATACAAATAATATATAATTCATGATTTATCTACTTAAGCTTAGTAAAAGCTCAATTAAACTCTGATGATCTTATCAGATTTCTTAATAACAATCTTTAATTAATTTAATTAAATTCTTGTACATCTTGACTTTGTTTAAAGGTAGAAAAAAATATAATTGATCAAAATGCCAGATCCAAATTGATCTAAAGCGTAGTGCTTTTGTATTTACTATAATAGTATGGATGTTGTCTCTTAAATTACCTTTACATTAATAGACGGACTTTAAAAACTACGTTCATTATGATCATCATAAGGATCATAATATAAATACATACCATTTAGCTATGAATTTTTTAAATATTAATTATTTAATTATAACTTATACAATTTATTAAAGATTTTTGATTATCTTTTATTATATTGTCAATTTTTAAACACGTGGCGCCTCCACTTATAACCTTTTTTTTTAGTTTTGTTTTGTTTTGTTTTTTTTTTTAGTATTTTGTATTAAATATTTATAAGTGTTTGAATAAATATTTATTTGTCCATTAAATTTTTTTCAATTTATCCGTCAAATTAGAGTCTATTTATTGTTTAAATGACGTCGCGTGTGAATTTTTTTTTATCTGTTAGTTTTATTTTTTATAATAATAAAAAAAAAACTCTTCATATAAGAGTTCCCCACTTTAATATAATTTTCATAGAGAACTACGGAACCATATATAAAATATTCTATCTACATTCTACAGTAATGTTTTTTTTTTTTTGTGGAACATCCCGCATGATAAGTTATTTCGTTTCTGATTTAAATTTCAAATGCTGCATAATAAAATAACAACAAATTTATACGTTTTAGTTTCCCTTTCATAAATATTCTCAGAATAAATTTTTTTTTTATGGCGTTACCCTTAAAAAAAAAAAGGAACACAGAAATGTGTCTAAGAGAATTTAAGTGAAAACCGATGAATTTGCTCCAATTTAAAAAAAAAACAACAATAGCAATAACAGAAAATTCAGGCAATAAGGAAACAAATGTTGAATGTTTCTCAGATATATAGATGAAGGGATGGATATGGTCGGAAGGGTTGATTTTTGTTTTGGTAGCATAAATAACAGCCGCCAAGTTAATAGTTTTGCATATACAATTCACTGTTAAGGGATTTGACCGCATAAAAATATGAACAAAAAAAGAAGGGATTTGGGTTTTTTTTATGACGCCATAAATGCCAGTTTTTTGTTTTCGTTTTTTTTTTTGCTCTAATATAAATAGAAATTTTTACGCTTGTTCCACTATATATTTTATATTTTCAAAAGGATAAGAAAGGATAACACTTGCGGGAATTCGGTTTCACTTTTTTTAGATGTTTTTTTGTTTGTTTGTTTGTTTATTTTAAAGAAGCAACTTTTTTTTCTCTTCACTTTTGTGTTTTCTTTAAATTTTTGTTTTCATTATTTTGAATTTAAAAATTTCTTGTTGAAGAAGGTCCCATAAAAAAATATCTCAAAATTTTACAGTTGTCGTTGTAGATCAAGAAAAAAATACAGCAGTAAACAACAGTCGGCTTGTTAGAATTTAATTAAAGTGTTTAATTATTTATCATTCTGAGAAACGGAAATAAAAATATTCCAAATATATTCTAATAATCATAAAATTTTCATTCATGAAAAATCAATTCTTAATTATTGCAAAGAAATCTTTTATTCACTAAAATGATTTAAATTCCGGAGCCGAGGGGTAGTTTAATTTTCTCAGATTGTACTTGAACAATAAAAGGAAGATTTTACCTTTTGTTGTTTAAGTACAATCTGAGTTTTTCCATACATTTTGTATAATAATTCATGATCATGAGGTTTGTCATTAATAATATTTATAAATTCTCATTGTGACTTTATACATACTTTTTTTTTTTGTTTTCTTTTTTAAAAACAAGCGTGAAAAATACCTCAACTATTTTTCGCTAAATTCAACACATATTATTCTATACAGTCTTGTAACTCTTCTAAACCATAATATGTAAATAATTTGCAATAAATACATAATAATATATTATAGAGACAGAAAGACAAAACCACAATAATAATTCAGACGTGGCAAATTTATATTTATAGAAAAAAATATTGTGCTGGGTTTAACGAATTTGTTCTGCAACTTATTTATTTTCACTCTTTGAAAAAAATAATTTGAAACATATTTTCAGTAAAAAAAAAAAACGGGAACACAAAACTAAAATATCACAAAAAAATGTCATAAAAAGAAAAATCTAATTAATCGTCTTTCATCCGTTTTTTAATCAAACTTTAAAACTTAAAAAAATGAAATCTTTTAGTGAATTAGTGAATTATTCATGAATCTATATTTGTGACGAAATCTCTGTCTCGTTATTTATTTTAATAAAACTAAATTGAATAATCTTATAACTTAATGTAAATAAAGAAAATACAAATACAATACTATATAATGTAAAAGACAAACATTAATATAAAAAGACTTGAATATATAAGACAAATAAAACATTAGAACTTATTTATATATTTTACGTTTAAATATAAATATTAAAGAGACATTGTCATTGTATTTGACTTCATACTTATATAATTAAATGTAAATAAATAAATCTATTCGATCAATTGTGTTATTAAAATGACAATCAATGCAAAAGTAAAAACATTCCTATATGTTGTAAATATTATTCCTTTACTCCTCTAATTCTTTTACCCGCAATAATTATACTCCCTAACTCTACTCCTCAACTCATCTACTGTACGATTACAGATAATTTTTATAACTTTTAAATAAATACTCAAATTATTAATGTTCATCAATTCCAGATGAAAAACAATTCTTTATATACATATATGTATAGAAAAGAGACAAGACACGTTCCTTATTAATTTTAATTATATGTACACAAAAATCCATATAAAGACAATAAAAAATTCGGCCTATAAAATAAACTTTTTAGATAAGGGCCAAGAAAAATATAATGTATAGAAAGGAAGGAAAAAAAAAATGAAGTTTTGTATATAACGTTTCTCATAACACCCGCAGGGTGTCAGTTGGTTTTGTTATATCTATATATGGGTTTGAATTAACTGAGGGATGAAAAGCTCTTAAAATCAACAACATGACTCGCTTACGTCGACACAAAATAAATTGATAAAATGGAGGAAAAAGAATATAAAAAAAAGAAATATGAAAGAATGAATAAAACCCTGGATCAGGGATTGTCAACAATGTTCAACTAATATGAAATGATAAAGGAATATGAATATAAAGGGTTTCATAGAATCATCATATAAGTAGAAAAGGTTTGTCTTTACTGAAACTTCTGTACATGACTCGAAAAAAGAAAATATCGTAAATTTTTTTATCCATTTGGATCTGAGATGTTTGGTACAAGAGAAAATGGAGAAAATGGGGATTATACTTGGTATGGAGAAGAGAAAAAGAACGTGAAGGTATACAAAAAGAAGAGCTTTTTTACCCGGTTCCAATGAACAAGGGGTTGTTTAAGTTTACTACTTAAATATAATAATAAAAACGTCCCATAAGGCGGAGGCAATTCCGAAAGTTGTTATATTTGTTTTTTTTTGTGCGCAAAGAATATATAAGCTTCTGCTGGGAAATTGTGTTTCCAGGTTTTTATGTATATTATATACCTATGTAATATATATATATATGTATATATATTCCGCATCTGGGGTCTCAATATTTACTGCCATCCCCTATAACTCCCCCAAATATATACTCATCATCTATTCCGCACACACCAGCGATGTTTTTCACTTAACCCTGGACGACACTATATTTCTATATATATATATTTTGTTTTGTTTATTTTTACTTCAATCTATGCATGTATATGTATTTAAAAGCTTACAAACACACACACACATCTGTAGAGAAACATTTTCTAAGAAAAAAAAAACAACATGAAAAAACACTTTAAGAAAATTGTATATTTTTTTTTTATTTTATTTATTTTTGCGTCTCTAAAAGTTATGAGAGGGAAAAAAAAGGATTTAAATGGATAATCGTGTTTTCGTGTAAATCTATGATGTGATGTGGGTGTAAAAATCCAATATTGATATGCATGTATGTATATCTGTTAATTCGAGGTGATTTATAAATAAATATACTCTAAGCCATACACAAAAATGTACAACAATTTAAAATAAAAAGATTTAACTAAAAACACAAATACGGAAATATGAGTTTATTTAAAACTTTAATCAAAAGAGTATCTCCCATTATTGTGAATCTCACTTTTGTTTTATGTAGCATTTTATTACAATGAAAAATTTAATCTCAAAATTAATTCAAATCCTTTTATTCTATTGGTATATTTTTTTAATTAAACAAAAATAACAAATTTAAGAGAAAAATAAATTCTTACTTATTATTTTTGGATGGCATAATTAGGTAACACAAAGTGTTGTGAATTTATAACAAAATTTAAATAAATTAAGAAAAAATATTCTATTTTATATTCAACAAAAAAACTAATTTACTTAAAGAATTCTTTCATCTTGTTATACCATAGTCTACTGTTATACCTACTTAACTTTTTCGTCAGATCTTTTTTTTCTTTTTCTTATATTTTTTTATAAGCTTAGATTTTTTGTTGTTGTTTTTTCTTTAATTCCAATATCAAAAATTCAATCCCAAAATAAAATAAAAAATATATATTTGTTGTTGGAATCCATCATCGATACATCAGTCGCAGCCATCTTTAAAACTATTTTCAAAGTACCTATACCATTTGAGAGGAAGATGAAAAAAGAAACTAGTTTTTGTTGTTTTATTCACTCTGCTGTTGTTGTTATTATTTTTCTTATAACATAATAGGGTTTTGTTTGTCAGTGTAAAAGTATCTCAAGTCGTAAAAGTCATTGAGATTTATATTTTATATTATTTTTCGACTCCTAATATCTCTGTTTTTTTTTTTCTTATTTTTTTTTGTGAGTTGGAATGAGATTAGGTTACTCTTTCATAATAGGCCTGCATTGCGTCTTCTTCTGAATATTTGTTGTTCCTTTTTTTTGTAATTTATATACTTTTTTTTTCATCAATTGATGGGAAATGTTTCTTTTTTTTTTTTTCTTCTCTGTTTTGTATATATTTTTAGTTGGGGTTCATTTTTAAGATTGAATACTTTTTTTTCTTTCTTTTGAAACTGATGTAATGTTATAATACAGTAAAGATCCACCCATATTTTAGGTCTATTTCCATTGAGTTTACTGGATCTTTTATAAAATAAAAAAAACATGAAATAAGAGTGTGTGTGTAGAATCCCTCTTTATAAAATGTCTGCACTTTTGGAAAATACACCAATTTGACAATTGAAATTAATTGTTCTCCTGGGTAAAGAATAAAAAGATATATAAAGTAAAACATTATATAGAAATAAGATGAAGAAATATTTTTCCTCTATACATATTATTACATATTATGGGTAATCGACCGCCATTAATGTTTTATGTAATATACAAAAAAAAAAATATATATATATATATAGAGAGAAAGGATAAAACTTTCAGGAAAACAATCTTTTATTTTTATTTCTTATATTAAAGTTACACACATACACATAGTACAAAATGCACACGTGATTTATTGACTTCAAATGCAACTTTGTATAAATAACAAAAAAAAAAAAATAGTACCAGATAAAATAGAAAACTATTGCAGACGACAAATTTCCTCTTCATATAAAATAAATATACAAAGATAAATTGTATATAAGGAGTATAAAGGAGAGAACAAAAATTTCTACAAATTGATGTCAGAAAAGAAGCAATGAAGGGGGATGAGTTTTTATTTTTTTTTTTCAACTATATAAATTGAAATTAGGATAATAAATGTTTTAATAGTTTTAACATTTATACTATGCGTTAATATGTATAGGGAAATGGAGCAATATTTTATGTTCTTTTAAAATTTTATAGGTAAATTTTAACAAATTAAAGAAGTGATACAATTATAAGAATGAAAATCTTATGTATATTTTTATTCAATTGAATTAAAATTTTTTCTTGTATTCTGAATTCATGTTCATTGAACAATTTAATACTTTGATTTTTTTTCATTTATGAAATTTGCTTTTGTTTAGATCTAAATAGATTAAAATTCGATCATATGTACTTTATATAATTTATTTGATCCATCAAAAGTCTATTAAAACTGATCTGATATTCAAAATAGTTGTACTGCGTCTATTCTATATTTTTAAAGTTATATTTATAAAAAAAAAAGGTTCTCATTTTTATTCATTATTTAAATTTAACGTAATGTTTTTTTATTCTGTATGTTGTAGGTAAATCTTGTGGTTTTTCTTGAAGACCCGTATGTAAAACAATTTTACTCTGTTATTATTATTTTCACGCAACACATATTAAATATATTCAAAAAGCATCTGCACATTTTACTTACAAGAGGATTTTATATTATTATGAATAATCTTGGAAGAATTTGATAGAGGTGCGGATATTTAATTTAATAGATTATCTCGTAATGTATATAAATTTTTATGCTACAGAAGAGAGGATATTTTGTATTCGAATAACAAAATTTAATTTTATAGGTTCAGGAAAGCGTATCAAAAGCCAACAAAACATATTTGCCTTTAATATGTATATTTATGTAAAGATTTTATAAATTTTAATTGGTTTATGTCGTGATCTTGAATAAATGAACAAAACAAAAGCACATAAAATAAATGGACACGGATATAAATCTGGCCAATCATAAGATACCGAATGGGAGAAAGTCGTACATCGAGTTTTTTTTTTTGGTTATTCTTTAAACTGCACGTGTCAATTTTTTTTTCAGCCAATGATATGTACATGAACAAGCCTTGTATATAACCCTTATATATTTTCCATTTTTGTATATAAGTATATATAAATTGTATTCAAAAATAATCTTCTGACTTTGTATAAGTTTAAGTTAACCGCACCTTATTGAATTATTTAAAATTATCAGGGCATGTCGTGATCGTGACATATTATCTTTTGATTTAGGAACGTCAAAAATTTGTATAAAACTTTTTATATATGTAAAAAATTTGTATTTGGATAAAATATTCAGGGGGTTCAAACTTCTTGTTCATGTATTTCTTATTGATACTTCACGTGTAGATTTAAGTTATTTTAGATTTAAAGGTTATGTCTACTTTAAGTATGATGTTACAATAGTGAGAGTTAAATAAGAACAATAAATAATTATGTTCTACCGAATTTGTTTTTGCTCATGATGACTATAAATGAGTTTGATATTGAATAAAATTTAAAGTGTCATTTATAATTTTCCATACTCAATATAATTTTCCTATTCCAATTCACATTAAATTATTATAAAAACTATTCGATCATAGTTTGTCGACCCCTGGTAGACTAGACAAATATTTCATGTACACAAAATGATGAATTTAATATTTAGAATATATATTTGAGTTCGAGCTAAAATGTAAACATAAAAGCAATGAGGAACGGCAAGCCAAAAGGATCGAAATAAAATAAACAGACTTTTTCTTTTTATATTTTTTTTTGTCTTGTCACATGCATTCTCTTTTTTTTTTGTTTTGCTTTGTTTTTCGTTCAATGTTTATATTATTGAATAAGAATAAGATGATTGTTTTACACCGTGCCGCTGCAAATGAGTTATTCACATTTTGACATATGCTGTTAGTTAGCTGTTATATTAATAATTTATAAGTACCGGCTCGTGAGTTATAAGACTAGGTACAGAGTAACTGTACAAATTTTATTCACCTGCACAAAGTTTATTCATCTGCACAAAGTTCATTTATAACATCAGCACAAAGTTACTACACAAAGTTTTATTTATAAATTTACTAAATTACAAACAATATTTAGTAATATGCAGTATCAAATGTTTGTCTTAACTTTTAATTAAGTGTATGAAAATCTATAAAGAATCACAAAAACTGTTATTTAAAGTTATAAATAAATCCCGCACAAGCATTGATTAAGTATAAATAAATATTAGTCGTATAGAACCCATAACAAATCGTCTATTTCTCGTACATGAAACCGGAAATAATTATGCATATAAGGAGGCACAGTTTTTCGATGTAAACTAAAAAGATAAGATCTAAAAACAAATAATCCTAAAGCTCATACATACACATAGTAATTTCACATTACAAATTCCATTCTTATACCATTACTTTAATTCATTCTATTAAATGAAATTTATTCTAAGTATCCTTAGTTAGAATATTTTATACATATAAATTCTGAAGCATTAAAAATGAATCAAGATTTTTATAAAATGAAACAAAGGAAAAATTAAACAAATATTCCATTGAAATTCCCCGTAAAGTCTATAGATAAATATTTATTAAAATTTACCTTATATAATATAAAATCTTATCGACATAACGTATATAAACGCTATATAATATTATCTAGGTTACAATACAGAATATTTAACTTTTGTATATAAATCATACACACACTTATATTAATACATAGATACAATTTTATGAATATAAAATATTTTTATATTGTATAATAATAACAAGAACAACAAAAAAAACTCATCACCATATAAAATGTATAAATAGTAAATAAATATAATATAAATTATTATGGAGTGCAGACTTATACTTAATAGAACATTAAAATATCTAAGTTTTAATGCTCATAATATTCTCTCTTTCGTTTATGTTTTGTTTTGTTTTTTTTTGTTTTGTTTTATTTTTGGTTGAAATATTTTTGTAAAGAAAGAAAATTAAATATTTTAATTGTTATAACTTTCGCTAATGTTATTGCGGGAGGTTTTCACGTATGAATTTTATTTTACCTTTTTTTTTTCATAATTTCTTGACTGTAACAAAATTAGCTATGCAGGATTATATAGAAAGTGATTACAATGTATGTACGTACAGAAATTTAAATGTTGTAAATTATTCTTTTCAAATTTGTGTTCTCGCTTTTGGTATGTGCGTCAGCAAATATTTAGAAAATAAAAGCACAAAGAGGAAAATTGAGAAGAAGAAAAAATGTAATAAATTTTTCCATTACATTCTCATCCTTCTTAATATTCCTTCTTCGTCAAACTTTTTGTTTTTATGATTATTCTTCCGTGTGCAAAAGGAGAGATATAAAAATATAAAGGGAGAAAAAAATAAATTTAGAAAATTTTCACAATGATGACGACTGCGCTCGCTCATTCTCGTCCAATCGAATGCTTTCAGTATTTATTGTCGTCTTATATCGATTTTCTCAAAGGAACCAATAAAATTGTAACAAAATTCATTTTCCTAGGGATCTGGGATTTTTTTTTTCCTTTCTTTCATTTTTTCTTTTCCTTTTTCCAATTTTGGCATGTGACAAGGGGGATTGCGCGCACGCGATAACGAATATTTATTTGCGAGGGGTTTTTATTGTTTGGTTGTTTTAATGATTTTCTATCTGTTTCGCTATATATATATTTATATATGTAAATCTTGAATAAATAAGTCACATCTACAAATTCAAGATGTATATGCGAGTGGATGATATACAAAACCCTACAGCTATGGCATACAAAGTACCTGAATTCATAAAAATATCATCAAGAATAAATTGTGCTAGTGGATTATTCTTATTATTTTTTTTAAACAACTTTAACAATTTGATTTTTACTTTATCCATAAAATAATGAAGCATCTATAAAAATCAGTCGAATATTGTACTTCCTGTAAGTTTTTACATAAATTTATCATTTTAAAGAGATAATTACCATATGCTAATTGCACCCACAAAAACTAGTATAACTCACTGTGCTGACAAAAGTGAACTTATTTTCATAAATGACTTCCAAATGCAACATGCTTTTTAAAAGATTGTTAAGATGACTTTAACACTTCACATTTATAAAAATCTTAATTATATTTAAAAACAATTAAATTATAAAATAAACTTGTTTAATGTAATCGCGCGTCTATAAACATATCGCACATCGTATAAATCAAATTATATAGACAACAAAAAAAAAATTGAAAGTAATTTCATTTACGGTGCTATATTCATGATGTACTCATCAGTCATTTCAATTTAATTGCATCTCCTAAAATAAACTACCATATATTCATAAATTTACACACACACACACATAAACACACCTATAGTTTATATAGAGGCCATTCCATAATTCATATAAAATATATATATATAGAAACACAAACACAACTAAACAGATATTTTTTGTTTTGGTCAATAAACTATTAAATAACAAAAAAAAAAAAAATTTAATATTGTTATTCATACAATTACCGGATAAACGAATTTTACAACTATACACAACGTAGATTATTACCCATAATTTAATAATTGCGCTCGTTTATTATGTACATATATGTGTGTTTGTATGTTCAGATGTTATTTGTAAGATTTCCAGATTGAATTATGTCTTTTATTTTTTTTATTTTTTTTAATAAACATCATAAGACATACAATAACTCCTACCACTTACATTTAATAGTTTAACTTAGATATTTGAGTTAATATATAAATACTACTGTGAATCATTTCATTTATTTATCAATCATATAATTATCATCTTACATCTTATACATCTAATAACCCATAACCCATAACAATTTAACTTAATAACAATTATTATGGCTGTTAAATATAACCATAACCATAACCATATAGAAACAAATTTAAAATTTTAATCATAAAACAATTATCATTTTCTGATGTTTATTTCTTTTATATCTCACTTACACTTATACATTCTATGATTATCTCTATCTCACTTTACTTACAGTATATAGAAATTTTCTTTTCGTTTCTTTTTCACGATAATAATAATAAAAATAATATACAGTTGAAACCTGTTAACAAGGAAATTTTTTTTATTATTTGTTTATTTATTCGTATTTATACATCATTTTTTTTCTTCTTGTTTTAATGGATTTTTGATAATTTTTGTATTTCGTTGTTGTTGTTGTTTCTTTTTTTTTTATATTTTTTAATAAATTTAGAAAAACAACCAGAATATGTTGTGGTCATTTTTTTGTGTTTTTGTTAGAAGTGTCCGCAGGTGTTTTAAGTTTAGCATAATAAATAAATAAATTTAAGTTTAGATGGATATACAAACATCGTTATTAGTTAGTTACAAGTGAGTTAGTGTATCCTTAAATTATTGTACTTTGATGTTAATTTCTTAATAAAACAAAAATTTTATGTTTGTCACTTGAAAAAACGGAAACAATTGCACGTGTCAAATTATTGTATTTGTATATGAATAATTACAAATTGATGTTGTTCCTGTTTTTATACCATCTTATACCCTTATAATATTAAAACAAATGATCAGTAAGGACCATTAAAAAGAAATTAAATTAAATAAAAAGTGTGAATCTTATACAATTTATAATTTGTAACAATTTTTTAATATTTTTTAATTGTTATTGTCAAAGTTTTCCCTTGTATAAAAGTGTATACCCCCCCATGCCAAAAGCTATAAAGCTTCCATATTTCTAACATACACCAAAAAAAATTTATAAAAATTTCTACCCCAAAAATTATCTCGTATTTACACAAACAGACACACACACACACACACACACACACACACACACACACACACACACACACAAAGTTATAGATTGAGAGAGAAGAAATAAATGAATATAAGTGTATCTCTGTTATTCTTCTTTACATTTTAATCTTTCTTTGTTTTTCCTTCAAGTTTCAACTGAATTAACAACAACAAAAAAAAATGTATAAAAACCAATAGAGAACCAAGAGTATCAATTCGATATGTATATATATATATATATATATATATATATATATATAACACAACAATATAACACATAAAACATCGACAGAGACGAGAGACATTATTTTTCAAATATTTATGTTGTGTCAGAACATTTTCTGACGTATCTACATAGAGAAAGATATTCAGACAACAACACTCAGAATAATATTATACAAGCACAGTGATAGTACACTACCAGTTAAAGTTTTCATCATCAGTTTGATTTGAACATCAGACGTGAAAAGTTGACTTCGCTTTTTTTTTTATATATAAATATTAAATTTTTTTTTTTTTGTTGATTCATTTCTCCAGTGGTGAATAAAAGAAGAAAATTTTCAACAACAGTAAAAAAGTACAATTTCTATTGCATTTTGCATATTTATTTACTTATTTACTTTTATGTTTATTGTGGAAATTCATTATTTATCATAAATCTATAAAAAATTTTAAATGAGCAATTAAAAAGATTTTTAATGACTACCTAAATTATAATCGACATCATATAATATAAAAACGACATATAATAACAGATTGATATTAAAATATTTTTGTGTTACGTTGTTCAAATAAAAAATTAGATAAAGGAAAGGAAAAAAAGAAACACAAAACAATAATGATTGGAAAAATTAATTTAAGTGATTTTTGCTACAACAAAAATAACTCTTGAAATTCTTTATAAATATTTTTGGTGACTCAGTGTGTGTGTGTGTGTGTGTTTGGGTACGAGAAAAAATTTCAAATAGAATTTCAAAAATAATTTTCAAATGAATTTAAATTAAAAGTTTGAAAAAAAAAAACAAAAACAAACAAAAAAAAAACAAAAAAAAAAAAATCAATTGTTTTTGGTGTATTTTTTTTTTTTTAATTGTGAAATTTTCTCTACATTGATAAATTTTGTGAGATAAAAAAAAAACAGCCTCTTCATGCAAAAAATAGACGGAATCAAACAAGGTTAGTTTTTGTTTATTTAAAACAAATATTAATTATTTATTCGTTTGCTCATAAATTATTAACTTTTAAAGAATGAAAACTTTTAATATTTTCTTCTATACAAAAATTTTCTCACATTTCTTTGTTGCGACTAAAAAGTTTATTTGAAAATATTCTTAAAACGTCCTTTTCGATTAGGAAATTAATTTAGTATAAAATACTGGAACGCATAAAAAGATAAAATGAAAATCGTTGAACAAAATTTAGATTTCAAACTAAAAAAAAAACCAATTCACTCTACACGCGGATTTAGGTTGCATTAGTTCAATCATTTATAATTTACATATTTTATATGATTGTTAATTTATTTCCACATATGGATATAAAAATTATAATTTTTTATTATACAAATACAAAAAAAAACGTTCAAGTTTAGATTTGATTTATATGCTAAATAATTTTTTATTTTTAATTAAAAGTAAAGATTGTCAAAAATCCTGTTATTCATAAATTTTCTCTTAAATGAAAATTAACATTTATTGTTGTTTGCATTTATCATTAAAAGGTATAAACTATAAAAATTATGCAATCATAAATGTATGAACTCAAAAATCTTATATTGATGCAATAAAAATTCTTTCACAGAATTTATAAAATTAATTGAAATATTTTTTTTTTCTTGTTTTGAATAAATAATTAATAATTTTTTGTTTTAAAATTTTATTACATTTATTAAGGTTTTATTTTCCATTTTAGTCTATAAATTATTAACGCATTTTATTCAATAGAATTTAAAATAAGAATGAATTTGCTAAACACAAAAAAAATGAGCTTTAATGAATGTTGTTGTTGGATTCAATTAATTTTTTTGCGAACGGTATTTTATTTAGCTTTAAACAATTGAATAAATGAATTAAAATTATATATATGGTTCCATGTACGCGTTTCAATTGTTGTAACATCAATTTGAATGTTTTCAGATTCAACCCAAAAATGTGACCCTAATTTACATATTCACAGGGTCATCATCAATATAGATTTGTGTTCAAAGTGATAAAATTAATAAAAATCAGTAATTTTAATTATGAATATTTGACCCACAAAATCTTTAACACTTATGTTCAATTAAATGTTTTACATGAAGACATTCTGTATAACAATTTTGTCGATTCCTCAAAACTTTAATTTAAAATAGAAATAAAAAATAATTTCCTACAATAAAAAAGTGTCAGATTTAAAATAATAAAATTTTATTTATAATCGAGCAAACGTTCTGTATCGTATACAATATATATACAAGGCGTTCAATTTGAAATGTTCTGGTTAGCACATTCCTATATACGATGAATTTCAATCTTATGTTTTTAACAGTAATTCACACGTCCTTTTGTATTCATAATTGTAAAGTGTGCTGTTAAAATTTTATATATATATACAATACTTATGATGCACACTCAAATACACCACGTGCAAAATGCAATTTTAGTTATAGTAATTTTTGTTGCTTAACACTTACAGATGGCAATATTCTTTTATGAGATTGTAAAATTTTCATGCTAACAATTTGATACTTGAAATTATTATGATCGTGTTTTGTTATATAGTTTTATGATACTCTTGTTGTCGCACTATATACGATGATGATGAGGTGATTTTCTGCCCCATGTTATTTCCTATATTATATAAATTTAACATATCATAAATTGGCCACTTGACTTCTCATATATGAAGGAGTTAAATTTTTCGAATAAATTTTAATTGTTATTTGTTTGTGCAATTATTAAGAGTCCAATAATTTGTCACGTTTTTAAGTCATATAATTTTTTTTGGCTAAATATTTGGGGTGAATTTGTACCACCATAATGGAGATAAAAAAAAAGAAACATAGTAGCACACATATGGATGAGTAAAAGAGAAAAAAAAAACAAAATAAATTAAATTATATGCTCCGCCTTTTCTAACAGTAAAATTGCTATCGTTGACTGACTGTCGGCCATTAAAAAAAGGGCGTAAACAATTTATATTGTACACACCTTCTTCAATATAGGTTCTATATCTAAAAGAAAAAAGATAAAAAACTCAAGTGATTTATTTGATAATAACATTTGAAAAAAATATTAATTAATAACTTACACACTTTTTGTATTTTTTATTTTACATTTTTGTGTTATTGATTTTTTTCTTTGATATTTTTTTCTAAAATTTTTAAGAGTGAAATATTAGATATATCTTCAATAAAAAATATAAATATAAATTTATAAAATACAAAAAAAATTTATAAAATATTACAATAATTTAACTGTAATTAATTAATCGAAATTTGAATGTCAGTGCAAAACTAATCTGTAGATTAAATAAAAAGATAATCACAATTTTCTTCAATCAAAATCTTCAGTTTAAATACTTTTGAATAACTTTCCACCAAAAAATGTAATAGATTTTTAATTTAAATTCTTGGCTTTTCACTATTTTTTTTTGGTTTTCCAATTTGTGTCAATTTATTAAAATTAAAAAATATGTAATAAAATGATAAAATTCAAACATAAATAATAAAACAGTGTTGAATGTCAGTCATATGTTTAATTCATACATAATGATATCTCAACAACTAGTATAAAATATTTTATGATCTTAAAGGTGATTATTATTATTACTCAAACTAACTTTACTCACTTAACTTACTAAATAACCATAATAATAATAAAAAATATTTTAAGTAAGGAAATAAAGTCGTAAAGAATATTTTTTTTAAATGTGTTATATTTCACTCATTTTCATATACATTCATATACAATCCATTAAAATTATAACAACAACCTAAATTGAATAATATTGATAATTTCCAATTTTAATTAAATTGTTTTTATATGCGGTTCATATATAAGTTCTGGTTTAAATATTACAATCACATTCATAAAATTAAGCGTTGGTATGGTAGAAAGAATCTTCATAATTACATTTAGTATAATTTAATTTAAATCAAAATTGATTTACATTATCAAATTTCCGATAAATCTTTTATTTCTCTTTAAATCGGTGATAGTTTGAATGAAACGAATATTGTGTATTTTATGAGAAGACAATAAAAAATTTATCGTTTAACTCAAGATTTTCACAAATATTTAATTGAAACTGTTGTAAAACCTGTTTACTATAAGTGATATAGATTTACAGTAAATCTGTAAAGATAAATGTTTAAAAGTACATGCAAAATAAAACATATTTAGTTTATGTTCGATAATCAAAATAAAAGTGTACGATTTTAAAACAAAATGATTTCCAATAGAATAAAAAATGCGCTATCTGTATAAATGTTTGTTTGTTTGTTTATGTAAATAAAATTTGTAATTGATTGTAAAATTAAGAATTATTGCTTTTATGATATTTTAGTTGTGTATTATATAAAAGATTTTTATGACAATACTTAATATAATATTTATTTATTATTAATTACAATATTTCATGTTTTATATTAATTATCAATTATTCTACTACTCTATTGTACACCTACATATATATATATGTAGATTCAAAGTGGTATCGTAATAAAATATTTTAAAACTCATAAAATTTATATGATAAATATTTTATGTATCAACAACTTGTCCTTACTATTGAAAATAGATTAAATAATTTATTATAGTAAATATATATTTATATATATTAATTTATTAATAATATATAATTAATAATATAATTAAATATTTAAAGAAAAGTTAACGAATACATTTTTTTTAACATTTAAATGATTGTGTCTTCGCTAATACACATTGCTGCCATCTACAAAATATTCACTCTGAAATTTAAGTGTGAGCAGTTTCGGTGATCCTATAATAGATGGCCTGATACTTGTAGTTGCTATCCAAAATATTTCAGTTCAGTGTTTTTTAAGCAGCGTGTTGCTAACTTCATATCTATTATTGAACATGACGTCATATTCTCCTAATATGACCTCATCATATTTACTTAAATTTTCAAAACTTGGAAATTATGGCTTTTTTCTAAAATTTTTTACTGTGTTTGTTTTTTTATTTTTTATTTTCTTTCATTCGATTTTATATAATCAATAATATAAATTTCTAAATAAATAATTACAATTATTAAAATTGTTTATTGGAACAAACATCAATAAATATATATAAACAAACAAATAAGAATATACACTAATTATTATATGTATATACAAAAATAACTCCTTTAACTTGAATACATAAATCTAACGTTAAAAAATGATTTCATTGATTATCAAAAAAAAAAAAAATAAAGAACAGCAAAACTATTAAATTGTATACAATACTATAAAAAACATAAAAAGAGAAAAAGAAGAAGAAGAAGAAAAAAAAAACGTGCAACCATCATAACCAATAAATATGTCAAATTAATCATAGGGTTGTATAAATAACACGTAATGTTACGTAACATATATATAACGTTCATAATAATAATAATAATCATAATAATAATAATAATAATATTTGAATACCCATTTAAAATGCAGTATAAAAACATTAATACAAAATTTAATTTGTTTATTTTAAACGCTTCTCTTTTCTTTTCTTTCTTTTTTCTTTCATATATTTTTGTTTGATTGTTTATACATGTGTATGTGTGTGTGAAAGAGACAGAAATAAAGAGTAGCTAGTATGTGTGTGTGTGTATATGAAAACAATATAAAATACAATAAAATAATGTAATTTTATGCATAATTTAGAGATAAACAAATTTAATTGTTTATTGTTGCATTTTCTTTAAATTTTATATCGAAGACGTAACAATGCTTAAATGTATGTAAACGACGCCTATAAATTCAACCATAATTATTTGAAATTATTTTATGTGATTGTAGTGATGACGTCATCAAAAAAAAAAAAAACAAAAATCGTTCATATATTCGCTGATATAGTCGGCGCATTTATATAGGTATAAAAAATATATAAAGTGTATAGACCGAATTTAATTGCCTCTTTAATACTTTATATTATTATTATTATTATTATGATGTGAATTGAATTTTAAAGGTTTTTTTTGTTGTTGTTTATTGTATTTCTTATTATACCATTTGTTTCGGATAATTGATGATTTGTTTTATTATGGGCCTTTTATAATTATACGAGAATTATTTTCTTCTGTTTTGTTTGGAAAGTATAGACTGATTTTTATTTTGTTTTCCACAAAAATAATTCATTTTGTCCTCCAATAATTAATGATGAGAATATTTTTCCAGACTTCTTACTTTTCTTTTCAAAATGACGATTTGAATTTTTATTAAATCAAAAAACTCGTAAAAATAAAAAGCTTAAAGGTCAATGTGATGTCAAACTATACCTATACACACACACACACATATTCGATTATTTTATCCCAGGGATTTATAAAATATGTATTGATTGTAAAGAGCATGCGTGACATTACAGCTTGCGCGCTTTATATAGTAAAAAGCTCCAAATAAGAAAAAATCATTAAAATTTGTTTAGTTCAGTTTTAGGCAAAAAATAATCAGTAAATTTTATCAATTGTTTATTATTATTATTATTATTATTATAATTATCACTATCATTATTTATTGTTATTATTATTATTATTTTTTCTCCTCCCAGGACACGAGCATACCTTAGATTTATGCCGCAAATTGGGGTTCTCATTGTCAAAACAAGGTTCGTAAATTTTGTTACTTTTATTTTTTCCTTAATCTTTTTTTTTTTTTATTAATTACAAACAACAATATTAAAATTAAAATCTAAGCCTACAAAGTTTCTTATATCGTCTATTATTTTCTTACTTCTTTTTTGTTGTTTTTTTTTTGATGTATAGAATCTGTAGGTCTTTGCTTTACCTCTGTACCAAAAGAAAATTCTCTATAAATATTAATTTCTATTAATAAATAAACAAATATTTCATTGGACAAATATTTTTTTTTTTTTGTTTATTTTTATGAAACAAAAAAATCCATTATATTTTCGTATTCAAATTTTTATTCACCTTTCCCTGTTTTTTTGTTTATTTTATCTTGAAAAAAAAAAAAAATTCATTCCAATTTGAAATAAAACCGATTATTTCTCGTAAAGCCGAATGCGACATTCTAAAAAAAAAAAAAGACTGTTCGTTGAAATTAGGGCGTGGCTAAAATTAATGGCCGACAATATAATTTTTTTTTTCTTTCATTCTTTTCTATACGTTTTCTCTTCTCATCTAAAAAAAGTAAAAAGAAAATTATTTACCAAACGATCAATACAGTACAATCCGTGTAAAATTTTGTTACAGCGGCGTGCTTGTTTAAAATATAACGCAAAAAAAAAATTACAACAAAAAATGTAAAAACGGAAAAATATTCTGTAAAAAAAAACAAAAAGGAAAAATCGGCAATATTATTTTTTTTAAGGTTGTTGTTAAATGATATTTGATAATGTTATAAAAAAAAAAAAAAAAAAGAAGTTATTTTAAAGACATTTTTTATTGTTACAAATTATGAGAAAAAAAAAAGAGCAACGAATGAACACATATACAGATACAATATACTACAAATTTATGATAGCTACACTTTGACATGCCATACTAAAAAAGTATAAAATACAAAACACCATTTGGATGCACATATACAACAAAATACATTTTCATTTGAGTGATTTAAAAATGAAAACAAAAAAAAAAAAGGGTCAATTAAATATAAACTTTTTAATGCACTGTTAATTGCAGTTATTTACATTTTGATTTTTTTTTTTTTTTTCATTTCATTTCATTTCATTTTTTTTTTTATTGCATTTTTTTTTTCTTTATATTTTTTTATTAGTGTGTCTCTTCAACAAATTATTATTATTTTATTATATGAATGTTTATTGTTTTTATTTCTATTCGTATAACACACATTTTGTGTTTCTGTTTTAGATTGTGTGTCTGTATGTGTGTGTGTGTGTGCGCTTTATGTAATTAATTATTGTAAATACCTTTAATCTGTTGATGTTTAGGAATTTCTTTTAAAGTATGTTAACATGACAGACTGAGATTATTTTTCATTGCATCAGACAAAAATAGGAATGCCAAATTCTTTTAGTTTTTTTTTTTGTTATTTGTGTTTTTATTTTCTTTCATTTTTTTCATTCAACGCTACATAAATTATAATTTTACTTTGAAATTTAATCGTCCATGCAATTTCATATATGTATCATATGTATTTATATGTGATTTATCTCATTCACAAATGCAGACAAACAAAAAACTAACTCGACTTACAAAAAAAAAAAAAAATAAAACCCCCGCCGGCGGTATGTTTGAAAAAAAAAAGTAAAAACTTCAAAGTATCCAATATATGCGCTTCCATACGGCGGGTCATTCCGTTTGCTTATCTTCCTTTTTTTCCCTTTTTTGTTTAAAACAGAAAGATTTCTCGTTATTGATTTTTTTTCTTTTTAAAATGAAGGACTACGAAGGACGTACTGTTTTACTTGCATACAAAACAACAATTTTTCAATAAATAATTACTCATTAAATGAAAATCCGATTAATTCGATTGTTTTTGTAAAAAAACGTTTACTTACATTAAGAAATACTTTCGGCATTTCGTTTGCCAGATTAAACAATAAAAAATAAGAAAAAATTACAGTTTATTTTTTAAAAACAAATGCATTTTTCTAAAAGAATTCTGTCTATATCTGTTCGTCCATCCTTTTTTACATAAATCTATTCTGTTTGGCTGTCCAAAGTAAAACAAAAAACCACACACTTTTTTATTATAAAACATACACACATACATGCATACATATGTTTATTGTATAAGTATAGGTATACATATGAAGATAGCAACATCATAAAATTTTCAGTTTTACGATATCTATACTAATTGAGCAGTCAAGGATTAATGTCTTCGAGTAACAATTTTATGGAATGTACAAACACTAACCCTTGATTTACCCAAGCGTATTTCTTTTCGTTCTTTCTTTTTCTTGTATTTATATTTGTTTTTGTTTCATTCGTTCTTACTCTCTATCCTGACAATAATCTATAAAAAAAAATAAAAATATTATATGACGCGGTAAATAAAGAATGGAAAGTAGAGAAATTTTAATCCCTTTTCATATATAAATATATTTTATTTGGTCTTATTCATAGTAAAGTTTCTACCCCTTTTTTTTTTCTCAACAATATAAAAAACGTTCAAATTTATACAATGAAATAGAAAATGGTAATTTTAATTTTTCTTTCAGCCATGTTAGTTAACCCCTAAATAACCAACTTGATCTATTCTATGTATGTATAAAATGTCAGTCAATATTATATATAAAAATCCGGGGAAATTTTATAAATTTACTTCAACTTGGCATACACATATAAAATATATAAGTAAAGGAAAATATTCCAAAAATTCTCTTCTCACAAAGTTTTATTCAAATCAACCCCAATCTAAAATGGGTTTTATGTTGAATTGAACCCTTTTTATAGGTTTCATGTTTTTTTTTTTTTTTTATAAAATATATTATGTGTTGTATGTATGTGTGTGTGTGTGTGTGTATATACGTGTATTTAATGTGTATGTATGAAACGTATATCTCTATATATTTTTAAGTTCATTTCTGCCATTGTTATTTTTGGGTGTATTTGAATGTATATACGTGTGTATATATTTCTACAAGTAATCCTAGCTCTTAGTATATTTTTTTTTTGTACAAATAACCCCTCGCATACATAATGTAGAAGATTTTAATGGGTTGAAGAATGTGTATTTATTTATATAGGTGTATATATAGGCACTACATACGAATTTCTATATAAAATTTAATTAACCAGAAAACACGTCAATGAATAAATTTTAACCCCTTTAAACACTATTTTATTTGGAATTGGTTTTTTTGGTGCGAAAATTCCACCCTCCACCGTTTACATTAGAAATATCAATTCCATAGGGCTTTATTTATATTGAAAAAGAAAGATATGCGGAATTTGAATTCCAATAAGACGCAAGATGACACAAAATAAAAATAAAAAATCGAAATTAAATTAAGGATGAGAGAAAAGAAGAATATCTCAGATCCAAAAGAAAGCATCTTTCGAATATTTCCATATATTTATGTAACAATCGCGAATTTCCTTTTTTTATATATTTATGCTGATGAGATTGTCAGAAATATATAGGGGGAGGGAAGAGACAAGAAAAAAATCCGATCTCTTTCCCTTGGATAATATTTTGTGAACGATAAATTTTAATAAAAAAAAATAAGAATTTTTTTTCTCGTTTTTTTCGTTTTTTTTTTTATTCTACAACAAAAATTTTTTTTTTTATTGCTCTTGTCGATTTATGTTTTTGAGATGAGATGAGATGCTAGATATATATAGATATATAACCTACATATAGGATAATATCAAAAGATATACATTTCTTTCGTCTTTTCTTTTTTTTTTATTTATTTATATACGAAGAAGAATTTTTATACATTGTATGGACGCCTTATTTTAGATTTTGTTTTTTTTTTAAAGGGTTTCTTTAAATTGAAACTTGATACAATTTAAATATTAAAAACATATGAGCCTGTCAGATAAACATATATATATATACCTGCATGTGCATCGAATTTATTCTTATAACTAAAGATCAAATTCAAATCAAATGTTTTTTTTTCTTTCTTGTTTTCATCAATTATCTGCCGCACCCATAACATTACAAATTCCCTTCTACCATTTTTTTTTATTATTTTTGTTTCAGAAATATCTAAAAGGATCTAATCCATTCCATCTATGTATTTAGAGAAAAACATTTAACTTCAATATAATAAAACTAAAAGAAAAAAAGATTTAATTGAAGATTCTTATATAAGATCGTTTTTTTTTTGTCTTCCATTCTTATGTTTTCAGAGTATTCACTTGTTTTCTCTATACTTTTATTCTTCTTTTTTTCTTTTTTTTCTTTTTGAGTTTGGGTTTAGCTTTATTTTTTGTTCTCAATAAAGTTGAAATAATTTATTGTTGTTGTTGTTGTATACGTCCATTTATAACCATCTCTGAATTTAAAGATAAGATAAATGTTATAAAGAGTAGGGTAAAACGCCCTCTTTCTTCTTCATTTCCTTTTCTATATAAAATACATTAATTTTATCTAATATAAAATTCTTTCTTATAAATAAAATCGCTTTTTATAGATTATTTTCTTAAGCATTGAGAACAAACTCAAACAAAAAGAAAAAAGAAGAAAAAGAAAGAAAGAAGAAAAAGAAAAAAGAAGAAAAGTAATGTTCAGTTTTTAGAAGAAGAAGAAGAAGAAAAATAAGAGAAACACAGAAACTCAAATCAAATTTTCTATTTTGTATAAATGTTTTTCTTTTTCCATTCTTTATTTTTTTTTTTTTGCTTCTCCCAAAACCCCCCTCTTGCTTTTTATGGTTTATTTTCTTTTTCTTCATTTCTTTCTTTCTATATAGTATAATATAAATTTCAAGAATTTCGTCCTCACTCGCCCATCAACATCCACCAAACCCTTCTCATCTATATAAGGGAATTTATACGAAACGAGCCAAACAATTTATATTTTTTTTTTGTTATTTTGTGAAATGGATATAAAATGAATAAATGGTGAAATGACGAATAAATGTTTTTCTTTTCTTTTCATTTCATTTCTTTTTCTTTGTTTGTGTTAGTATGTATGTGTGTGTGTATATTTAATATGTATTTGACAGTAGCCTCTCCTCTTTAAATGTGCCTCTATATATATATATAGACGGATTTAAAAGAAGGAATTTAGGGAGCGTTGTAAGGGTATTTATATGGAAGGGTAGATATGTACAGAGAATAAATGCGAATAAATTTCTGAAATAACTTGGTGAACCCATAAATGCAGAAAACCAAAAATTCTGATTAATTATTGTTGATTGTATAAACATAATATAGAAGAAGAAAAGGAAGTTATTTCATTCAATCACATTTGATTCTTTTTGCCCTTTTCCTTATAAATATTTTTATGTTTTTTAGAAAACGGAAATAATTTTGGGTGTGCGCGTATATGGAAAAATTCGAAAAACATAAAAAAATAATATGTATATATAACAGAAAACTTTCACTTTCAATGTAAATTCCCTTAACACAAAAGAACAAAAAAAAAACACCAACCAAACTCACAAACACAAGAAAAGCACCAAAAAAAAAAATAGAAAATTTTTCGCATGAGGCGGTTGGGTTGGTCGGATCGTTAAATTTTCTACCCTTATACAATATTATATATTATACGAAACGAACGAGATATATCTTTTAGGGTGGCTTCCTTTTCGTCTTTTTCATCTTCTTCTTCTGTTCGTCTTCTTATGTATGGTTTGAATGGCGGATTTTGTATAATGTAATTTATTGTTGGAAAAAAAAAGGAAAGAAGGAAAGAAAAAAAAAGTAATACGGCAAGCAAAGAAGACTTATATATTTATATATATACTTTTGGCATCAGCAAGAATAACTAATATATGCGTATGTTTGTATGTATATGTGTACATTATGTACATATATAAAAAAAAAATAAGAAGAAAATTCGTTTGGATTTACTTTTATATATATTTTAAGAATATAAATAAGAATAATATTATCCTATATATATGTAAGGATCAGATGAGAGAGGAAGGATGGTATGCGCAAAGCAAAGAAAAAAAAAAGATTGCAATAAAAAAAAAAAAAGAAAGAAATTCTTCTTCTTTTTTTTTCTTCATCCAAATTTTTTTTTATGTCGTCATAATATTTTTCTTCTTTCATCTTTATTTCTTCTTAAACCAATTTATATTTATTTATTTTTCTTTCATTCTTTTTTTTTTCCTTCTTTCGCATTTGCTTCCTTTCTTATTGCTTTTTGGAATAAATTTCCTTTTTTTTTCTGTTGTTGTTGCTCTTCCTAAATTCAGAAGCTATTTTGAAATCATTTCTTATACGCGTATGTACGAAATTTTACTGCATGAGAGGATCAAAGATCTTATACAAATACACATTTCTCTTCACACACACACACACAATTTATGTTTATATGTTCAGTTGTTTCAGAAACTGCTCAAGTAATTTTTATTTAAACAAAAAACCTTACAAATTTTGTATTGAAGATTTAAAGAAACCCTATGCAGTGATTGGATTAACATAAGTTTTTATTTTGTTCAATTTAGAATATTTCTATATGAGTGCAAATGTTAAGTAAATATTTTTTAAAAAATTACTAAATAAACTCAAATAACAAAAATAATTAGTAAAATGAGATTAAAAGAATAAACTAGAAAAATATATTAATGGTACATACACACAAAAGGTAACACACACACACATACAGAGTCAACTGAGTAAACACCCAGGGCGTATACGTATTTATAAGGTTGAAAAGATAAATTTTCATTTTTTTTTTTTATGTGAAAAAATGTGAAATATAAATTCAGTTTTATAGAAATTTTAAGGATTTCATGCATAGAAATTGTCTAAATTAGCATAATCAGATGAATATTAATTTTTTTTTGTCTATGTATGCTGTGTGTGTGTGAATATAAAAAACATAAATGTTTTGGTTGGTTTAAGTTATTTTTTTTTGGTTTCGTTGCATGATAATGATTTTTTTGACTGCGGTACGGGATTTTTTTTGTTTTTTTTATATCTTTTATTTCACTCCCATATATCCATATACAAACAGCGCGTATATTATATGTTATTTTTATCTTAAAATTATGTTAATATTTATTAATAAAAAAAAAATTGTATATAAAAATAATTTCTTCCCAACACAAACAATAACAACAAAAAAAATATAAAGAATAAAGAATAAAATAAAAGAAAATTTATTATAAAAATTAAAGTATAGAATGGCTACCAACAAAAAAAAAAAACACAAGCTAAAAACTAAAACTTCTTTTTATATAAAAGTAAATGTATATTTATCACAGTCCACAACATTCATTTTAGACTTTAGGCATTGTCATAATTCATTATTATAACGGCTAAACAAAAAATGATATTTTATAACGTCTAATTATAATTAAAGAAAATCAGATAGAGTATTTTTTTGTTTTATAATAAATAAAAAGATATCTAGAAAGGAAAGAATATAATTACATAAGTTTATTACAATTTTAGTTAAACAATTATATATATGCGTGTGTGTGTATAAATTACAGAATAAATATAAAATGATTTTCCCTTCATTGGTTTAAAATTATGAATGGATCATTGGGTTTAGATATTCGATTCTTCTATTAACTGTGCATTAATCGAAATTCAATATTTATAGAAATTTAACGAATAAAATTTAATTAAAATTTTACGTAAATTACAATGGGTCTGTTCTTCTTGGCATGACTATAAATATGTAACTCCAAGCTTTGGAAGCTCAAATAAAAAAATGAACAATAATTTTGGTTTAAATGATTATTTCAATTATTCAATTAATAATTATTTCTGTTCATTTAAATCTTAACAGTCCGCACTCACTTTTTCTATATGATTTTTTTTTTAATGGGATGTATAAAAATTTACGTATGCACATTATTTTGACACCATTCACACAGATCGCTTTATTAACAATAATAAAGTTTTCATGGTGATTAATTATATAGTAATTTAATATTAAATATATATAGAAATAGTCTACTCTATATATTTGAACAATTTAAAGTCTCAACAATTTTATTTTCTTATAGAATTAATTCAAGTGAAAAAAAAAAATAATAAAATTTCTTTTATAAAAATAATTTCAAATTACTACAAAATTTCTGTTGATCTTATTTTATTTCCGACATTGAAGAGAACATGTAATTATGTTATTAAATCGTTTTACGTTGATTAAAGTAATCGAATAATATAATTATTTCCGTTTAATTATTTATATAATTTAAGAAAAGTCAGGTGAATTACATTGAAGATACTCAATTTAATTGTACATAACTTATTGAAGTTAAAGTTGAATGTCCCCAACAATACTACTGTTCGTAAATTTATATTTCGTAAATGAACAATTTTCCTCATGGGAATTGTCAATTCTAATCACGAACAAATTTTAATCAAAAAATATAAAATGTCCGCTCTTAAATATATTTGTACAATTTTCGGTGGGGGTTTATTTGACCTCAGGGGGTAAATGATTATATAGATTAACCCCCACAATAAATGACATTTTGTATATAAATACTTCATATTGAACGTACACACACACACACAGTCATACAGATAAACAAACATTAATTTTGAGAAAATTGAAGGGAAGTTTGTTAATTAGAAATAAAGGAAAGCACATAATAATATACTCGCGTAAGTATTTTGTGCCGTATACCAAACAAAACCTAAAATCTAAAACAAAAAAAAAAAACAAAAAAGAAACAAATGAAAAAAAGTTTTTCTTTGTTTTATTACACTGTTAAAAATAAAAAGTAAAACTCTTATACGTTTTTTAATATTTTATATGAAAAATGAAAGGATGGAATGAGAACTTGACTTATTAAAGTTAATGAGAGAGTTGTTCTTCTTTTTCTTTTTCTGTTTTTTTTTTTTGTTGGTTTCTCCATGTCCATTTTAATTTTTCGCTTCTAGTATTTTTTTTCTTTATATTTTTTTATGTTTCATTAATATTATCAACAGGATATCTGTGTTCTGTAATCCCTACACACACATTATGCATTAAATAAAAAAGTAAATGATGTATAAAAATTCTTATACACGAGGATAAGAGAGAAGACACATCAGAAACAAAAAAAAAAGCATAAATAAATTAATTTTTAAAAATAAAACAAAAAAAATAAAGGTTGAATATTTTGTTTTTATAGAAATAACAACAAAAATAATAACGTTTATAAATTTGCGCGTGTTTAAGCTATAATGTTAAACGTATATACAATTAAAACGTTGAAAAATTAGATGTGGTAGATTTTAGATTACTTCATGCATCATTCATTAATTGTTTTTGTTTTTGTTTTTTTTTAGAAGTAAGGATAATTATAGCAATAAATATATATAAAGGACAGTTTTAATTCTCTATAAATGGAAATGGAATTTATGAATAAAAAATTACAAATAAACATATTTTTTATGAAAGGATTCTATAAATCCTTTAACTTCATTAACTTTGTCTGTGATATTCACCGTGATACGGTGGAAAGTCTAACTTGAGTGTTTTTCAGGAAATAAATTTTGTATTTATTTATTTTTTTCATTAATTTTTTAAAATGAAAAATTATTTTTTTAATAATTGACTTTGAAGGACTTTCGCATGCATTAATGATTCGCGTTAATATCCTTATACATGTGAATTTGGGTTGTATTTTTATATATTTTATAAATAAAAGTCACACATAGAAACAGACATTTTCTCAAATACGAACCATAATATAAAAGTATAAGGTAAGGACCCCCATAAATGTCATAAAATACATAAAAAAAATTGTAGGATTTTGACAGATTTTTTTTTATAGAATATTAGTGAAATCTACAAAAACAAACCGTTACACTTTAACGTTGTGCAAATATCAAATTACACAAAAGGAAAAAATAAATAAAATAAAACGCCTTTTATATTGTTTGCTGATGATCCCCGCGTTTTTCTAAAACGTAAATCTTAAATTGTTTTATAACGCACATATCTAATATGATGCATGAGAGATCTTGACATGTTTGATGAAAAATTGGTATACCTTTTGATGTCTAGGTATATTGGTTTAACAATAACACTTTCAATAATAGTTTAAAGAAGGAAGAGGAAAGATGCATTATAAAGATGGAGTAACTTTCACATACGAGTAATGGATATTAAAACTTCCTCTAAAGTTTTGGAATTTTTGCGGTAGAACGAGGGGAAGAAGTTTTATATATAAAGATATCACCAATAAATTAAATAAGAAAGAAAAAAAAGTTTTTAATGGCTGATTTGTTTACATTTTTATTATATATTTATAAATAAGGGCTGCACTTTATGGGATGATGGGAAATTTAAGTTGTTGATTCGAATAATTGATAAATATTTTATGATTGATAAATTTTTCTTTTTTAGTATTTCTCTTTATAGAGATAAAGATGATTTATATAAAAAATAAATAAAGAATTTATAGAACCAGAGGAAATTTAAAAATAAATAAATAAATGCGATAAACTAGTAACGCACGGATAAACGAAATTAAATCGACAATGTTGCCAGAAGCTAGAATTTCTATTTCTCTCGTTTTATATATTTTTTTTTCCTTATATTTTCACTCTATATATGTAATACTAAAAAAAAAACACAATCTATCAAGAATTTTATTGTATAATCAATTTGAATTCTAAAACCATTAAAAACCCCGAAATTTTATCTCAAACCATAAGAAAAAAAAAAAAACAGAAACACGACTTTCTTATATGCTTTCCCATTTTCCAGCATTTTTCCCACCTTTAAATTTTTTTTCCTTTTACTGTTAAGGAAAAAGGCAAAAAAAAAAACGTAAAGAAAAATAGGAAAGGAAAAAAAACGGAAAACGCCAACGTGTACGATATACGATATATAAATATACATCAGCAAACAAGAAAGTTATAGAAGAAAAAAAAAACATCTGAGGGTATAAAAAAATGTAATTTATTCTGCGCGCGAAAAAAAAAAAATTTTACGATCGAAGAGAAAGGCAACAAAAAAAAAACAAGAAAAAAAGAAAAAAACGAAGTGAACTTACCCCTTAAGGGAAATACACCAAAAGAAGGAAAAAAAAAGAAAATTTATGTAAGGGAATTTTATAAAAAGGCGACGGACTTTTGCAGCTCATGAAAATATGACCGTGCGAGTTGGATATATGACGTCACATATGGTTTGAGGTGACATATAGATAACATTTAGCTTGGGAAAATCCTAATAAAAAAAAATGGTTTTGTGTTCACGACAATGAGATAATGTGCGCATAGTTATATTATTTGTAACCGGTGTTTACATTTAAGAGGCTGTCTATTGTATCACTTCAATATGGTGACAATGTGACGGCTATAAATCTGTTTTTAAATAATCTAATGGAAGTCAAAATTTAATTTATATTTCATTCATTAATTTTTAATCCAAGTCCTGAATTAATCGAATAATTTGTAATACAAGAAAAATTAATTTGTTAAGAAATTGTTGTTCTAGTAAATAATTTCTAAAGCCTGAATATTCGAATGCGTCAAAGTATATAACAAAATTATCAGAAACGTATAAGAAAACCTCAAAACCTCATAACTTCAACCATTCGTAAATAATAAATATAAATTGTAATAATAATAATAATAATAATAATGTAGCCAGCCAACCACACACGAGAATATATCATCCACCTAATTGATTTTATTCCACCTTGGGCAGGTTTAAATAAACTTATATAAAAATCCCTTTTTATTCGTGTGTATAGTATACATATATTCCACTTTCACCCCTTCTACACCCGCACAATATTTTTAATCTCATTCTCTTTTCACAACATTTGCGAACATAAAAATACAATATTAAATATTGCATTCATATAAATGATTTATGTCGGTTTTCACACTGCAATAAATAACCAAGAAAAACGGCTTGAAAAAAGAAAGAATATAAAAATGGGTAAGAAAAAAATAAACAAAAAATTTAGAGGTGAAAAAAGAAGAAGAAAATGAAAAGAGTAACGAAAGGATGGTTAAAATTATTGCGTGTTTTGGGTCGACATTAGGATTAGATGTCAGAATAACCATCAGCATAACAATAAAAAAAACCTATTTACAAGAAAACAAAAACATACGAAAAAAAAAAAGTGAAACTCGAACATTAAAAATTTAAATGCAAATTGTATAATTATAAAGGACTCAAGGACAGGAACTGTAAAAGGATGTTTTTTTTTGATAAACAAATTCTCAAATATTGGATATCGATGAATTATGGACAAGGTCCAATTTTTGTGTTTGTTATTTATGAAAGGATTATTGTTATTTTTGTAAGGGTTCAATTTAATTTAATGCATTGTGACGGCATTATGTGTTTAGTAAGGATACAAACATTTTTGAGAATTTAAATATGCCAGACTTATATAAGAAAAACGGAAAACGCGCTTTCGACATCAAAACATATGAAAGGACACATAGAGAGACAGTTTATACGACATTTTTATAGAAACAATTTGTTATGGTTTAAAATGAATTCTTGTTGTACGTGCGAGTTCAAATGTGGGATGAGTTTTCTTATATATTTAAATTAGGGTATCGTAGAGTAAAAGAACGGCCATCTTGGTTAGACCGGTTTATCTATAAGCTAACAAGTTTGGTCAGAACAACTTTAAAAAAATAATTTATTTTCAAAAGAGATCAAATTACCAAGATAATCTCACTAACCGGTTTTAATTATAAAATTAAATTCGACCCGGTTCCTCATTTTATCCACGCTATATAATTTAAAATATAACCGTGGGAGTTATAAGTTTCATCCCCTCTCCAAACCCTTTTTTTATTTTATTTTATTTTCACATATAAACTTAACTCACTCCTATGTAAGGCAATCCTGGAAAATCAAATTTCAATTGAAAGGAAAATGTTTATACAAAAACAGAAATAAAAAAACTTTAATTGTCGCTTTAAAAATAAAATCGCGTTTATATTGGAATGAATGGATTGTTGAATATGGATGCATTCTGTCTATATATATGTATATACTTCGTCTCCCCCTCTTCAACTCACTCGTAACATGTACATATACATATTTAAGCGTCAAAGTGCCATCAAATCAAACGTGAAAGGTATATAATATGAGACGATTTCAAGTACATTTTTTTTTCTCCATCATTTTTATAGTCTTTCAAAAGTGTTTGTTTGAATATAAAAAATTGGAAATTAAATTTTTTTTTTCTTCTTATAATAAAATATCTACAAAGTACATTTTTTTTTTCTTCGTTGTTTGTGCAATACCAGATACCCCCCCTCTCTCTTTTTTTTTATTTTAATTAAATATCTACAGAAGCGAATAAATAAAAAAAAAAATAAATATATAGTTTTAAATACAAAATCGGCGATTCAAAGAATTCATGTATTGCTCATAAGAAGATAAAATCCGATTTGCTCAATTATACTTTTAAAAGGTATATAAAAGTAAATTTACACAGAACATTTGAATCACTTACTTATAAATTTACTTTCAATATTTCCGCTGTAATAAACTAAAATATTCAACGCTTTTTAATTCATATTAAGAAAATTATCAAAAAAAATTATTTAATCTGATCCAAATTATTCATTGAAAACCTTATGCAAAGATTTAATGGTATTTTCTCATTTGGATATTATTTGAATTTCTATTTTGTGTCTAATGTTCACTTTAACGTTTCCTGGGTCGACAACCAAAGACTCGAGCATTTTTACTACAGTGGAAACTATTTATGTTCCATTCTTAATTTTAAGCGCACTTATACATTATGATTACGATAAAGAAGTGAACCATGTAAATGGCTACTTATTTTTGAAAATATTAAATTATTTATCGTGTATAAGAAAAACAGTGAACCAGATACCTACTTACTTTTGTGTTGTATACACTTTTAAATATTATGGCGTTTATAATTTTTTCAAAATAATTAAGAAAATATTTCTGTGATTCATATTCAACATTAATAGTCTATTATATGTTCATATATATGCTGTTCGTGGTCTCCTTTATTTTATTTAATGTATACTTTGACTTAATTATTCTTCTTTTTTATACTAAAAGAATTAACCACGACAACAGCTTAAACGTCAATAATCACGTTTTATACAGAGTTTTTTTTATTGTGGAATTTAAAATGGTGGAAATCAAAGAGAAACAATATTCAAGTGATTATATATGTGAAATATTTTAAAGTCTTTTCTCATATAAACAAAAGATGAATTTATAAATCGACTTAATTCTTTATTGAGTCAAATATGCGCGCGCATCAATAATATTATGCAAATATGTTTATATGTTTATATAATACGCAGAAAGACCACCCAAGCGTAATTATAAAAAATTAAAAAAAAAAAAACAAACGAAACCCTCTTTTTTTTTTGGTCTCCATGTCCAATCTTTTTCATTATAAAATTGTATAATTTTTCTCGTTTTTTATTTCTAGCTCTTTGTAGTTGTTGTTTTTGTTAATTAAAAACTTTTTTTGTTTCTGTTTCTTTTTTTATTTATATTTTTAATCTTGACTTAAATCACATTAATTTCAAATATATAAAATGTTATGGAATCCATCTAAAAAAAAAATTAAACTTCCATTTTGATATCTCAATAATAAGATGTCTCGCACAGTTCACATTTCTGTTCAGATGGTTTACAAACAGACACACACACACATAATGCTCATTTACATATTAAAGGCAGTGCGGTGGGGACGGAGAGAATCTCACCTGGAGTCTATTAATTCAAAAGTTTAGTTTTATTTCCGCAGTCCTCTCACTGGCCCGTTTTTTGATATAGACAATAAATATTCCGTCAAAAGACAAAAATATAAATAAATAACATAAGTAAGAAAAAAAAATTTAAATATTTTTAATCGTTAAAAAAAAAACTAGAAGAAGAAAAAACTATTTTTTTTTATATCAAATTTTTAATTGACGTTAGACTTTTAAGGTTTGTTTTTTTTTTCTTCTTTTCTTTAATTTATTTATATTATTTTTTTTTTCTTGTAGATTTTTAGAAAGGAACTTGAACTGAAAATAAAATAACATTAATCATGAGAATTTTTAAACTTTAAT
Organism: Pedicia rivosa; assembly: GCA_963082725.1. Classification (NCBI taxonomy): domain Eukaryota; kingdom Metazoa; phylum Arthropoda; class Insecta; order Diptera; family Pediciidae; genus Pedicia; species Pedicia rivosa. Next base: position 4,086,634 of record OY720153.1, on the reverse strand, counting down.
TACAAAGTATTTGATAGCTGGGAAGATTGAGATTGAGTCAATCGTACAGTGATCAGTGATTCTTCAACTTTGGTTTCTTCTTTTTTTTTCTATGAAATGAATAAAAAATTAAAGAATAGGAAATGTAGGATTAAATAAGTGAACCTATTAAACAGACGAACTTCCGTATAGACATATATTTATAATTTTTAAAGGAAGGAAAGAAAACGATTTCATGAGAACAGGATGTTTGGGGTCAAAAGTTTAAACGTACAAATCCATATGAGCAGAAATAATATAGAATTTTACTTCGAATTACGCACAATATTAAACAAATCAATTTAAAAAAAGTTTCACAAACATTTTACTCCAAGACAACAACTCAACCATTTAAAATTATAGTTTTTTTTTTCTTTTGGTTGTTCCTTCTCTTAAGATTTAATACGTTTTTTTTTTTTTTGTTCTTTTTTCTTTAATTTAAAAATAAAAAAATTATTATAAAATATATTTCATTGGCGCAGTCGGTTGAATTTTCGATTAAGAGATTAAAAAAAAAAAGAAGAATAATAATGGACACGTCGTCCCATTATTCTTGGAAATGATGAATTGTGAATTTTTGATGTCTTATTTTGTTAAAGTGTTTCTTTTTTTTTCTTGTCCACCAACAAAACAAAAACTTTAATGAGGCACTGTTGTTAAATCTGTCATTATATATTTTTACCCTTCGTTTCGTTTTCTTTTTCTTCTGGTATTTTTTTTCTTCCTTATGGAATCTGTTTTTAATATTTTTCTCTATATACAATTTGATTCTGTTATTTAGTTTTCATCTCAAGCAATTAATTACATGTGTGTAACTAATTTAAGAAAAATGAAGAAAAAAGGGACAATATTTTGTTTAGTTGTAAATCATTAAAATATATTCTTGAACTGGTTTCTATATACTTTGATTTGAAACTCGTATAGTAAACGTGTATAGAATAATTATATATGCATGTTATAATAAGATATCCAGCAGTGATAACGTGGGGTCCAAAAATACATAGAAACAAAGCAATGCTTCATATTATAGTTACTAGAAGATTGAAGATGTTTAATTTGATTTAAATTTTATTTTAGCTTCGAGAATTAAATAGAATTTTCAATTATTTCAATAACTGCCAAATTTAAAAATTATCTGAAGCTGACATATAATTATTTTTTCATTAGAGACTTCAATAAAATCCCATAGAAAACATCATAAAAAAATATGTTTTCTTCGAATTATTCGTCAATTTCAGCTAAATTCGATAATTTCAAAACAACTCCAATATTCTCCAACTCCATAAGAAATTACTTGCGCATAATTTATAAAATAATGTCATTTTGGCAGAAATTGGAAGATCTATTTTTGGAATACAAATTTTTAATTACTGAAATTTTTTTTAATTTATTTGTGGAATGTTAGGCGTCACTATTCTTTTATCTATTCTAATTAATCAAAACAAAAAAAAAAGAAGATAAATTTGTGTTAACAATTGGCCGTCAAGCTTAGACCATATTTATTTCGATTTGTATTATTTTGAAAAAAAAAAAAAAATAGATGACGTCAATCAGCAAACCCTCCAAGTAGACGAACAGAGAGAGAAAAAAAAAACAATATAAAATACCATGAATAATAAAAGCTTTACGTTTGTTTGTTGTTTGTTGGAATAGACGTTAAATATAATAATAATTATAAAACGTTATCAGAAATTCAAAAAGTATGGGGAAGTGTTTTGGTTTTGTTGAAGTATGATCGTGATATTGTTTCTCTCTATGTACATACAGTTCGTGACCTGATAACAAAAACGCATGTGCCTTTTTAACTTGAAGGAAAAATATATTTATATATAATCATGGTAATCATGACTTGTATTTGTGTGTGTATGTGTGTTTGTAATTTTTGTTGAAAAGCACGGCGGCGGCAAGAAAAAAATAATTATAATATGAAAAAAAAAAGAAGAAATGTGTAAAGTGATGTTCGTGTTGAATTTGATTATGGATGAAATTTATTTTCATGGTATGAATGCTTTTTGTTTTTGGGATAAGTTTTTTTTTGTTCATTAAGATTAAATTGTCGTAATAAAATAAATGAAATGCTTCTGTTATATGTATTAGGTAGAATAATTGATTTAAAAAAACATATAAAACTATAAAAGTTGAATTATTAAAATATGAATCGCACATCCATTTATTTGTACAAACTATTGGAATTATTGGTAAAAGCCTTGAAGTTATAATTTGACCAAAACTAATTTTTTATTGCGAAATGTAGCAAACAAATAAATAAGATTTAAAATTTTTTTGTAACTAAAAATATGTTCTTGACTGTTTTTGTCATTTATTTGGCACTCGAATCCTTTTGAAATTGTTTTTTTTATGATTTACATATTGTCTGAAGAGTGAGATCACGATTCAGAGCCATCAGCTTAATAGTAAATTTATAGAAAGATGTCGGAACGAATCAATGAAATTCATAACAATGTTTGCGACATTATGATATGTGCTTTATATTTTTTACATTTTGTTAAAATATAGAAACAAATCATAAATGCATTTCTATAATAAGAATAACTTTGTAGTATGAATTGTTTCAATGTTCTGTTCGTCGGTCTACTTTAATCTATAATCTGCGGACATAATTTTAACCTTCTTTGAATCATTCCGCGAAACAGTTTGTTTTGTTTTGCTTAATTTATTTGAAAAGAAAAGAAAAGATTAAGGAGTTAAAAATATGAATTTTATATTAAAACCTTTGAAGTAGAAAAATTGCAAAAGCCGCTCATATGCATTTATAAACATACTTGTGTAATACATACGCATCCACATGCCCACATATACATAAAGTCCAAGTCAGACAAACTAACTAATAATATGAACAATTAAAATAAAAATCCATAAATCAAATCAATTCCCAATTGATAGGATCCCGTATCGTATCGTATTATATTGTATATCGTCTTTTTTTTTTTGGATCGCCGCCATTAAATTTATATGGCTGAAGCACACGACGTCGTTTATTTATATTGTGAACTCGCGAGGAAAACAAAACACAAAAGAAAACAAAAAAAGAAACCAACAAAACAAAAATAAAACAACTGAAATTAAAATCAAAGAAAAATATAAAAACAAGAAAGAAAAGAACAAATAAAAATAAAATAATAACACATCAGAGCAAAATTTTAAATATGTGCGGGTTTCAAATAGGATTGATGTGATTCGATGGTGGTTAAGTTGGGTTGGAATATTTCTATTCTCATCAATTTCCATTTAAACAGAAACTGTCTAAAGGCTAAACCTTTTCCAAAAAATAAAAGAGATGATCCCATATGTATGTTATTAAAAGAAGCCATATTTAATTATATATATTCGTATATAAAAATATATATACATGTGTGTGTGTGTTTGTGTAAGATATACAACCTTCGATAATTCCTAAAAATCTAAAATAATAAAATCTATATCTAGAAATTCTCAACATCAGAAAACAAAATATTAATAATAAAATATGTATGGAAATTAAATCCCTCTTTACGCATCCCAATAATTTCTATATAATAAATTTATATATTTTATTAAATTCTTATAGAGTTTTTCATATATAAAAGTTACAGGTTTAAGACAACAATTTATATTGGTGTTTCGTTTGTCACATTATTTAACATTTTTTATTGAGAATGTGACACCTCTTTATAATCTTCATATTAAATATAACAACACAACAACAACAAATAAAAAAATATTGACAGTCAACTGTTGTAAGTATTAAAATAAAATAAAAAAGAAAGAAAAAGATATTATTGTTGTTGTATAAACATAACTTCATACGGATGAATAAAAAAAATATATATAAATATGGCAACGTGAGACGATCATAATTTTTGTTGTTTGTTTCTTTTTAGATTTTTATTTATTATTTATTATTGGACATCACCAGACACCGCACATTTATCTTCACATAAATGTATGATAAGAAATGTGACTTGTCATATATTGATTAAAAATCTTTTTTGTGTTAATATTAAGAAAAAGAAGTTAATTTTATTTTAAGTATTTTTCTATTGCTTTTAATTTTTATCGATTTTGATTTTGAATAATAAATAAAAATTAAAAAGAAAGGAAAAATAATATACAAAAATAACATTGTGGTAAATAATAATAATAATAATAATAATAAATAATACAAAACAATGATAACCGCCGACAGTTTATTTTATATCAATTAAAAATGAATTAATTTAGTTACTTGAAGATGTAGCATTTATTATGGCTTTTTTTTTCTGTCTTAATAAATATCAGACAACACTGACTGTAATAATAATTTATCAGCATCAGGGATGAAAAACATTTTATATACGCATATTAGGAAATTATTCCCTCATTATTTTTTGACATTCTTATAAAATCCAATGGATATCCATATACAAGAATGAGTTGATCTCTAAATTTATGTCTGTAATTTGAATTAATGAATATAATCTTTAAGTTCACAATTTTACAACCCTGAAAATTCTTCAACATATTTCAATTTATTGAACTCGATTTTCATATCCATTATTAATGAAGCGATAAACAGTAAAATGTATTAAGTTAAATTTTCTATCATTTATAAATAAATAAAAAAAATCGTGTAATCCATGGATTATTTTTCCTTTTAAATGAATTTTTTCTTTTTAGTAATTTTTTTTTTTTTGGATTGAAATAATAAAAATTGTACATCGTCGAATTATAATAGAAAAGTACGTGACTTTTTTAAGTGAATTATTTTTGAAGCACAAAAGAAAATCCATATAAAAAAAAAGAAGGTAAATCGAAGAAAATCAATTTAGAAAAAAGAAAAAGAAAATGTGAAAACGTAAAATATAATTTTTTTTTTTTGTTTTTTCTTTTATTGTCAAATTATATGACTTGGCGAGTTTCTAATCCAATTCTTTCTTTTAAAATTCAATATTCTTTTTGAAAAAAAAAAAAATAAAAAATATAAAATGCGAAGTAATAGACGTAGGAATATCGAAAGGAAAACAGAAAAAAAAAACAAACGAAGCGAGATAATAAAAATTAGAAGCAATAAAAAAAAATACGAAAAAGAATTTAATTTTGCGCTATAAAAAAAAAAAGAAAAAGAAAAAAGAAAAGAAAAGAAACGAAACGAAAAATATAGAAAGAAAGACTCTGTTTTGATAAATCAATCTGTATTATTTATGGTTCTGTTTATTTTATTTTCCCTTTTTTTTTTTTCTGACTCCTTCTTCTTCTTCTTCTTCTTTTATAAATGGACACAATTTTCCAATTCAATATTATATTATATTTGAAATTGAAATTGAGTTGTGACATGACTGGAATATTTATATTATTCCATCAATTTTATTAACGCCCGTTTATTTTATTTGTATTTTTTTCTGTGTTGCGGAATTTTACTTCTGCGTGCGTACAATTTAGTCATCGAAATTTTATAAAGTTTATATTGAAAACTTTTAGAATTTCTATTAACTTTGGTTTAGCATTTTAGGTGCGTTTTTAATTCAATATTCTATTTGAGTTGGAATTGTTGTGGAATCTCATCTCGAAATAATAATTAAATATTTAAAGAAATCTTTTAAATAAAATCTAATATTAGAAGTTCATTGGTCATTTCTTAACATACTAAATTCTAATTGATCAAAAAAAAATTTAGAAAACGATCAGAAATATTTCAAGATGAACTGCAATCAATATATTGTTGTATAAATTCCCTGAAACATATATTCTGTTTTTCATAAATTTATAAAACTTTTGAAAACTTTTAATCAGAATTTTCACAAAATACCACAGAGAGAAATATTAACTCAGGTCATCAAATAACACATTGTATAAAATTGTTAGACAAAAGTTATTTTTATTTAAATTCATGAGAGACACAATTCGCTCACTCCCCAGTGCCAAACAAAAAGACAAAAACATAACATTTGCATTAAAACAAAAATCAGGCGAAAAAAAGAAACAACAACAACATGAATTTAAAAGAAAAAAGAACAAAAATTCCAAACATTTCTTTTTTGACAATCAAAAAAGAATCAAAGATGGAAGTTTAGAAAAAAAAAATTAACTTTTAAAAAAAAGAAAGACGATTAAATTAAAGATTTTAAAAAGAAAACCTGTTTTGTATGTCTCTGGTATCAAGATGGTAGCGATATTTTGTTGGCTTTTTAATCTGAATGACACAAAAAAAAAGTAATAATGAAACCAAACTAAATGGACCGAATCAATGCAATCTTATAGGCATACAAATCACAAGAGTAAATGAGATGGTAATATATTGTTAACTTGATAGTATGAGAAATTTTACAGCTTCTTATACACACAAATGTATGTATGTATATATAGGAAACGTCAAGCAGTACAAACTGAAGGTGGGTGAACTCTTTAAAAAGAACGTATATTAAAGGTAAACATTATCTGTACTTCGTCTGCGTATATAAATTAAGAAGAAAAACTAAAAGGAAATTGTATAAAATGTTTCATTTTCATTTTTTATTAAAAAAAAACATCCCCTTTGCTGTCGTCCACCATATATTTAAAAGAATTACATTCATATATTTCGTTTGGTGTTTAAATAATTACGTTTATATAAATTTTAATGGTTTCTTTTTTTTCATTCAAATTATAGAATGAACAAATGAATAATTATTTATTGAGTTTCATTTTCTTTTTTTTTGTTTACTTCAATTATTTTTTTTTTCTTTTTCTTTTTATTTGTTTAGAAATAATACAAATACAAATACAAATATTTAACAAAAAAAAGGGGAACGGATAAATGTGTAATTAACACGCGATCCAATAATATATTTTTATAAATAAAATTTTTGTTGCATTTTCTCTGTGTACGTTGTGTGTATGTATGTGTGTGTATGTTTAGATATTAGAAAAACTAAAATATAAATGAAACAAAACCAACACCAAATAAAAAAAAAAAAATGTCTAAAACTCCACCTTAAAATAGCGTTCTCACTATTAAACAGAGAACAAAAAAAAAAAAAAAGTGAACAACCAAAAACAAAAATCAGATAATTTATTTCCTAAAAAATAAAAATAAATTTTGTTTCTTATTCGTAAGCTTAGAATATTCTAATTCTAACATAAAACAATATTAGAGGCGAGGATAGAAAAAAAGTGACGATCAAAAGAGACGGCCATCGTTGAGTGTTTTTTTTTTCTTTTCATTTGTGACCCTCCATCCATCCATTCCTCCATCCTACTTCCACTTTTATACATATTTGAATTTAATTTATTTTGTGAAATAACAAAAAAAAAAATTTTTTTTGTTGGAATCTGATGAGGAATAAGAAGAAGAAAAAGAACGAACGAACGAAAGAACGAACAAAAAAAGACAAGAGAACCAATCTCTATCAACCAACGCGTTGTTTCTTCTTTTTTTTTTTTTTTGATTATTCTTGTTGTTCTTGGGTTATTGTTGTTGTTAGCAGAAGGTAATAAAAATGAATATTTAAGATATCGTTTTCGTTGTCGTTTGTTTTTCTTATTTCTTCTTATATTTTTGTTTTCATTTTTTTTTTCCTGTTCTTCTTCTTCATTTTTACTGAATTTTTCGATAACAAGAGAAGGAACGAAAAAATGAAACAAAATAAGTAAATGTTAAAAGAAATATTTTTGTTATTTATTTTTTTCCAATATCCATAACATCCAGTTACCATGAGATTGGGTACACACACACACCCAGTATACTAAATTGTATATAATCAGGCGACGATAACTAGATTTTTACAAGTTATGTGTATGTGTGTAGTGTGTAGTGTGTATACATCATATATGTGTTCCAACAACAATTAATTCCAAAATATTTTTAAATAAACAACAACAACTTAAACAACAATAAAACTTTGTAAAATGAATACTAATGTTGATGATGATGTTGGTTATGTTCCAGATTTCTTCAATTCCTAAAATAAATATTCATGTTGGCCTATAAAATATTTCTTACTCGTTATACGCCCATCAAAATTTAATCAAAGTTATTTTAATATTTTTTCCATTATTGAACAATATTATTTAAACCCCTGTCTAATAAGACCCAAAGATTTCGTCTGCTGGTCGGATTAAGTAAATATAATTCTCATGAAAATTTTACGATAATATGTTGCGAGGTTTGACTAATGGTCCAATTTGACATGGTTCAATTACACAAGTTTTGCTATATACAAAATTACGTTTTTCAACAAGATTTGAAAATAAATAAAAAAACTTGTTAATTTTGGAACGTTACCAAAAATTAGAAAAAATCATAAATCATAGAACATTTAAGTGCATCCATCATGTAAGAAAAATATAATTAAAATAAATAGAAAAGAAAATTGTAGACATTTTTATATTTATAGTTTTAAACATGGATTTGACCTTTTTTCTTGTTTATTTTTTTTTATTTATATTTAAATACGCGTCCCATACACTAATAATTAGATTTTCCAAATCCAATCTTATTAAATAAGTCGTACATTAAATTTTTTAATTAAATGAAACGTATATGAGGGTATGGAGGGGGAGCGATTAGTTAAATAAATAATTATTTAATTAAACATTTCCATGTTGTTTCTTAGCTTTGCGTCCTCTTTTAGATTTAATTCACTTTGAAGTGAATTTAAACAAGATCAAATTTCGGCGAACACTCGTAACCCACTCATCGTTAAATATTAGATAAATTCCAATTTAATCTTAGTTAAGTCAAAGCTACTTTGGACGTACTATACTGAATGTTTGCATTTTTAAAATGGATTATAAACAAAAATATTTAACGTTTTTTCAATTTTTTAATCAAAAATATTATGAAAGCTTAATTAACAGAACCAAGATTATAAGACTAAGCAATCAAGGTTTCAATCCTATGCACAACCTTATTCTCTCTAAGTACTAATTAACTTTAGTTTACTTATGGACTTAAAATAAAAAAAAAACAGTATTTTCTTAGATTATTATTTTGTCTCTGTTTACTTCGAAAATAGAAAATCTTTCTACAGGAGACACAAAATTTTTTGTATAATTGAGTTGAATATTTAACAAAATATTTGTTGTTCGTAGTTGTGTACACACACACACATAACCACATACATTAATAATTTTACAGAGTGACACATACAGATAAACATTTCTAACTTTATTTGATAGGAAGTTTATAATGTAACTTTGTAGAGGTGGATAAATGTAATTTTTAATGGATTTAATGCGGTTGTTTTGTTAAAATATATATGGGGATGTGAACATATTTTCATTATATTATTATGATCCATACATATCCAAATATAAGAATGTACATGTGTGTGTGTGTATGTGGATGTATGCTGTCAGCCTATATATATATGTATATGTAAAATTTTATATTAAAAAAATATATACACATTTGAATATTAAAAATATTAAAATATGTGTTGTAGATTATAATAATGAAAACTCTTCTATAGTCTACTCTACACATTAACTCTTCTCTAAAGTAAACATTAAAAATGTTTCATGTTTTTTTTTTTTGTTTTTCTTCTTTCCCGTATTATTATTATTATTATTATTTACATATTCTTATATTAACATTCAACCAACCATCCAAACATTTGAAGCTGTGTGTGTTTATGTGTTTATAGGTATATACATATATGTATATTAATTCAACTTTACACACAATGACATAAAATAATACAAAAAAATAAACGACAAAAATATATACACACACACACTTATATAATAACTACACATATTGTGTGTGTGTGTATTATTTTAGTGATGGATTTTTATTTTCTGAAAATCTCTCTCTTTTTACAATGGGAATTTTTAGTACGGTCGTATAACTTGTTTAGGAAACATGCATTTTAGCTCTTTTCATTAACAAATAAAAATTAAATTAAATAAAAAAAAATAAAAGTAGAAGAAGAAAAGACGAAAACTAAGAAGAAGAAGAAGAGGAACAACAAATAAATAATAACAACAATAAAATAAATATTATTAATAATAATTTGTTCGGTATAAATAAAAAATTCTAAATAAATAAAAAAAGAAAAGCACGAAAGTTATTTAAGGGGGAAGACGAAGAAGAAGAAAAAAAGGGTTAAACAAATTTTTTTTTATTGTTGTTTTTTATTATCTGTTTGTTATCGAATGAAACAAAATAACCTTTTTTTTCTTTCTTCAGTCATTTGTTTCCGATTTGTGAACCCGTCCTTTGTAAATCATTTAATTTATTAAAAATAAAAATTATAAATAAAAAAAGTGACAATATTTTCATTGAAATAGAAAACAAGAAGAGAAAGACGATAATTAAATGAAAACAAATAATTAAATAAAATTTGGGGGGAGAAAAGAAGAAAACTTCATAATTTTACTTTTGTTTTTGTGATCATAAAATAATTTAAAGTTAATTAATTAACTAATTAAGAAAAATAATTAAAAAATAAAAATAAGGAGAGAAGAGGAGAAACAAAGTGCAATAAAAAAGAAATTATGAATTCAATAAAAAAGTGAAGATTTAAATAAAAAAAAAAAATTTAAAACAAAAAAAAAAAAGCCAAAAAAAATAATAAAATTTTTTTTAATAAAATCGATAAATAAAAAAAAAAAATAAAATGAAAAAAATGTCATCAATTTTACGTTATCCAATGCTACAAGGTGATTCTTAAAAAAATACTTAATTAAATTAAAAAAAAAAACAAAACAAAACAAAACAAAAAAAAAAATAACAATTAAAAAATTTCCTAATTAATTTTTTTCCCCATAATCCCTAAAATTAAATTTATATCAAAAAAAGCTTATAAACACAATAGAGCTTTTATCCTCAAATATTAGTTCCTCTTCCTTTATTAAATTTTTCTTATATAAATTTTTTTTTAATCTAACAAATTTTTCTTTATTCCTTCTTTTGTTTTGTTTTTCTATTTTTTTTTTTTTCCTCTTTTACCAAATAATTAGAATTTTCTATTATTCCCGTTGTTTGTTTTTATATTTTCCTTTACTATTTGTGTTTTTTTCTTTAAGTTTGCACCCTTTTAAAAATAAATTTAATAAAAAAACAAATCACAAAAATCTAAATTTAAATTGTGCGAGTTTTAGTTTTTTTTTTTTGTATTTTTGTTTTAATTTCAATTAAAAATTGTTGCGTAAAGTAAAGAGTTAAAAAAGCACCAACGCACATATAATTTTCTTACTACCTCTATCACTACCACAACTACTACCATTACTACTACTATCATTACTACTACTACTACTACTACTACTACTACCACTACTAATGCGAGTCTATATTTAATGTAAGTAGAAAAATGAAAATTTATTTTATTATAAAAAACAAATGAAAAGAAACTAAATTCGAAGGAAAACTCAAACCAATTTTCTTTAGTCTCTCTTTTTATCTCTCTGTCTCTCCAATGTATATTATGTATATTTCTGTTGATGTGTTTGTTTTTTGTTTTTGTTACATTTTGGAATGGAATATAAAATTATTTTTTGGGACATAACTTTCTATCATCAAAAAAAAAAGAAAATAAAACGAGTCTTAACACAATTCACAACGCGTGACAATTTCCAAAAATTTTGATCCATTTTAAATTTTAACTCATTCTCCTTTATATCCTTTTTAGAAATAATAATTTTATCATCATCCTCTGCCACCCTATATTCCACCCTAAAGTCCCCCCCATTAACTTAACTCATACCGCAAACAACCTACCATATTTATATCAAAGTAAACGAATACGATTGGTCCAAACATTATCCCCACCATTCTGTATATACCGTGGTGTTATACATCATGATATTCGCATCCCCCTCTAACCTAATGTCGCACGGGTAAGAAGAATTTTCACCCCAAAAATTGTGTTTTTCCCAGATTGTTGTTGTTGTCGCCTTTTTTTTTTTTATTATTTTGTTCATTTTCTTTCTTCTTCTTATTCTTTCTCTTTTTCCCTTCTTTGTCACATACAAAATTCTCGTTTATGTGGCCGTGGCAAAAAGGAAAAACTCTTTCTGTTTTTCTTCTTCTTCTTCTTGTACTTCTGTGTGTTGTTTTTTTTTTTCTTCTGTGTTTAAGGTTTGTTTTTCTATTCTTCGTTCGTCAACGAACGATCGTTAAACTTCCAAAATATTATTATTATTCTCTCCTTCAAAAAAAAAAAAAAAGAAATAGTAAAAAGTAAGAAAGTATAGCACATTATTAAGATCGTATATGTGCTATTATTATTACTTTAGTATTGTAGTTATATATACATATTGCTATCGAATCACTTACATTATTACATTATTATTAAGTTTAAAAAAGTTAAATACACTTTATTCTCGTAAATAACTTTTGAGTGTTTATCAAATACATAAATCATAAAATCATAAAGTTTAAAATAAATATAATTGGGTGAAGCTGATTTTTTAAAAACAAAAATTTTTTTTACTTTTTCCGCATAAAAATTTAATTCGTCATTCTGTCATTCTGTTTCTTAAAAGTGCAATAAAGTTTCATTTGTTTTGGTTTTTTTTTTGTTATTATTATTTTAGTGTATTTATAAATTACAACATATTTTCTTATGTTTCTTGATGATGATTATGATGATGATGATGATTAAGATGAGGTAAATTATAATTCTTTTATATATTTATAAAATTATAAAATGTACTTGTTTTGTTTGTTTTATTGTTATCCATAAAATAAAATTGCGGAAATAACAAATGACCTTCAACCGCACGTTAAACTTTTGTCACCATCTTGTCCATTACATCTTTGAAAAAAGTAACACAAATTGTATTTTTTTTTTTAATCAATTCCATTTAATGGAAGTCATTTTTTTTTTATACAAAAAGTGTTAGTTTATTTGTATTTATGTGTATGTATTTAGGGAATACTGTGTGCAATGGTTAAATCTAGTCAAAAAATATATTAATACATTTTTGTTACAATTTTAGTGTTGTTGTTTTTTTTTTTTTTTGTTTATCCAATTCCCGTCGCAACAAATTACATATAAAAAGACAAACTATAAATGTGCATCGACATAAAGCACATTATTTATATAAAAAAAAAAAAAACAATACATAAATACTTATGTATAGTAAAACATAGTCACTGATAATCTCTCTTCACGACTGTCAAATTTTTATTAGCGTACATAAAATTCAATGCATTATTATAGCTCAATAAGTAATATTTAATGAACGAAACAAACGATTTTTTAACGATTTCAGTGTTTTTTTTTTTTTTTTTGTTTTTTTATTTTTACTTTTGCTTGTTTGTTGGTTTTTTATTTTTTCACTCTTATATGGATTCCCTTTTTTGTTTTAATATTCAATAATATTTTATTTATACACAATTGTAAGTATACGTAAACGTAACTTATGAGATGAATAATAAAATAATGTTTAAAATAAAAATTAAATTAAATGAAATGGAAAATTTATATTGGATAATTATTAATAATGTATTTACATACATTCGCGATTGTACGACGGTACAAACTGTATTTTTTTCTGTTCTTTTCTTGTTAATTCTTATATAATGATATACTAAATTATGTATAAAGGCATAAATACTGAACACTGCACACTGCATTATTATTTGACGATAATTGTAGAGAAATTAATTTTCTATATTTATTAATTATTCTAATTTATGTACATTGAGTTTAGTACAGTATTTATATGAGACTGCAAAGAAAACTCCTTGACTTCTATGTAGATAATGAAGAAGTTTAATAATTTACAAATTTTCAAGCTCATGCATAGGAATTCTTTTTAATTGTCTGTCAATACTTGAATGCAAATCTGCTTTCAATTAAAATTGATGAATTTTGTAGGCGCAGATTTATTTCAAAAATTTGAGTACAATTGGCCAATTTATTTGGAATTTATGGATGATATAATTTTTTTTTTATTTATACACTTTTTCAATCAAAACCACTAAAAATTCACAACTCCTACACACACTCGTACATAATTGCAAACCCTTTTGCTTCCCTATTACTCGTACTCAAATATAAATGACCTTTTTTAACCCTTTTTTGTATTAAACGTTTTGCATTGTTCACTAACATGAGCTGCATTTTATGATTTTTCATATTATACGCAAGGCATTTTCATACAAATACTATCCTGCATTTTATTACAGAAATCTAATCGGATATATTTATCGCACATTTAACTTTTAGAGTTGGTCATATATAAATATTAAAATTCCGGGACTTTATATATGAGGGGTTAGTTTTATTCTATCTATATAAAGAAATTCCCCACTTGATTGCATGTATAAAAGTGATAGTCATAAATAACCTTTTTTCAGAATTTATTCTATAAATATTTCTTTATCCCCACACACCAACAAATATGACAAACAGATTATTCCGTGTGTAGAATATTTTTGATTGCACTTATTTGTGTTATGTTTATTTTACCGGTTATAAATTATCCCTTTTGTTAAATTAAAAATCTTAATTTATCAACATCGGTTGAAAATACTGCGTCGAATTCTAATTAATTTTGTACAAATTTTACAAACTTTAGCAATTGGTTTATGCGGGTAAATAATCTACTCTACTTGAGGTAACCATAGTAAATCTCATTTAGTTTTTGTCTAACGCAATTTTCATTTAATTAGTTGAAACGAAATAAAAAATTAATTGCTTGATGAACTTTTCTCAGACTTGAAATTATTCATGAAAATAAAAACAAATAAATCTATTTATTAACGTGTGTGGAATTTATTACGTTTTCTGTTTAAATGAATTGTTTTCCATTGTATTTTAATATCTTATGTTTGTATACAAAATAACAACATACCGCCGACGGTCATTCCTTGAAACTATTTAAATACATTTTTAACCTTCACTTATATTGAATAATATTCAAATTTTACACAAACTAAAGATTTCATAGGAAATAGTTTCACTTTTTTTCTATGCTTTTGTTAAATAAATTGGAGTAAAACCCTTTCCCGTATATAGATAAGATTTGGTTTTCTTTTTCTCTTACATTTTTCGTCTGAGGTTTAAAAATATATATAAATATATACAAGGCTATTTTGAATATATACCGACGTATTGTTTAGGGAAATGGATGCAATAAAATTTTGTAACGCTTTTGCTTTTTAACTCTTTTAACACTTTTTTTCTTGAACATATTTTGCCCGTAACGATGAACCCTTAAATTTTTGAAAATATGTAAATAAAAAAAAAAAATATGCATCTTAAATAATTGTGTTGTTATTGTTATTATTGTTGTCAGAAAAATTTAAAAAAAGAAAGAAGAAAATAACACAAAAAATGAGACGACTCATTATTTTTATTATTATTTTTAATATTTAATATTTACATTATTCTACTATTTTAATAATTAGGTGTGCGTTTTTTTTCTGTTGTTATTGTTGTTGTTTTTGTTGTCGTTATTATGATCGAGAGACGAACAGAGTTTATAAAGTGTATATATTTTTTTAACCATGAGGAGAACAAAAATAAATTTTCGTCATAAAAAAATATAATTGTTGTAAATAATTGATGGTTAAAAAATTTACTCTACTACTGATACTCCAAGGGAACTTCATAAAAGAAAAAAGAGAGAGAGAAAAAAAAAATAATTGTTGTAGTTTGCCGCATGTTAAAAATGTACTTTATTGTACCTATACTGTATAATAATAACTCTCGATCAGTTTACAAAAATAAAAAAAACTCACCGATAATAATGACGACGATGCGTAGTAATATTTATATAATAATATTTATATTTATTGGCAGTTAGAAAAGAAATATAGCAATAATATTTTGTTTCTCCTTCTGCTTTTTTTTTTCTTCTCTTTTTTTTTTTTTTTTTTTTATATGAAAATGTTTTATGAAAGTAATTAAATTTTAATGATCAAAATTTGATATGTTAATTAAATTTATTGTGTTTATATATATAAAAAAAAAAGTATAAATTCAATATTGTACATATATATGCATACTATTATTACAATAACAAAATATATATATATAAATATACAAATATAAATAAATGATTAGACTTGTCAAAATGCAAGTAGATAGATGTTTTTAAAATTTTATATCAGCACGGATAAAGAGAGAATATTCGTTTTATTGTTTTTTATTAATTAGTAATTAAAAATTAAATAGATAAATATGTATATCTAAATATATGTCTGTGTCAATCGTAATTATAGTGAACAATAATAGTCTATAATGATTAGTCTCTTTATAGAAATTATTTTATATAATATCAGCTGCGGTTAAATAAATAAGTAACCCGGATAATCGGTGCTCCTCTTTTTTTTATTTTTCTTCGTCGCTTCTTCTTTTTCTTATTTTTATTTATTTTGATTGTAAACTAAGACAATAAATTTTATTTTACAACATATTTAAATCATTATATGACTTATTAACACCTTTTTAATCTGCTACACTTAAATAATTAAATAATTTAATTATATAAACGACATTTCGAAATTTCAAAAAATGGAAAGAATGAAAAAATATATATAAAAAAAATTTGGTTAGTGAAGGAAAAAAAAAACAGTGAACACATTTTGTGTATTGTTTTTTTTTTTATAAGTTTTATTTATTTTTATTAATTAAGTATATAAAACCTAAATGTAACCTAATCTAATTTAATTTATTCGGCACTGAAGTCGTGTTATATGTAGATAAAATTTAGTCAACTTAGAAAAATAAAAAAAAATATACGAAAAATAACCCAAAAATCATCATAAGAATTTTATAATAATAAAAAAAGATAAAAAAGAGAGAAACAAAGTCAAGACGGTATATAGAAATGGTAGCATCGGTCATAAATCTATAAACACTCAATAAACTTCCTTTTATTGTTATGGCTTCAATAAATTCATTACAGTTATATATACTCAATACATACACATAAACATACACACACGCACACATGTTGTATATATATGCACATTCAAATACATAAATGCACATCATGTTAGGTAAAGTATTAAATTATTATGATACTAACCGCGCGGCAGTGACTTTTGCTATATAAATAAAACAACAACAACAAAAAATGCAATTTTGTGGTCCATTATAATGATGCTTGGTAGATTGGTTTATTGTAAGGTGTGTTGTAAAGTTAAATAAAAGAAATCAAATCCCTAATGGATTGTTTTATTTCCTCTGGCATTCAGATTAAAAAATTTCTATCCTCTTCTTAAATTATGCTTTCCAACAGTGCTTTGGAAAGCATAATTTAAGAACGATGATGAATTCAAATTTAAGAATATTTCACCATTTTATTACAAATTATTTGTTTTGAATTAAAAAAGTTTAGAAATAGAAAATAATATTCTCTGTAAGGAATGAAATCACCAGTATGATTTGGCGAAGACAATTTTGCTTTAAAAATATGACTTACTAATTTGAATAAAATTCAAAAGAACCAAACAATATTTTGTGTATGGTGTCCCGTGAGAATTTATCGCTAAATCGAATTTGTTCTACATTGCGTGTTCCCTGTTTTACACAAAAAAAAAAACAAACAAATTATTCCTAATAAGAAAACATTTAATATTGCGTCGGAAAATCTATAAACAGAAATTTAAGAACTAATAAAATTTTATTTTTGTCTTTTCTTTTTTCTTTGTCGGGAAATTTTCTACAGAAATAAAAATATGTAGTGTAATTGGAGTTTCGTAGTTTCAAAGAAGAAAGAAAATTAGGTTAATAATTTATATTTGGAAAATATTTTGGATAGCACAATTTAATAATGTTTTCTAGTCTAGAATAAATTGCATAATTCATTTTAATTAATTAACTTCTATGAATTAATTTTCACAAATCAATTAAAATTAATGAACCTTCCGTTAATCAAATCATTTTTAATAATTAAAATCGGCATCATTATTACCACAGACGGTATACATACAAATGCCATTCGTTATATGTACGTACGTCATCAGCATTTAATTGTACTCCGGAACAGATTGCTAAAATCTAATTGAGTACAAAAATCCTATACATTATTAAGTTTGGTTGGCGCAAGTTAATTATAATTCTTGGAAAAAATTTGACCAAAACTGTAAACCATTTGCTTCCATACATAAAACCTTCCGCATTCCTTTTTGTCAATCATAAAAAATAATAATTGTGGCGAGCAAGACAAGAAAGTATATTATGCTTTCGTTAACTTAATTTTTATCTAGCCTGAACCAAAAAAATAAAAAGAAATAAAACATGAATAGGAAGAAGAAGTCGAAAAAAAAAAAAAATTAATGGCCGCGATATTAATTTCGATAAGAAAGGACAATAATGATGATTGTAAAAGGACGACGATGTTGAAAACGGAAATAATAATTTTATTGGTTTTTATGGGTGGTTTAGTATACTTTTCAGTGTGTGTGTTCCTTTCTTTCTTTTCTCTTTTTGTTTTCTTTTCGTGTTATTTTTTTTTTTTGTGGGTTTATGATAATGAGAGTTGGCGATGTTTAATGACGATAACCTAAATTGATTGACCGCCAACAACGTTGTTATATATTATATGGAATGAGAAAGACGAATGAACACAAGTATATGGTGAAGATTATATTATTGAAAAATTGGAATGAGATAAAAACCTTTTAGAATAATTGATTTGCCAAAGGCAATTTCAATTCGATAAATTAGTTTTATAATAACAAGGAAAAGCAAAATTCTTTCTCTTGTGTTGTTATAACGGCGAACGTCATTAAATAACAAAATGAAAATAGAAACAAAAGCAAAAACTAAATTCTAATCAAAACGTATATTTTTATATCTTCGATTTTTCTTTGTAGTTTTTCTAATAAAATTAATTATTGTTAAGTCAGCCGTTAGAAACTTTTGTCGTATACATTCTGGTTCAATTATTCGGTTCATTCGTTCATCCGTTTATGTTGTCGGCCATTTTGAATTTTTATTATCTCTCTCTTTCACTCTTGCGTAAATTTTTATTCATCAAAATTTTTATACAATTTTGTTCCGTTACCGTGACCATCCATTATTATATTTATTTTATCAGCTGACTCTGACTTTGAGTCAAGTTCAATAATTGATAAATGGAAACAAGAATCTCAAATCATTTCTATTGCAAATGGAAACTTTTTTTTTACATTCTTGTTATTCGTTTAATAAAAGGGGTCATGGTGGACGATTTATATTTTTTTGGGTATTTTTCTATTCGAAAAGAAAGATGGTGAAAGAAAGAAAGGAGAAAAGAAGAAAAACAAACGAAAGAAAGAAATAAGTAGAAAAGTTGGTGGGCCAATAGTGAAAGAGAAATTTATTTTTTTTTTCGGTCGGCCATTTTGGATCAATAAAATGTGAAATGGGGATCTTCAAACATAATATATAATTTTTTTTTGGGTGCGTTACAACAACAATTTATGTTAAAAAAATATATCAAAGAAAAGAATTGTTTTTTTTTTTTCGTTTTTGCATTGGTTTCGCAAAATATAATAATGAAGGCAGTCTTGTGCTGAAGATAATTTATTATAAAAACATTTTTTCTTTATCGTTCTTTTTTTCTTTATAAATTTTAATCTTAATTTATAAACTTTAAAAGAATATTTTTTTTTGACATTTTAATTTGGAATAAAATGGAAAAAAAGAAAAAATTAAAATACATTCTCTTATTTTGTTGTTGTTGTTATTATTGTTATTATGTTGCGAACGCTTGTGTTATTCTTGTTGTTTGGATACACACACACACACACAACACAGGAGAGATAAAGATTAAGAAGAATAAGAAGAAGTAGAAAAAATGATGATGAAAAAAAAATATATATATATAAGAAGAAGAAGAAGAAGAAGAAGAAACAGAAACATGTCTACGTATATAAAAAGATGTACATCAGGTTTTACGATCGTCATAAATAAAACCAAACTTTTTCCATCTTAAGCATATAATCTTCATGTACACAAATACACATATTTAGATAGTGCCTATACACACACACACACATATACACACACAATTTATCCATTCGCAGGATCAGCATCTTGCTTTATTTTTTCCTTCTGCATGAATTTAGCTTTTTGTGATTTTTTTTTCTTCTTCTTCCATTCTGCTTCTCCGGCATTTCTTTGTTAGTAAATAAAGGAAGAAAAAAAAATATGTATAACGAGTAGAATGAGTTCTATCTATAAATATCTTTTCTTCATATGATGTTGGGATTTGCCGCCACCCTGAAAAGCTCACAACTGTCAAATTGCGATTTTCTGTTGTATCAGCTAAAATCCTTTAATCCACATAAAATAGAAAGACGGAAAACCCATAGAGATATACGATGACTGAATATTTGGTGTCTTATTATAATACCTCGCATCGTGTGTCATGTCGACCATTTTGAAATGAGAAGAAAACAAAACCGATAAATAAAAAAAAAAAAAAACAAAAGTAAGAATCAATTTATAGTTTTTTATAAATTTATGTTTTTTTTTTCGATACATAAATAACGAGAGATGTTTCAAAAGGAAATGGGATGACCCCAGATTTTAACAAACTGACTCATTCTTACTTACTGTTGACTGTATAAGGCATTCCGGTGAATAGTGAACGACGAAAATTAAAAGTAAAAATAACAACAACAATTCAAAGACATTTCCGTTTATTTCTTGTATATTTTGTTTATTTTTGTTTTAGAGAAAAAAGCACGTAAAACTTATTATTGTTTAAATTTGATTTGGTAAAAGTTTGTTCGGTTTTTTTTTTTTTTCTGCAAATAAATATTTTTTTTTAATAAATATAAGAAAAAACCATGAACATCTGTAACAGTCTGATTAAATTTTTTTATTATTTATATGTTTGTGTAGGTACACACATAAAAATGCATATGCATTTTAATAAAAAATAACTAAATCACAGAACCAGACCGTGATTTAATCAATTTTTGAAATTACAAAAATATTAATGTGTTTGATGGTGATGTGATGTAAAACAAGAGTGACAGATTTTCAAAATGAAATTAATGTCTATTTTTTCATGGTCTTGTAGAGAAGAATAAATTGCATAATGATATATCGTGCACATGATGACGTGAACACATTTTGTTGTTAAAAAATAAATAAATGACATTTGTAGCAGAAAAAAATATTTATCAAATGTGGCATTTTTTTTTTTACTCATTTGAAATTATAAAATAAGGAAATATAATCAGGAAATACTTATACGTAGGTACATTTAAAATAAAAGTAGAAAATAATCGTGTGCGTCCGTTTTATAATAAATGAACATATAGAAATATTGTCGCTTTATTAATCGTATTC
Organism: Pedicia rivosa; assembly: GCA_963082725.1. NCBI lineage: Eukaryota > Metazoa > Arthropoda > Insecta > Diptera > Pediciidae > Pedicia > Pedicia rivosa. The sequence goes on along the minus strand of OY720153.1, from coordinate 4,065,410 downwards.
TCTGATTTGATATTTGATATTTGATTTATTAATGTGATGTCCGATATGAACGATTATTTAAAACATGGAAACTAATATTATAATAATAGGATTTGAAACCACCCAGAAGTTTGAAATAAACTACGATGTTACTTTGCTCCAACAGAAAACATGTTCTTACAATGAATAACATTTTACACATAATTTATCTACATTATTGTGTTTAGAAATATAAAATGTCGAGGCTAAATAAATGATTTATAAAAAATATAAATATAGAAGAAAATCCTTGACTTCTTTATTAGTTTGGGTTCACAACAATATTACAAAAATTATTTCCAATAAATAATGTATATGTGTGCGAGGTACCTAACTTGTAACATTTTATTTTTATTTTTGTTATTATTGATGAGCGAGTAATTTAACTCTCGTAAAAATAAACAAAAAAAAAAAAATATTTTACACCGCACATCAAATGTATGTATGTATGTATGTGTTTATTGCCCAAAAGACTGAATATAATTTTTATCCAGAGTCATCGCGAATCTCTTATCATATTTAACCATTCTTTCTTAACAAAATGAATGAAAAAAAAAAAAAATACGCATACTCATTCGCCATCTATAAAATCCCAACAAAAAAAAAAATAGGAGCAAATCTTACACACACATTTGAACATGCCAATGCAAACACAATACATTCAAGAAATTGTTTATTATCAACATTTTAATTTATTATCTATCATAATCATAATAATATTGTTATGATTATTACCTATTATTTATCTAATATAAACTAAACTAACTAATTTGATGTGTCCCATCTTAATAAACAAAACCAAAAAAAAAACACACACACACACACTAAATACACCATTAATATCTTCTATTCTTTCTTTTACAATGGTGTGAAGTTATAAATGTTGTTAAAGTATAAGCAAAACAACAAGAGAGTGAGAAAGAGAGAAAATGTTCCCAAAAAAAAAATTATATTGGTCAATAATCATAAACTAATATTGCTTCTTATTTTTTTCTTCGTTCTTTTTCTTCGTCTTATAGCAGTTATTGTTATTACTTACATATATTTGTTATGTTTTATTTAAAATATACAAACCATGAAAATTATTATTATTCTCAATAAAAATGAGGAAGGAAAAAAAAAAATAGAAGTAAAATTATGGCAATTAGATAATCGACACTTAAAAATTAATAATAAAACAATTTTTTTTCATTTGACTTTTAACATATTTTTAATGTTTGTTGTGTTGTGTGGGTTGCATAATTTTGGGATTGTTGCTGTTAAGGTATAATTTTTCTTTATCAGGTTCAAGCTACTTTGTGTAGATGTCGTTAAAATCAGTTAAGTGTTTTGTTAGTTTTTAAATGTGAGGTAATTTGAATTTTTATGTTTGTTTTTATTATAATAAATTATAATAAATTTAAATAAAATATTTAATATTTATTGATATATTTATTGTTATTTACACTTTTATTTACATAAAACAAAACAATGAAATCAAGTGGAATAAATCTCTTATATTATTACTTCGTCTATTCAACCATAGATGACAGTACTAAAAAAATATTATAAATCATAATAATTTAAATAATTAATTATTTAATGTCATACTATTATTATAATTAACATGACAAGAAATATCTCATCTTAATTGTCCCAAGAATAGCAATAATAACAACAACAACAACAAAGATATATATTTAAAAAAACGCGATATAAATGTTTTTATGTCAAAAGAATAAAAAATTAAAAGGAAAAAAAGTGAAAAGAAATAAAATCGCGTGACAATTTTCTTCGTTATACACGAAAAATTAATTAAGATAAATTAAAAACCTTAAGTATATTTTCCTCTACACTTTCTTATTTTTTGTTTTCGTCTTTACAGTAAAGATTTTCATTTTCTTTGGAATTTATTTGATTTTATTTATAAAAATAAATTTTCATCATTCGTGTGTGTCACATTTTTTTAAGTAGCCCAATAAAGGGGTTGAAAAAAATGATGACGATAACAACATTGCAAAAAAAAAATAAGAAAAATCCCCTCTATAAATCATTTGTCAATTTTTATTTTTTTTTTTCCATTTTCCCCATTTTCCTATTACATTCTCTAAGATTATTAAAAATTCGCTGATGTAAAAAAAAAAGCGAAAATATATAATTTTTTTTTGCTGTATAATTTTCCAATTTTCCATCGTCGTTTCTTGTTTGAAACTACGTGAATTTTTCCCCGTTCTTTTTTTTAAACATTTATAAAAGAAAATGAAGATGTGGGAGTGAGTTTGGCGCCTCCATTCCATCAGAACATTTTCTTATATTTTCTTTTCTGTTTTTTTTTATGAGTCCAATCAAATTAAAAAATGTTTTAAGAAAATTCTGTTTTGTCGTCGTCACAGTCTTTGATGTTCGTTACTCAGACACTTATATTTTATTATAATTAATGTATTCAACGGATAATCGGTAAGAAACCGGTTAAGATTTTTAATCTTCTCTTGTGAGTTTAATGTTTGTTGTATTTTTAAACACATGGTTTTTGTCATTCCCCATTTCTTATTTAAAAAGTATTAGAATTGACATTAACCAATTAACTAACCAAACTAAGGCATCCAAATCTTAATAGCTATGCGACAACGATATTATATGTCTGTTCATTTGTTCATTATTTCTCTATAAAAAGATAAGAAAAGTTGAAGAAGAATCATATCAGAAAATTTTACATATCTTCAGTAACATCAGTAAACGCACGTTTAAACTTAACTAAAAAAAACAGAATAAACCCGAGAGAAAAATAAATTCCAATAGACAAAGTTTCTTCCTTCACTTTAGTTAGGCATAGCAGTTAAGGAAATGAGGACACCCTTCTTTAAAAATAACACAAACGTACAAAAACACACACACATACACATACACTACCATCAAGTGAAAGTACACAAGAGTTCAAAATGGTTTGAGGTTGGTAGAAGTGAAAATCTTTTATATACAAAAAAAAAACTCCTCTCTCTTTCAAAAAAAAAAGAAGAAAGAACAGAAAAAAACGCACCCTAAATTTTACTTCTTCTTCTTCTTATTATTCGTCTTTCTCTTCATTTTTAGCGGGTTTTTATTGTTAGTACAATTTTTGCCCGGTTGATGTCGTGTTTTTCTATACTTTCTTTTACTTTTTCATATCGTTTTTATTTGGATTCAGATAAAAAAGAAAACGGGGTTTGGTTGAATCTAAAAATGTTTCAGTTCTTGATGGATGGGGGTAATGGGAGGCTAAAAAGGGGGGTAACAAACTGTTTCTTCTTCTTTTCCTTCTTATTTCTTTTATGCTTGGAAAACCGTAACTTATAGTTTGATTCCATTAGATATTGAACCGAATATTATATACAATAGCAAATGGACTTTACACCCGAGAAAATGTTAAAATCGATTGGTGGTTGTGTTAGGGTGTAAGGGTGGTTCGTAGACATATAGTCACTTAGAAAAATTGATGTTTCTCCTTCTACATAACCAATTTTTTCTTTTTCTCCATTGAATTAAAAAACACAAAAACCACTCAAGATTTATTAATATTTTATTTTTATAAGAAGAAGAATATATTGAGAGAAAGATGCTGTATATTTCTTTTTTCTTTAGTCAGAATGTTTACGCGGAAGTTTTCTTTATTTTTATATATGTTTTTGTTTCTTTAGTAAATCCCCCCATACACATATTATAATTCAAAGTGGGATGAATGAAATTGTGTATGTGTAAAATTATTGGGATGAAATATCGGCGAGAAAAAAAAAAGAAAACTTTTCAATTTGTTTAAAATGAAAGTTTGAAAGAATATTTGAAAGAATTTATATAAATTAGTTTGTTGCAGATTTATATATATACATGCGGCATGTGCGCGCGATTGCCACAAATTTATGTAAAATTAAACTTTAAACCATAATACAAAATAATTCAGTGTTCTGAAATAAATATTTAAATAATTTGAAATATTTCATATTCGTTGTATACCAAAAATACTTGTACAACAATTTATTTCATATATATTATATTATTTTACAACCGGCCCCTTAAATTCCTTCTTAAAACCTCTTTCAACTTTACCCATCATCTCGTCTCCCTCCTTTTCTCTTTTATCATTCATTCTTATTTTCTATTTCCGTCCATCATTATTTACTTGTCACAAAATGTTTAAAACAAAAAAAAAAGAAAGAAGAAACTCGCGCGGCGCTTTAATGAAATTTTCCTTTTTTCTTCTTTTTTTTGCTAAATTCCTCTTTATATTTTTTTTATAATTAAGGAGTATCAAGCGCGAGTGAAGACAAACACAAAGAAACACACAGCTCCTGGGAGTCACAGAAAATATTAAACGGCAAAGAAAAAACAAACAAAAATATTGGTTTCAATTTAACTTTTAATTTAGCGTAAAAGTCCGAACATCTTTCTATCTCGTTTTTCATTATCTGGGTTTGACCCCTTTCTCTCTATAGTAATATTGGAACGTTAAATTCCCCCACACAATTCTATTTTACTTTGCACACAATACAATCAACCCTTTTTGATTCTATTTCTCTGTGTTTTTATATTATAACCCAATTTAAACTAAACCTTTTATATATTATACCCACACATACACATGTATACGAAACCCATACATATACATACATATACATAAATATAATTTCAACCCTTAAACATCCAATTTCCGGGTCGACCCGTCTTTCTTCGTATATAATATACTCTTGGTATATATATTTTTCCTTGATCAAATTTTGACTGCAATAAATTCAAGTGAAAAAAAGATGGGGAGCAGAATAAGAGTGCGAAGAAGGAGCAAAAAAGGGACTTTGAAAAGACGCCACACAATAACGGAAATGCTTGGGTATTGACGGTATGATAAGGGTGGCTGGTTGATAATTAGACATTTTGTACGCTCGAAAAGTGTCATTAAATTAAAACCAACCCAAAATTTAGAGCCGGCGAGTGATGAGATAGATGTTAATGAGAGGGTTTGAGAGGAAAGAAAAGAGGGACACAAAATGATAAGAATTATACTTTTTTCCTCCATGTTTTATTTTCATCATTTTCATCTTCTTCTTCCTCGTTTTCTTCTTCCTTTTTTTTCCCTTCATAATCAGATTGGACGTCGATTTTAATTTGTGTTTAATTAAAGGGAAGTTATTTTCCTTTTTCTTTTTCTTGTTTAATGTGATTGTGGGAATTTTTTTTTTTTATTTAATCCTTCGTAATGTCCCTTGCGGCATATATACATATATATCTATATATATATATATATGTACTCGTTATGTTGTCCTATATATATTTACAAAAAGAAAGGTTTTTAATCCATGACTCCAACTTCCCACAAAAAAAAACGTATAAAATAAATAACAAAAAGAGAAAAGAAAAAACAAAGAAAACCAAATTAATTTCAACAAAAATATTATCTCGTTGATTGCGTTTCATATAAAATAAAATAAATATTCTTAAATTCTAAGATGAAGATTCATAATCATTTATTCTGTTTTTTTTTCCTTGGTTTTTTTTTTTTTATTTTCATCTCTTTCACATAAACTTCATTAAGATTTTGCGGACGCGCACACAAAATTTAATATTATAAGAAGAAAATATGATGCGTGTGTATTATATATATGTGTGTGTGTATAAAATCAGACAAACTGACAGACGTTAATTTATATAAATAAATAATAAAAATAATGTTCAATTGAATTAAAACTTTCTGTTCATTTTTGTTCTTCTTTTTAGTGCAATTGAAAAATTTAAGTTTTTTGGATGAAAATTTATTTGACAGATTTTATGTCGCGTATGATTATTTTTAACAGAAAAGATTCAAAGACCCCAAACGAACATTATCCTTTGTCAGAATACTGATTTATATTATTTGATATCTTTTAAGGGATTTAGTTTTTGTCTCTTTTACACAAACACATATCACAAGATTTGTTTTCGTAAGAAAAAAAATCAAAACACAAGAGTTGCTTTTTCTTTCTTTTTTTTTTATTCTTGTTTTTGGTTGCTGGTTGTTTTTTCTTCTGTTTTGGTTACGAAACTAATTAAGAGAAAAATCGTCTTTTCGTTTGACTTGACATTCGGTCGGTTTTGCTTTTTTTTTTTTCTTTTGTCATAATTTATTACTTTGTTTGTCTGTTTGGATATATTATTTGGAATGGAATGGACTTTGAAATTGTTTCTTTTTTTTTTGTTCCTTCTTCTGATATTTTCTTTTTTTTTTTTTTTTCTTAACAAGAGACAAAGTTAACATTATAAGAAAAGATAAAAATGAAAAAAAAGAAAGAAAACGAAAACGACTAAAAAGGAACAAAAAAAAAAGTAGAGGAGGAGACTCTATATATTTATCTATCGTTCTTATTTCTTACGTAATTTATACAAACAAACAAACCAAATATAAGAAGAAAACAGGGTGATCCTTTACAATATATGCTTTTTGAACACGAATAATGTAGAATTTCAAAGAAATTATAAGAATAAAAATAAAAACAGACGCACTAAAAACGTACGTTGCACAGACGTGTGTAATCGTAGGGAACATGTGTAAAGTGTTTAAGTCACTCTATATGTACAAGGATTTAATAAGACGCGAAGGGAACAAAAAAAATAGATTTCTTACCAAAAGAAATAAAGAAGAGAAAAGAAAAAAAAATTTCAATTGGAAATTCTGATCACAAAATAGAAAAAAAGGAAAGGAAAAAAAATATTTTTTAAACCAAACTAAAATCGTTTTGATTTTCATCTTAGATTATATAGAGAGACGCAATATTGTATAAAAGTATAAGAATAATCAGGATCTTCAATATTTTGTTTGAATTTATATAGACATTTTGTTTTGCTGGTAGAAAAATTTTGTGCGTCGGAAGTTTTACTTTTTTTTTTGTTAATTCGTTTAACCGTGCGCGTGTCATGAAATCAAATCAATAGAATTAGCAGCTAGTTTCACATAAATTGTTTTATAGTTTCACGAGAATCTTAGAAATCTTAAGAAGAACATTTGAAAGAAATCACAATACGAGAGTATTTTGAGTCGATAATTTACTTAGTTGATGGGAAATCCGTTCGTGAAACTGAATATTATTGTTTTAATTTTAATAGATGGCTTTTTTAAAATATGCAATTCTTAAATGTTTTTTAATAAATATTAATGAATTGGATTTCCGTATTATACCATACTAAAATGTCTAAAGTTTTTCTTTTACTAATCTATACTAAAAAGTTTTTAAAAATTCAGATTCAGAATAAAATGATCCCCATATTTCTCGTTGAATAAAATAAAATCTATAATAATAATAATAATAATATATATTCTGAACGCGTACACCCTTTTTCATAGGGATTTAGTTCCAGAAAAGAGAAGAATAAAATAAAAATATAAAAGAAAAGAAAAAAGAAAACGAAAGAAAAGAAAAGAAAAAAGAAAAAAAAAATAACAAAGATGGCTTCCATCCAAACCAAAACCAGCGTCATAATATTATAAGATTCTAGGAAAAAGAAAAGACCAAGAGAGAAAAATGCAAGGACACATTTTCCATTATAATTTATATAGAATTCAATTTCATTCTTTTCTATTATTATTATATGGTGCCATCATTTCACAATCGCAATTCGATTATCGAGTATGTGGGTTGATAGAAAGAAGATCAGAAATTGTGTTTAGTTCTGCGGTTATATTTTAAATTGGAAAATAGTTGCAAAAGATAGCAGTGAATAACCAATTAACACACACACACACACACACATACACAAACACATTTAGACAAACATAAAAAAACTCACGGAAATCCTTTATAATAGAAATATATTCGTAAAGAGCGCACGTTGCAAAATACAAGATTATCTTTTCAATTTATATATTTTTAGATTTCAATTTCAGACAAATATATACGCTAACACTATAGAGAAAATAACCCATGCCATCCAATTTAATATAAATTCGTGTTTAACACCTCAACTCCATTCAACCCTCACTCACATATACATATACATGAATATATATTGCAAAAGATCCAAGTTTTGAACAAAAAAAATTTCCATTATCAAAAAAAAAAAAAAAAAAACGGATACAAGTTTTCCATTCTTGTCTCTCGACGATGAGTTTATATTTTTCTATCTGCTGTTTTTTTTTTTTTTTTTTTATTTTCTCATTCTGTTATATAAATGAAACTGCGCGCCCGGAATTTCGTATAAAAATATATTATTTTCATCATTTCCATCCGAAAAAATTAAAAAAGAAAACGAATGGGGTGAGGTGCGAAACGGAAGAGAATATATAAAATAAAATGTTGAGTCAGAAATAAATACCAAAACGCTCGAAATAATATATAAGAACAAACAGCAACAACAACAAACATAAAATCCATTAGTTACTTATTTCTTTAATTTACAAAAAAAAAAAAAATAAACAAACAAACAAACATACAAACATACAAACAAATAAACAGAGAAAAGAACAACGAAAATTCCTTGAAATAAAACAGAGAGAAAAAACAGAATGTCGTGACGTGACCCATCATCATTTTCGTTGTCGCCGCCGCCAATCATTTTTGTTTGAATTTTTCTGTTTTAGTTTTTTATTTTGTTGTTGTTGTTGTTTTTTTTTTTTAATCACGAATGTTTTTCCTCTTGTCGATAACAGAATGAAAAATATGTCTACTTAATAATTCATGTTTTCATATTTTTTTTTTCTTTTTGTTTTGTGTTTTTCTGTTTTTTTTTTATATTTTTAGTTTTTTTTTTTTTCTTCTATTTTACTTTTGTTGTTGTTTCGGTTTTATGTTTTATCTAATAACAATTTCCCATTATTATTATAATATTTTATGCACTTTAGCTAACGAACTAGAATTTGTTGTTTTTTTTTTTCTAAATTGAGTTTATAGTTATTGTCGTTCTGTATATAGATAGATCAAGGTTTCAATTTTCATTTATGTACTTTTGTTATAAAGACAATATTTGGATAGAAAATTAATATGAACAATAAAAGGAAATTAAAAATTATTCCTTTTTAACTTTATATGTAGATTGTGTCAAATGAAAATTAAAAGAATATTCAATGAAATTTTCAATTGAAGGTTTGTCGTATTTGCATTACTTTGAATTTGCACTTTATTTCTTCAATATTTATTTTATTCTATGTTTTAGTGTTGAATGATCTTCAGTTTATTTCAAATTCTACTCATACAGCAAAAATTCAAAAGTGTACATTTTTTTTAAAATTAAAAAACTTTATAATTGTTTGCCCATTTTCGACATTTCAATATTTTCCTATGGGAAATTTTCATACAATTTAGACACGATTTATAGACGTATAACCAGATATAAAACAGGGTCTGGTTCTACAGTCCACACAAAATTCTATCGACTTATTATTTACATGAAACGTTCTTCAACTCTGTTTTCTTTTTTGTTATTGAAGTTACTGTAGTAGTTGTTGTTGTTATTGTTAAAGTGTGGTCTTGTCGTGAATAGCAGATGTTTTATGCGAGTATCATGGTTTATTATAGAAAATTAGGAGGTTGTATATTTTTGTTTTTGTAAAAGATCCATGACTGATACGATGTTATGTTTAATTTGAATTTATATGAATTATAAAACTAAACAACTTTTTAAGTGGTCAGCTTTTTTTTTTCTTTGTTTATGTTTTTTTGTTTTAAATTAAAAAAAAAATCAATTTAGATAAAAAATACTTTTGTTTTGGGCAGAATAGAAAAATTCATAAATATTCGGTGTATGCGAATAAATATGCAACTAAAAGAGTCGTTAAATAATTTCTAGAAATTTTGTAATCTTGAATATAGATTTAACTCCCACATAGTTAGAATATTAGCTTTTTGTTTTTAGGGAAATTATTAGATTGATTAAAAAATAAAACAATTTTTGTTTGAACTTCTGAGACTTTTTTTTTCATACTGAAAGTTTAGGAATAACTGAAATGAAATAATATATTATAAGCGTTAGATTAAAAAATTACAAATTTGTATTTTATTTATATGTAAAAAGGCATAGTATAAAATAAAACCAACCTACCTATGTACTAATATTATTTATTTGAATAATATGAGGCACACGCACGACGACTAAACTATCGCACGATCTCGCGTTCACCCTGACATTTTAATATAAAAATTATATACCGCAAATAAAATGTACAACTACACACACACACACACATAAAAACATACACAAACACAAATTTATATAAAAAAAAATTCTTTTTATTGTAGATTTTGATTTTCTTTATATTTAATTTTTTCCAATTTAATAAAATTTAATAATAACCGATATGAAAGAAGTCAGATAATTCGTGTCTATTTTATATTCTATTTTTTTTTTGTTTTTATATTTATCATCCCCAGGACTAAAGAAGGACACAAAGGGTTGGTCAACCCCCAAATCCAATGTTTAATTTCGATGCGTTGTCGAGGGTGTGGTTGATTGGTTTGTTTGCTTTTTTTTATACAAATAATTCTATGAAATTGAAAGGGTTTGTTTTTTTATGATTGAATAAACGTGTACATTGATACATTTAATAAGAGAGGGTTACATATTTATGTATGAGTGGGTGATTTTATTATTTACACGGTTAAACGAATATTTAGAAAATAGCCATGAACAAAAGAATAAAACAATTATACCGTGAAATTCTTACAAACCGACACGGTTAATCGACTTTCAAAACACATTTATAAACTAGTCAATAAATATTTCTTTTATGAATAAAAATATATATATATATACGATGAAGAAAATCATCTTCCACTGAATAATATCCATAAAAATATTAAACGGTGCATCATCGTTTAATGTCAATTTTGTTTAATTATGTGACATAAACAACATTATTTATGATCATCAATTATATAAAACAGCGAGGACAAAAAAAAAATGTAATTTCATATAATTCTTATTCCCCGCATTTACATTTTCCATGTACATATATTTTCTTTCATTTGCTTACAGTTCTTATGCTGACTCTTTTTTTATACATGCACACATATTTATATAATAACATCAGAATGTACATATTTTGTTAACATCAATATCAGACACACTGCCTACCTTTAGAAATTGTTGTAATAAAGTATAAGAAATAATTTTGTTTTTTTAATAATAAAAACAATAAAATGTACTTTAGGATGGGAAAAACATTTGCTTTGAATATAAGATTGTCTCTGATTGTATAATGATTGTCATAATAACTAATAAGAATTGAATATTTTCAACATTCCAATACCCACACACTAAACTTAAAATCAATTCTATTTCTTAAAATTTATTTCTGGAACTGTCTGACTCCCCTATATTCCCCTATATTTCCCAATTGACAAATTTATTATATTTTTATACAAAATTATATTTCTCAAATATCAAATATAAGTTTTTTAAAATAAAAAAAAAATCTAGTTTCTTAAGATCACATCAGGATATTTATTTATATTTGTTTATTTGTATTTGTTACAACAACGATGTCAATGTACGATCAATCGTTATTATTCATATATAAATATTTATCATAATATTAAAACAACAAAGAATATTCTTGATCTATAATTGACACTTTAGTTTTTGTATGTATATATAAATATATTCAATTTCGATTGGTTGTCGTTTAATATAAGCTTTAAACTTGACTCTTCATCGTCTTCATGTATATATAAATATATATATATTCATTCGCCATTGCAACTTGTTCTCCTCTATATATAAATTATTATTATTATTATTGTTTTTTTTTTTAAAAAAAGAAAATACAAAATCTCAATTTATCGGATATTTATTCTAAATTATGTACAAGGAATGTCACAAGTTGATGCTATAAAAAAAATCAAGAAGACTAAGAAGAAGAAGAAGAAAAAAATATTATTAATAATAATCGTTTTGTCGAGAGAAGAAGACAAGATCCAGACAACATTGTATTAGATATGTTATTGCCTCATTTAAGATGATGGTATACGATGATTGTGTGTGTGTGTGTGTAACATAAAAAAATGTATATATGTGTGTGTGTGTGTTTATAAAATGTGTTTTGTTATAGTGCGACTACGCGGGTGCGGCAAACTGTCGTCGTTCCGTATGATACCCAAACTGAATTTCCCTATAAATGGTTTAATTATACAATTTTTTTTCTTTCTGTCCAATCCTAAAAATTCTATAATTTATTCATTTTTTTTTTTGTTATAAATTTTCAACTTTTTTTTTCTTCATCTTCTTTTTTTTTCTTCGAATGAAAAGAAACAAAAATTAATTAAATATTTCTCGTGCTTCTCTTTTTGGATGATGGGAACCACGATGAAAATTATTTGAAACAGTTGAGTAAAACAATTTATTGATGAGAGATGAGATAAATTCGATCATTGAACTTCAACAAAATTATTTTTTCCAACGTAAATAATTTTGTTTAGTGTTTGGGTTTCTTATTCCTGAAAAATCTACGGGATTCAAAACAAGAAAAAAAAGGATCAGGCGGTATTTATACGATTGATAATTATGACGTTTATTTAGTTATGCTCAATTTTTTCCGTAAAATTCTTTTGTTCTTTTCCAAAAAGAAAAAAATATGAAAACATCTGATGGGCGTAGAAAATGATTGAGGTAAAAAAAATTAATGGCGATCAAGACGCGATCATTTTTAAAATATTTTGTTATTTTTTTTTCTGTGATCCAAAATCGGGACGGGAATCATTATAGATTATAAAGGGTCCTGTATCCCTATCATGATAATAAATAATGGTAGGATACAACCAACGAGAAACACGATCACGCAACCTTTTCTCTAATTATATATGCCGAGCCGTTTGTATTCGATTAAAGATATTTTACAAGAACAACAAAAACCAATTATAACTCTTGGTTTGAAAATGGCCGGTTTATACGTCGTCCATTGTGCATTAAGATTATTATTTATATTATTATTTTTTTTTTTGAAAAACTTATAAAACGAAATGAACGTGTAACAAAGTTATCCAAAGTGAAACATGATCTCATATTTATGTGATCTTTATCAACCTCCACTACATCTTTCCACATTTTTTTTCATCCTTTCTTCTTTTTTTTTTTCTCTGTCGTCTTTTCGTCTTCATCGTATATAATAATGTTGATTCCAATCAGTAAATTCACTGAAAAAAAAAAAAAATTATATAAATATAAATGAGTGAGAAGAAGAAGAAAATAAAAAAAAAAATGAAATGATCAAGAAAATTGTCAGCAAAACTCATTTGAATGTTGACGACTCAGCGCGCAGTCAGATATAATTGGATACTTAAATCGGCAGAGACAATTTTATTAAATCAACGATTCTTTCTTTTTTTTTATGTTTTTGTTTTTCTTTTTTGTTTTTTTTTTGTTTCTTAATATGAAACAGGAAAGTAAGACATATGATAGAATGTGAAAGAGTGAGAAAGCGAAAAAAGACGTTAAGATCAGAAAAAAAATCAATCTATAAATGTTTTGATTAGTGTCGTGGTCATGTCCATATTGTATATTATATGAATTCTGGATTATATCAAACAACCCCAATTATTTTTTTTTCTGACCAAACTATCCATACATTTTATACTCTCATATGTTGTCTTCTCAAACCACATCACATATTTTTGATTGAAACATATACAAAATAAATGTACACCATATATATATGAACAGACACATCACGTGCGAATATTAAACGAAATTAAATTGGAAAATCTAATTTTCCAGACAGGAAATATTTTACGATGAGTTCATTTCCCCAAAAATTAATATCTCATACATGATATAGAGACAGACAGACACACAGACATGTATATGTCACAAATGTTTTGTATATTATATAAAATGTTCCATCCGTTTGTTATATCGACAGTCCTTTCCAGAATATTAAAACAAAAAAAAAAAACAAAAACAAACAAAAAAAAAGGAGTTGATTGGGGTGCGGTGGTTTTTATTTATTCGTAAAGAGAAAGCCAGAGAGAGAGAGAGAGAGAAAAGTAATATATGATGCTTTTATTTTTATTAACGTCCATTCGTCCATATGAACACGGAAATTGAATTGATTCTATTTCTAAATTATGCTTCTATGTAAATTGAATCATATTTTTATTAAGGATTTGGTTGCTGTAATCGATCTGGATTTATTTTCTAGAGACAAAAATTATTTAAATGAAAATTAAATTCTATAAATTTTGAACACTGAAAAATTTACTTTATGCTCTTATATTTTTTGTATGCTTCTTAAAATAGCAACAACAACAGCAATAACAACAGCAACAACAAAAGCAACAGCAAAAATAACAAACAGAAAAAAAATCCAATTTAAAGACTCAACTAGAAAAAATTAGATATTTCCTCCTGGGAAATGATGAAATAAAATTGTTATAAAGAAGAAGAAAGAAGAAGAAAAAGAATATCAGAAGGAAAGTAACAAAAAAAAATTCATTCTTTTGGATAAAAGTTTAATTTTCTTGTTTTTCTTCATCATCTTCTTCATCTCCTTTCTTATACTCTTATTTAACTCATCCTCCTTAGATTATTTTATGTTTCAAAAAAAAAAAGAAAAAAAAATTGAAATGAGAAAACTTTTTTGTATGAAACAAAAAAAAAAGTAGTTTTTTTTTTGGACAATTTTCTGGATTGTATATTTTAATGAAAGCCGGCTTTCTCTGAATCTTTTCTCTTATGCCATATCTAACTGTGGTGTGTGTGTGTGTGTATATCTATATCTCAAGGGAACGTAATAACAACAAGAAAAAAAAAATAGTTCAATAAAATACAAACAAGAAAAAAAAAATATAAGAAAGCAAAAGAAAAAAAATTGTGTATAAGATTTCTCAATAGTTACCGTCCAACATAAACAATGTCAACTTGAGAGTCAACTTGATTTTAGAAAGTTTTCTACGCGTACTACAATTATATGTAAAAAAAAAAAGGGTTCATCCCTGTTTTTATATGCAGATATCCCTAAGACCCAATTTTTTTTCCGTTCCTTTTATTTTACATTTTTTTTTCTCTGTTTAGAAAGTTTCCCTTAAATTTCAATTGTGAATTGTATATATTTGTCCCAAATTTTGAAATCAAAACAAAATTTCTCCTTTTCTTCTTGTATTTGTTTCGTCGTGTCCATTTCTCAATTTTTTTTTTTGCCTCTTTTTTTTTTTTACATATTTATGAAAATTAGAATTTATTATTCTCAGATATTTTTCAATTCTTCGTCTTTCGTTCTTTCCATTTTATTCTTATGTCCATTTATGAATGATATGAATATGATGTGTTTGCAAAAATATGTAGACATTCTTTATTTTCTTTTAAATAAAAAGTAAAAAAAAGCGAAACCAAAAAGAAAACACCAAGAAAATATAAAAAGGATGAAAATGAAAATAGCAAAAACAACAAGAGAATAAATTGGCTTGTCTTTGCCTTTAACTCTCTCACACTGCTGACTTGACTGTTATATACAAGATATAAAACCCTCTTCTATCGTATATTTCTGTTTCTCATCACATCTTCTAGAAAAAAAGGAAATCCAACAAACCCCCCTTCCTCAACTACACTGTCGAAATTACCGAAATGATTTTATAAAAATTTATGAAAGTACAAAAGCAAAATTAAAATGCCGTCGGCTAAATAAATGTATCAAATTTAATTAATGGAATTTTTTTCTCTGATTTAACCAAAAAAAAAAAACAACTGAAATTTTACATAATTTTTAGAATTAAATTATTTTTTATGCAAAATCGATTTAATTTTATAAATTCAAGATATTTGAATATTCCACGTGAAAAATCATATTTGTTTTTTTTCAAAACGATAAAATTTAATTATGAATTTAAGAAGCCGTTAAATATTATTTCAGATAGTCTGTTAGTTTTTTTTTTTTTTATACTAAGTTGTGATTCAGACCACCCATAAATATGAAATTCAAAGTCCGAATATTTATAATATAATTTTTAATACAATAAAATTAGTTAACCCTTGTTGTTTTTTTTTTTTGTACAAAATTTATTCATTCTTATCTTGCATAAATTTATTAAAATTTATTTACATTTTAATATTATTTTTTCCTTTACCATAAAATGTAACTAATTAAATAATAAAACCTGCATTTAATCACTTAACTTAAGTTTAAGCGGACTGCGCGCACATATATTCGTATGCGATAATTATTTTTTATAGTTTATTATTACACAATATTACTCGACAGTAGAATTAAAAGAAAGAAGAAAAAAGAAATAACATACCGCAGCATGTGCAGATGTCAATTTTTAAAAAAGAATAAAATAATAATAATAATAATAACAACAACAACAACATGTAAAAACATCAGGATCAGAGTGAGAGGAATTACAGAAAAGAAATGGATACAATTTCAACCTGTTTCTCTGAATAATCGTAATAATAATAAGAATATAGAAAAGATCATTAAAAAAAAAAAGAAAAACAAAACAAAACAAAACATAAAAATGTAAAATCATTGTTGTCGCGTCATAATTAAATTTTACCACGGGTACACATATACATAATTTTTCTTCAATTTCTCTTCTTTTTTAACATTTAAAAAGTGTGCACCGTACACACGTTAACAAAAAAACAAAAAAAAAATGTTAACTAAATAAAATAAAAAATGTAAGAATATAAATATTTATAATGTGCCATAAATAAATAAAATATAAAATTTGTTTACAAAACAATCATTTAGTTTAAGATTAAAGATTATTAAGTGGAAGCGGCAAACAGTTGTTTGGTTTTTTGTCTTTTCATTTTATTCATTTCTTTCACATCTAATTCGTTATCTTTATTTTCGTTAAAGTTTTTGTTACTTTTAAATATTTCTTTTGTATTTAAGAAATTATTATTGAACAAAATTAATTGCTTAAATTTTTTTTGTTCTAAAACTAAATTATGTTCACAGAAGAAATTATTGTGTCAGTAAAAGGAATGTATTCTGATCATTTCATAGGATTTGTTTTCACAAATAATTAATAAAAACAAATAAAATTTGGGTAATTGGACCTAAATTTATTTTTTTGTTTGCATTTTTTATTAAATAAGTCATAAAATTTGTATATTACAACTTTCATTCCTGTTCATATATTTTTGTATTTATCATTTTTCATTTTTTTTCAACTATACAGTAAACAGTGCAGACAGTACAGGTCAGAACACTTTCTATATAATTCAGTGTCACTTTCTTTACTTTAAACTTTACTGTTAAACACTTTTTTTTTTTTTGAATAAAAGAAAAACGAACAGTTATGATGGATATTCAAATTTTTTAAAAAAAGAAAAATAATTAAAAATATTTAAATTTATTATTTCAGTAATTAAAACATTTCCCATCATTTAATTATGTTACAAAGATGAAGACGAAAAAAAATAGAAAGATTCAACAGTGTAGTGTATACCACGCGCCATATCTCTATCACTATCTCTTTTTCGCATTTATATAGAAAATATAATAATAGAAATCATTTATTCTGTAACATAAATATAGATGTATATAATATATAGATAGGTATATTGTCTTCTCTGTTACTCTCATTTTGAAATATGAAAATCCCCTTGGGTATATTTAAGCTGATACTCTTTTCTCTTCCTTCAAATTAAATGAAATGAAAATACATCACATCACAGCAGCCATACTCTCTATCAAAACAACCAAATACAACGTACACACACGCATGTACCCAATTGAACATAATATTATGGAAGATTTTAACTGTGTGTGAGTGTTTGTTATAATATAATATAAAGATAAATGGCTACACATATGAAAGATGGCGTTTATTGTATGAGTGTATATTTTTGGTCGAAAAAAAAATGGTGAGTGATTTTTTTTTGTTTCATCTTATATAAAACAAATCAAGCGCATACACCCATACACTGTTATTTTTTATCATTATGTATTTATAATTTACATGAAAATGAATAAATTTATGTTCTCTATCTCACTCCCTCATTATATCTTATTTCTCTGTTATTTTTAATATTGTTGTTGTTCTTGTTAAATTTTTTGTAATTTTCTGGAATGAGTTCAATTTTTCAATGTAAATAAAAAATAACTTTTTTATATTGAAGAAACAAAAAACAAGCGAAAACAAATGAAGAACAAAAAAAGTAAAAAAAAAAGTGTCTAACACAAAAAAATAAATGGAAGAAAAAAAAAAGTATAATTGACGATGAAATTAATGTTGTGTGTGTGTGTGTGTCTAGGATGATGATGGGTATAATTTATAAAAGAACCGTATATATTTGGGATGATGGGAAATATGTATAGGGTGGTTTTGGTATGTCTGTTAAGTGACTTATCACATAAAATAAAAGAACAAGAAGAAGAACACGAAACAGAAGAAAAAAAAAGTTTTTTTTATTTTTTAAAAGCTAAACAAATTGTTTTTTAAATATAAACAATTTCGTGACTTTATACTTTATTTTTTTCCTTTATTTTTTGTTTTTCTTTTTTAATGAGGTGAACAAAACTTATATGATGGTTTTCTGACATCGATGATTTTTGTCAGCCATAAATATAAATACACACACACACAAACAGAAAGATATTTATGTATATGTTAACGTAAATGTACATCACTCGGAGTGAAGACACAATAACGTAATGAACATTTTCTGTCAGTCAAAAACAAATCTAAAGAAGAAAAATTATATTTATTTGGATAGATTTATATTTTTGTATGAAAAAAAAAACAAACAAAACAGAAAACAGTAGCAGAATTCTTAAAATAAAATAAAAATGTCATAAACAATGGATTTTTTTGGTTGGCTTGGTATTATAATATATTGTCGCAACTCGTAAGAATAAGAAATCACTAGAAGAATAAAAGACAACCGAAAAAATAAAAACGCAAAAGAAACAAACAAACAAAAAAAAAATATTGTCAAATGAATGACAATCTTTTATTCTTTACTTGGTTGTTTCGTTGTTTTTTTTTTTTTTTTTCGTTGAGTTTGGTTGAATTCACTATACCTAAGTACATATTATGATTATTATTATTATGCGACTCATTCCGATCACGTGTTATCTGTATTTAAGGAAAAATCATGTTCATGAAAATCATGAGAAGAATACATTCGTACACATGAATAAGAAGAAGACAATTGTTAATGGTTTTTTTTTTTTTATAACACAAAGAAATAAAAATGTGCGCGGGGATGAGGAACTGTCAGTTATTTTATTTTTATTCTTATATAAAATACAACGATAAGAATTTACAAGAAAAAGGATGGTTTGTTTTTTTTTTTTTGTATTATTTAACTTGAAATGGCATTAAAATATTTCTTATTTCTTGTTGCGTTTTGTTTAATTGAATTGCATGTTGCATTAGTAAATAAAAAATGTCAATGTCAATTCACTTATAGAAATATAATAATCTTGATTTATGTAATAAAATACCAAAATAATAAAATATAATTTTTTTTTATGGTCGAGCGGTTACAACAAACAAAAGTATTAAAGAAACTCCCGCTTATCCTCCTCCCACAATTTCTCTGAAGTTTTAATTTAATTTGAATTGGTTTTCCAACATTAGATTTCTTTTCTATTAAAGTGGAATGGAAATTCTCCCAAATCAATAGCGACGTATATAAGAAATGAAATATTGATAAAATAATTAAGTTTAAAGTCGTCTAAAAATCTGTTTATTATAAAACTATTTAATGACGGTAATTCTTATGAATTATAAGTCATTAAAAAAAAAATTCTGTATGTCAAAATATGACATTATTCCACTTTCACTCAATCTATCTTTTTATTCTATTTAAAAACATTTTATTTAGTTTCAGTTAAACTTTATTATGTAAGAATTAAATCTTAAATAAATTACACATTTAAATGTTAAGACCTTCCCGAAATGAATTATGTTTAACATTTTATACTTTATGCTTCAAATAAATTATATTTTTAAATAATTATGACCTTATGTCTTTTCTAGTCTCTCTAGTCTCTCTCTTTCTCTCCCTATTTATGTATGTGAAATTTTCGTATCTTAACTAAAGTTATAAATAAAAACAACGATGAATAAAAAATAAAAGTAGTAAAAGTACAAGACAATCTCTAAACTAAAGTCTAAAACAAAAATAAAAGGAAAAAGTAAAAGGAAAAATAAAAAGGAAAAGGAAAGAACAAACAACAAAAAAAAAATGTCAACCATTTCGTGACAATAATAATTGAAACGTCAAGTCAAAAAAAAAAAAAGAAAACCCCTCGCACCCATATTTCTTATATTATTACAATTTTATTATTCTTGTTATTATTATTGTTGTTCTTGTTGTATTTTCTTCTATATACAAAATTTCCATTTCCATGTATAAAAATAATATAGTTTTGTTTAATGAATGCAAATATCTCAAATTCCAAATAGGAAAAAAAAAATATATATATATGAAAAAGGGAGACATTTGTTGTTTTTTTTGTTTTGTTTTGGGTTTTTCTTTTTATTTTGTTCCTTTATTTTTTTTTTTTTTGTTTGTTTTTTTATCGTTTTCATTTTTTTTGTTGATTATATTTTTTGTTGTTGTACTTTAGTTCGCTTACATCTTATTCAAGTATACATATATTGAAGGGATCTGACTTATTTTTATTTGATTTTTTTTTTCTTCGTTGTTGTTGTTTTTTTTTGTTGCTTCTCTTTTCTTTTTCCTTTCTTTCGTCTACACTTTTTTTTTGTCGTTGTTTCTGTTGTTGTATTTTTTAAAAAAAAAAAAAAAAATATATATATGATGTCTTCACACACAAATGAGTTTTACAAAAGTAAATTATGATCATATCATTATATATATAGGAGATATATCCTGTATAACATGCACACTCCATTAATTTTCATCGCAAACGACAAAAAAAAAAAAGAAATAGAAAAAAATCCCTTGCCTGTTCATCTTTTACTTTCACATGCACAGAACCAATCGAAACATAAGAAAGATAAGTGACTATCCATATATATAGAATCAAATCCCATCACATTATCCATCGGATGTTGTCCAATAAATTAGAAAATTTTCTAATCCCTTAGAAAGTAAAAAGTTTAAAATAAAAAGGATGCACTTTTTGTCGTTATCTTTCATGTGTATAATATCCTTCGTATATTATATTTTGTAAATTATGTTTTATTTTTAGGATATTTCCGTTGAAGTTTAGTGTGCTCTCATTTCTCATTATCGATAAACTGAATGATTACTAAAAAGAAAAGTATTTCGTTAAGCCATTTATACCATCTACCATTTTTCTTTTTAAAGTTTATTCCATATACGGGTTATTATTTATATTTAAGGATAATCTAAATGTCATATATGAGATATTAATTAACTGAATGATAACTAAATTAAGAATTAGATGAAACTATAATTATACTTTAGTTCTTAATACATTTGAATTAACAATTAATGTTCTTCTACAAAGTCTATGATGGCTTACATTAACGATGGCTTTACTGTTCGCATTGTTATAGAGGGGACCAATTATTTTGTCTCCCATTCTTATGACTTAATTGAGCAAAAACAAATTGTCAATGAACATAACTAAAATATAAGCATAACATAACTGTATATTTAAAAGTTTTACATAATTTTGTATGTAACGAAAATTCTTAAGTTTTAACCAACCAAATCAAATCATTTTTCTTTTATTTATTTTTTTCTTAAATGAAAACAAAATATCTTTAATCAAACGATCTAATAATGCACGGTGTTAAATTTCAACTCTCTTAATGTTCATCCGCTTCATTAAAATTTTATTTATATATGTTTTATTAGTTTGATTCTATCAATATATTTAAATGATTCTCAAACCAGCAGCATCATTAATTCAATCATCTTTCTTGTTTTAAATATTTAAAAGTTCTTAAAAAAAAAAATAATCCGATATAAAATTCAACAATTTTGCTATACAAATTTAAACGGTTTGTCTATCAAAAAAAAAAAAAAGACTGGAGCTTAGAGAATTGGGAACGAAAACAATTTATAAATGTTTTTTTTTTTTTTTGTTTCTAAAATTTATTGCATTTAAATGACTATTTTTTGGTGCGGGAAGATGCCGCCCGTTGATTAAAATATGTCAAATCTTTTTCTTCTACAAATAAATTTTCATATGTTAATTTTTATTTCTGTAAGATGAAAAATAAGAAGAAGAAAAAAAGAGAGAAGAAGTTGTCAGATTATAAGAAAAAAAAAAAACTAAACGAAAATATCGCATTACTATGAAAATATTACTATGAAAATATATTACTATGAAAATATTCTGCGAATTACTATAAATGTTGTGCTACAAAAAAAAAAGAAAAAAGGCTGCGACAAACACGACCTTTATATATTCAGACTAAAGTCAACACATAAAATCTGTGTTCTGTCTAAACAAACAAAAAATTTATATAATAAAACAAAAAACTGTCAAAAAATGTTGTGTAGACAGAAAAAAAAAGAAGGAAGGTAATTTCATCTCTAAAAATTGCAACCAAATAAAAAAAAAAAAAAAGGGTAAAATAATGAGTCATGTTTACTTCAAATGTAGACGAAAGTTAAGATTTTTTTATTATACACAAATTTTATTTAATTTTAATAAAACACACATTTTTGGTTGTTGTTGTTTTTGTTGTTGCAATAATTGTCTCGTTGTTCGTCCTTTTTATAAAAAAAAAAAATTAATAAATTTTCCAATTCAATTATTTGGAAAAAAAATAAAATATTTGTATTTAAAGTCAGAACAAATTTACTAATATTTTCTTTTTTTTTTCTCTACAATTTTTTGATTACAGAAGCAAGTAATGAAAATTACTTGGGACGATATAAATTTGGCAGCACACTAATCATTCCACAGGTAAGTTTTTTTTATAGTTTTTTTGCATATCAAAATAAATATAACTAATTGGAACAGGTGGGTCGTGTGGGTTTATCAGGCTGTGTGTGTGTGTGTGTGTATACGCCTGTGTCATCATAATAAAAAAAAATCACAATCTTCCATTTAAATCTCTGTTGAAGAAGATGAAGAAGAAGGAGAGGGGAAATAAATAAATAAAAGAAATAATTATTTTCGGCCATTTTGGATTTTTCCTTTTTTTTTTTTTTCTTCAACTTCTTCTTTTTCTTCTTATTCTTACGTTCTTCTTTCTTTTTTTTTCATTCTTATAAAATGTTTTCTGTTTTTATTTTATTTTATTAAAAAAACAAAAAAAAAAAAAAGTTGAAAGTGTCACGATATGCGCGCGCGATAGCATTAAATTTTTTTTCTTTTTTTGTTTTCTGGAAGAAGATTTTGTTATTTTTGTTGTTTAAGTTTCTTTCTTTCGTTTGTATTGTTTTTTTTTTTTTTCTGTATAAATTTTTGTTTCTTGGTTATTTTTCTTCTTCTTCTTCTTCTTCTATATTTAATGTTATACATTTATTTTTGTTGTTGTTGTTTTTCTGATGATGTTTCTTGAATTCAAAAAAAAAAAAAAAAACTTGTTTCGTGTGTCGGAAACGAAAAGAAAATAAATAAATAAATATAAAGACGAAAAAGAAGAGAAGAAAAAAAAACATGTGTAGAGTCTTCTTCTTCTTCTTCTTCACAAAAACAAAATAATAATAATAATAATAATAATAAATGTGTATAAGAATTATATAAAATTTATATAAATTTATCTTCTTATAAAATATTTTAACATTTTTTTTCTTCTTTATTTCTGACTTCTTCTTCTTCTTCATTTTGTTCTTTATTTTCTTCTGAAAACTTCACTTTATCGGTAGGAAAGGTATATATATAAGTAGGTAGGTAGATGTTCGTTTTGTTTTTTTTTATTCATATAAAGACGACCTTCTTTCTTATATACATATTCTTCTTTTTCTTCTTCTTCTTCTTCATCTTCTTCTTCTTCTTCTTCTTCATCTTGTATACCTACTTCTTCATATTATAACTTTTTATTCCATTTTTTTCTTGTTCTTATTCTTTTTTTTTTTTTCTTTTATTCTTTCCCATCTTAAATTTTTTATATAAAAAGAAGAAAACAAAAAACAAAAAAAAAACAAAAAAAAGAAAAAAAAATGAAGAATAAATTCGTGATAGAATTACAAATTAGAAAGAATATCATCTTCTTGGCATATAAATATTTGTATTTATGTGACGTGGTAGACGTTTCTATACGATATTTTCATTCTAGCCAATCGACGATTAGAAATATAAAGAAACAAAAAAAAAAAAAAATTGTTAAGAAAAATCATTTTGTTGTTGGAACATTTTTCATTTATTTTATTTTTGTTTTAAGATTGTTATACGTATCGTATAGGGTTAACTTTGAACAATCTACCACATACATACCTACATTATTATTTTTTTTTCCTACAACATATTCCTAAAATGGATTCCAGGGGATAACATATTTTTTTTACATATATTTTACTTATGTGTACATATTATTTACACTACATTTGGCTTTAGGTTTATCTTAAGGGTTAGAGGAGGATAGAGGAGGGATCCTTATGTGTATCCCCTCGGAACAAAACGACAAACGACAAACGAAAAAAAAAAAAATGTCGAAAAGTAAAAGTTTTGTTTTGTTTTGTTTTTTTTTTTTCTTTTTCTTTTTTTAGGAAAGTCTTTTGGGAAAATGTAAATAAATTTATTTTTACTTTAGTCTTTTTTTGGTTGTTTTTGTTGTTGTTAGAATGTATAATAGGAGGGTTGCCATAAGATTTTTAGTAAAAGATGTCTGAATATAGAAGCATGAAACATGAAAAAGTGAGACGAATGAACTCGTACACGAGAACAAAAAAAAAAAAAATCAAATAATACAATTTTTATTTTCATTATAAGAGAAAAACATGTATTTCTAATTCACAATTCACAATTCACATATAATATATCTGTCTTCAATATTCCCTTTGTACATATATACTGTTTGTGTCAATAAACTAAACATAAAATACAATCCACCATATAATATTAATAATATTGACATGACAAACAAACAACCTCAAATGGCCTCTTGTCTTTCTACAAATAAAAACATTACACACATATTTGGTGAATTATTATTACTATTATTATTAGTATTAATATATATTTACACCTATATATGTAATATATACAATCATATACAGTCAACACAGTCTTTTATGTATATATAAAATATAAGTTTTGAGTTTGGGGTTACATATCTTTCCCCTTTTTAACTGAAAAGATTTAACACATCTCATTTTGATACATAGAATATACGATATTATGTTCAGATCAGTGTTGAACTTTTTGGTTTCTTCAAAAATAAATACAAAACTTTATTTTTAGTTGATTTAAAACTTTATACAATTAAATCCTAATGAATACTTTCTACTTGTAACAACAATTTTGATTCATTACGTTTTTCTTATTTTAACTTTTTCCAACGATGGTGCATTGAATTGTAATAATTGAATCTTTCGATTTATAAACTTCTTCCATTTATTATCCCACGCTTTGATGTTCTATAAAATATTGTCTTTTTTTTTTTAAATAAATTGAACATGACAACTATTAATTACAAAAAGAAAAACCTCGCATTGTTTTATAATTCAATTATCGATAATTTTATAAACAATAACAATTTTTTTTTTTGTTTTACATAAATAAATAATAAAATTAATAATTAATTATTAATTAACTTGAGTTTAATTAAAAAAGACTTCATATGTCTACTTAGAAAAAAAAAACATAATAATAGAATGTAGATACACAGAAGGTCAGAAAATATTGCATAGGTACAAGTTTTCTTTTAAAATTGTTCTATATTAAACGTACAATCATCATTGTCATAGCTCGTGATTCCTCAATCTATATGATAATCCTAATTAATTAAAATTTCAACATAGTTGCAATTACATTTTATAATAATTATTAATTAAGACTTGATTGAAAATTGAATAAGAATAAATGAATAGAAATTAAAACTTCGTAATTCTTCAAATGTATATTGAATTTCTTTGAATAATAATAATTTATTACGAGAATAAATTGTTAAAGTTAGAATTAATTTATGATTATAAATGAGTGAAACATCTGATAGTTATTTTATGTAATAAATGAAAATAAAACGATTAAATTTTAAACCAAAGGATGTTCTGAAAGATTTTTGATTTAATATTTTTCCACATCCTGAATTCAATACTGTATGATCATACCCTAATATGGTTGACTAAAAATACCAAAGCATACACACACACACACTCACACGCATGTACTTTGTTTAACGTAATAAAAACATCAATATTACTAATCCAGAGTTTGTCAGATTATACCAAGACCTAAAAAGTCATTTAGATTAAAGTGTTCTATATGTTATATATGTGTTGATGTAGATATTCGAGGAAAATGGGGTTTTCTTCGGTAGATTTTTTTTTCCTTGGGATACATATATGAGATGAGAAAGTATAAGATTTAAGATAAATCACAAATACACACACACACAGAAGTTCTATACAACATACGATGAAAAGATTAAATGCCTTTTCTTCTTTAGACTCTTGTTTTTTTTTCTTTTAGTAAAATTGATATGGCAATGAAATGAAAATTACCGAATTGTGTTTTTCATATTTTTTTATCCTTTTTCTTGTATTTCATACTACTTGATATTATTATGTTGAACCCTAAAGCCCAAAAGTTAATAATAATAATAATAATAATAAACATAAATAATATTTGTAAGAAATTGTTTAATTTGTTTGTTTGTTTTTTTCTTATTTTGTTGTTACAGTTATTCAATAAGGGTCACCCTAATCTGGCGAGTGCTGCGAATCACGGTATGTAATATTCTTTTTATAAACAATTTTTATCTTTTACTTAACATTTTCAATCTTATCTTTAAATTTAATTAAGAAATGAGTTTTTTATTTCTTTTAGTCTATATATAA
This sequence comes from Pedicia rivosa, assembly GCA_963082725.1. Lineage (NCBI taxonomy): Eukaryota > Metazoa > Arthropoda > Insecta > Diptera > Pediciidae > Pedicia > Pedicia rivosa. The sequence continues at coordinate 4,038,575 of OY720153.1, read as the reverse complement.
AATTAGAATTTAGCTTTACGCGTCTAATCCTTTTTAAGATAAATAATTAATTCAAGTAACTAAATACAGTAATTTCTGTCTGATTGTAACATTGATTTTACGAAGAAATTTCATTTGATTAAACAAACTGGTCAGATTAGACAATCAAGTTTGCCTTAAAAAGTATTAGAATCAATAGAACACGATTCAATTTGTACGATGTTCAATTCGACAGGTTTTACTGTATTTAAAAATTCAGACTTTTGTATCACAAATTTAGTTGTAAAATAACAATTAAAGTCAAATAAAAATGTGATAATGTCATAATTATGATAATTATAACGATTCATAATTTTACTAAATTATTTATTACAATAAATGGAATAATTAGTTACAAGGTATTGGCCTTTTGAAAAACTATTATTGTAAATTAAATAAAAACTCAATTTTAAATAGTAAAACACATTCAAATATTATGTTTTTTAATATTGAATAATAATTTAATTATTTTATATTATTGAAAATTTACTGTGCTCCCCCATTGAGAAATCGGAAATAGTTTATAATTTATTATCACAAGAACTGTCAACAGTTTTAGAACTGAATATTATTCTCTGTTGATTTTACAAAATTAATTAATTAATTTATAATAAATTATAGAAATTTTAATGATATTCTACATTTATGTCTACCAATCTTTGATTGGAGTTGGAATAAAAGTCATATTAAAAAAAATATTGGTTGTTGTATATTCGTTGAATATTCGTTGATTAATAATAAAAAGAAATTTATTAATTGTCATAATCCTGTACGACGGTGACAGAACGAAGATATGAAATCTTTAATATAGAGAAATATTGGATAATAAATCATCACATCATATATCTTTTGGTTGTTATATGTTTTAATAAGTAACAAATAAAAGAAATAAGAAAAAAAAAATTAATGAATAAAAATGTCACCTCCTGTACCTATTCGAAGAGAGAGAGAAAAAAAAAATGGGTGACACGTCAGCCAGGTCGTTAGTTGATGTAGATGAGGACAAACAATTTTTTTTTTTGAATATAAAATAAAAAATGTCTGTCATGACATTCCATGATTTTTTTTTTGTTTGAAAATAATAAAGAAGAATAAAATAAATTTAAAGAAAAAAAAAAAAAAAACAAAAACTGACGAAACAAAAATTTTAAATTATTTTCTCAGAATTTGGTCGATTTCATCGCGTTTAACTAAAAGAAAGAAAAAAGTTAAATAAAATAAAATAAAATAAATACAAGGAACAACCAACAAAGCCAACAAAGCCCACAACAACAACAACAATAATAATGTTGAATTAAGATTTTTTCTTGTTGATTAAAATGAAAAGAAAGAAAAAATATATAAAAGAATCCATATAAGAGTAACATTCTCTCTGATATTTTTCTCCGTTCTTCTTCCACTTTATTTATGTTTAATTAAAAAAATAACTTACTGTACCAAAGAAACAAGAAGAAGAAAAAGAAGAAAAAAAAAAAAACAACAGACAAATAAAGAACAAGAAGCATGGCAAAATACGAAGAATTAAATATAAGAAAAGAACAGAAGAGATTGTTCAGTACTCCGTTATTACGTTATAAAAGTTCCTTCGTCTTTCTGTTTAAAAAAGAAAAATGTTGTGTTACATCAGCTTGCCCTCCTCCTCTTCTTCAATAGTAAAAAAAAAAAAAGAAACGCTTTACATGAAGATTTCACCTTTTGGACCGACCGTCACTGGAGTTTATAATGAGACAAAAGAGAGAAACTTCAACATAAACAAGACGACGACGATGAAGTATGTAAAAGAAAAAATTAAGTACGTAATTACGAAGATTACGTAGATATGTTTTTTTCTGCTGCTTTTTTTTGCGCTGAACACAAAAAGCTCGTGTGAATTTTTTTCACATTTTAATTGCCCCGATTAAAAGGTCATTCGTATGTATCGCTTCAATTCTCTACATACATACACTTTCACATTTACACTAATTTCGCACATATTTGTATGAAAACATGGATAAAGGTGCGTGGTTTGGGGTATTTGAAAATAAACAATCGCATGATAGAAATTCATTCATATCTCGTTCGTTTATACTTCAAGATCATGAGTTTAAAAGTCAATGTTATCTTAAATCGATCTTTGACGCCATTTTGAAGTTTGTTTCTTAATATTTTTCGTTTTTTTCTTAGTGATTCTTTTTGTTTCTTCCTCTAAAAAAAAAAACCATCAAAAACGACAAAAAAAAAATGTCTCTTAATTAGTTGACAACTTTTTATAAAATTTAATTCTGGTTGGTTTGGTCAAAAAAAAACAAAAAAAAAGATGAAAAATAAAATAAAAAACCTCGAGAAACTGGTTTATGTTTTGTTGTTTGGCCTGATGATTGGATTGGACCTCAAACATTTTCGTGTTTGGTTTTGTTGGTTTTTTTCTTCTTCTGTCTTTTCGACCAACAAAAAAAAAACAACAAAGTTTAAAAATTATTTAAATTCTGTAATTAATTTTTTTCTATATTTTCAGAAAAGTCTTAATTAGAAAATATGTTTTTTTTTCTTATAATTATAAGTTAGATGTTTCATTTTACCTTCCACATATTTTTATTAAAATAAATTAAAGGTGGCATGTATGCGTGTGTGTGTGTGTGGGGTCTGAGAATCTCCTTCCATTCTCTAATCTATTTTTTTTTTTCTAATACACGATTTTTCTTTTAAGTGCGTTAGGGTTTCCATTTAAACCATTTTTTTTTTATTTGTTTTTATTAAAAACAGAGGGTAACCAAATATGTAGCCAATCAACGGTTTTTCAACCTTTCGACCGTATTATACACACATCTAACAATACCATGTGCATCTAATTAGTCTGCTAAAATTCAAATGAAATTTTAGAGAAAAGAAAAACTTGAAAATATTTATAATGAGAAAAATACAACAAAGACAAAAATAAGATAACCGAAAATATAAGCACAGTTAGGTAGAGAAAGAAAAAGACCCCCCTTCATTTTTATTATTTATATATACATATTTTTGTACAAAAGAGTAAATTACACATGCGTTTCTACTCACATGTAAATTTTATTTTTAAAAAATCATTCCACCATTTGTTTTTTTTTTTTTTTGTTTTTAATTAACCATTTTTTGTTTTTGTTGTTTTTATTTCGTTTGTTTGTTGGTTGGTCAGTTGTTTTTTTTTTTTTTTGTTTTTCGTCGTCTTTCTTTTCAAATTCAAATCATAATAATAAATTCCACACAATCGATTAAGTTAATCTTTTGAATATTCATGAATATTCATTATTTCGATGAAATTTGTTTGATTTCCATTCAGGGAAGTGAAACACACACCCATGTCCATGTACAAAATTATAACAATTGAATTGGATACCAACATGACCAACACGAAGTCAAATTATTTAATCAGTTGTTTTTAGCTGAGCCTTTTGAATGGCTAAATACAAATTGTTCATTTTAGAAAAATTGTTTTAGTTTTTCAACCCTGACTTTAATGCCCAATAATATACTAATTAACGAAATGAATGAATAAAATAAAATACAAGAAATATTCTAATCGGTTATAACTAAAATAGAGTCGTTTACCTGTATTGATCGTGTTAGGTGGTCTTTTATCGTCTTTTTTTGTTTTTTTCTTGTCTCTACCAAAAAATATTTTACAGTAGCCGACTTTTAATATTTATAAAAGAAAGAAAAATAAAATAAAATTAAGAAATAAAAAAAGAACTCTATTTGAAGGCAAAAATGTCATCATCATCATTTCAGATCTTTTCAAACGACACAATTTTTTCTTTTTTTTTGATTTTTTTCATTCCTTTAAAAAAAAAAAAAATTTTTTATGGGACCAATAATTAGTCAATAAAAAATTATGTCTTCTTCATCATCATTTCACAGAGTCTAAAAAAAAAAAATAAATAAATAAAAACCTGCGGAATGTTTTTTTTTTTGTATCGATTCGTCATTTTTTATTTTTCTTTATTTTTTATTTTATATTTTTTCACGGTTTAACTTTTGGACTTTCTCACATAAATCATCTTCGTGGCCATCATTGTTGTATGTTTAGTGAAGAACATTGTTAAGTTTTTTTTTGTTGTTGTTCTTATTATTATAATATTTTTATGGTTGAGTTGCCGCTCTGTTTAAATTCAATTTAACTTTTTTTTTGTATATTTTATGTTGCCTTTATCCATCATCAGCATAGGCCTGAAACCTATTTTGTTTTTTTTGTTTTTTTTTTTGTAATTTTTAGTAATTAAATTAAATAAAAAAATTGGTTTAAAACATGCTAGATTTTTAATTAAATTTAAACGAAAGGAACAAGTTAAATTGGATTTTAGAAAATATATAAACTTTCATATATATATATTTATAGAAATAGATGGACCCTACCCCCATCATCCCCTATAAAAAAATATATAATCAACTCTCGTCTATAGTTGTATTTCTTCATCTCACCATTGTATAACATCATACCATTATATATTTTTCTATTCTATATATCCATGTATCCATCCAACCATTCATTCTTCTTTAGAGATATCCCAAACAAAAATAACAACAACAAAAACAAAAATAACAACAAAAAGGCAATAAAACCGACAAACAATAACACCAACAAGAAATATCCTCATCGTTTGAATAAAGAGAAAATGAAAAAAAAAAAAATATAAATAAAGAAGAAAGAAAAGGATTCTAGACAACAATAACAATATAGCAAAAAAAATTTCCATTTCCATTTTTCTTTTTGTAACACAAATACACACACACATGTATATGTGTGCATAAGAATATATATGTATAAGAAAAGTTTTGGGAAATATAAGAAAAGCAAAAACAAAAACTAAAACAAAAAAAAAAAAAAAGAGAAAAAGAATAAGAAAATCTTGCGACATTTGAAGTTAAAACACAATGACAATTTCTTTTATTATATTATTCGCGTTTTTCTTTTTCCCATAAATTATTTAAATTTTGATTTTGTGAAAATGTGTGCATTTTTGCGTTTACCCTTTTTTTTTTCTTTTATTTATCCATATGTGTGTGTGTGTAATGTGTATGTATGATATGTAGATCCTTCATTGTTGCCAAAAACAAAAACAAAAGTACAACCCCTTGGTATATGTAAAATAAAAATTCTTGTTCAACATGTACACTTATGTGTGTGTGTGTATGGGCATATGTAGTAGACGAGAGAATAATGTGTACAATTTTAAACCCCAAAACATAAATATGTAACTTCATATTATTATTTATTCTTATGTTTTTTTATTTTGCCAGTTTTTCATCATTTTCGCTTGTTTTTTTATAAGAATTTTTAAATTTTAGATTTTTTTTTTAGTTGCCGCGTTTCCTTTGCGAAATTGTAATCGACGCTTTTTTTTGTTATTTTTGTTATTTTGTTTTCCTTCCAAAAATTATAAATAAAAGTTTATTTTGGTTCTTCATGAAATTCAAATTAGAAATTAGAAGATCCGTGAATGTTATACGTGTGCGTGGGTAAACATTTTTTGTGTTATTCATTCTTTACAAAAATATTTCTTGATAAAATATTTAATATTCAAGAAACCTTCACAGGAAATAAAGAAAAATTAATCAACTCAGAGACACTGTTTATACATGAACTCAATATATAACGAATCCGTCATCTTCAAACTACACAAAAACAGGAAAAAATCGTATTTTCTGTTTTTTCCTTTTCATATATTTACTTTTTTTTTCTTCTTCTTCTTCTTCTTCTTCTTCTTCGTTCACTGTTAAGGGAGTGTTTGTATTCTAAGCTAGTTCCCAAGGGTTAGATTTTTTTCTTTTTTCTTCTTTTTTTTTTCCTTGTTTATTCTTCTTCTTTTCGTTTTTCATTTCAAATATACACCCTCACTTGTTATACACACACACACACACACACACACATATATATAACCTCCTTATTTTCTGTTTTTCTACTTTGCTCATTCCACGACATCAAATCCATAGAACACTCTTAAAAAATAGTAAATATTTTCTTGAGTTTCAAATTGGATTTTAGAATGTTTCGAATGGGCATTCGTGTCGAAAAGTATAGAAAAATATTGATTGTTTAGAAAGTAAAATGAAAGAAAAAGAAGAAAAAAAACAGTGTATACATTTCCCCCCTTGTATTCTCCACACTGAACCCATCCCTTTATTAAGTTCAGGTTTCATGTATTTTCTTTTTTCTTTTTTCTCTTTTCTGTATTTTTTTTTTTTTTTTTTGAAGATAAATGACTTTCTTTCGTTTCTTTTTATACTCATCAACATATCTGTATAAGATAGAGACGACAACAACAACAACAACGAAACTATATAGAAGAAGGAATGAATATACAGAATAAAAAGTTGCGTGTATCTATTTTTGGAGAAAGACACAAATAAAAAAAAAAAAAAAAAACACCAGAACCGACCCCCGTCTTATTATAATAAATATCATCTGTAGCGTGTCATGTCTATCCATCCTCTCTATATACCTATACCTTATATCCCCTGTCACATTTTATCTACATTTTCTTCTTCTTCTTCACTAATAATCTTTAAAAAATTAAATAGGTTTGTCTGCGTTTCTGTTTCTGTTTTTTCTTTCAATTCTTGTTTTTTATTTTCTTGTATTTTGGATCTTTTTTTTTTCCCATTTTGAGAAACTTCAAGTTTTTTTTTAACTTAATAAAAGATGGCTGGATTTAAGAAAAAATTAAAAAATCTTTTATAAAAATTTCTTCTTTAAAACAGACACAAAGATTATTGGTTGCAGATGCCATTATATATTTATATATATTACACAAAAAAAAAATATCAACAAAAATTGTCGAGTGGACAAAAAAGACACTTGAAAAAATGTATATAACTTAATTGATGTAAAATATATTTTTTGTTTTTTGTTTGTCGTCTTTAATGATTTTTTAATGTTTATTTTAAATTGAAAGATTAAATCCTTCTGGAGTTCTTTTCTTTTAGGTATTATATACACACAACCTATATGTGTAGATATGTCTGTGCATTCTTATTATTATTATTATTTTCAATTTCACGAAATAAAATTTCGATAAAATTTACATGAAAAGTTCATTCCCCATATTGTCACAATAATTGCACAATTAATGTTTATTTATTTATTGAATCAAGAGTTTGTTTTATTTATTGCAATATTATCTCTGATTGGTCGATGTATCCTCCATACACAAATAAATATACGATCTGGTGTTTATACATTTTTAAGATTGAAATTCAAATTCAAATTCAGATTCAAATAGTATGACATTAAATTTACTAAATCGTATCAATTCAATCTCATCGAAAGTCATTGAACTGTAACAACAATCTTTTAGATTTTATTTTGTTTTTTGTGTGTTCTGTGTGTGTTTTTTTTTTATAGGACAAAAAATAAATAAAATCAACACTTGACACATTTCATCACTTATTGTATATAGCGCCATCGCACGTTATATTTGCCCCGTCACTTTATAATACTCGTCGTGCACAGCTTCTTACTGATGGTCTTGTTTTTATTTATACGTATGTGTTATTTATTTATTTTCTGTTTGTTTGTTTGTTTGTTTGTTTCTTTCTTTTTTTCTTGTTGTTGCTGTTGTTTTTTTTTTTTGTTTCTCGAAGATTGATTTAACGTGTCATTCAACGTTTTTATTGCATACTTTTATCACCTCTAAAACTGCTGGATTGTTTGCACTCTTTTTTCTTTCATTTCTTTTCCTTTTCTCTATAGATTTTTGTCTCGCTTTTTTTTCTCTCCCATTTTTTCAATTTACTTTCATTTATTTCTATTTGTCAATTTGAATTTTTGGCGCGATTATATCTTTCTTTGAATTGATATATGTGCGTGTGTGTATTAATTTTTTTGTTTGCCGTTTATTCGTGTTGTCTATATATAAAAAAATTATATAGAAGACATTTTTTTCTTTCTATATAGTAAAAATAACAGAGGATGTCCTCTTGTATCTAATTATAGAAAATTTATAAAGTACGATGGCACCTTTCATTTCCATATGTCGTCACATGTACATTAAGAAGCCATTTTTGTTTTTTCTTTTTTCTTTACATTCTTTCTTCTTGCGTTTTTTTTTTGTTTTTCTTTCTTAAACAACTGATAACTGAAATAGGAGTGGTTGGATATTTTTGGGTATATTAAACCGTTGTGATTATCTTCTTGTTGTTGTTTTTGTTTTTTTATATCGTATATGTAAGCTTTAAGAAGAAGAAGAAAAAAAACCAAAAACAAAAACAAAATAATGTACATACAGAAAAAAAAAAAAAGATCAGAAAATAGACGCGCCTCTTGACTTGCGGTGTAAAAAAAAAAAAGTTTCCATATGATATTAACGCGCGCGTCGTCTTATTCATTGAGTGTGCGCATTTGGACAGGATTTTTATTTATTTTATTTATTACTTCTTCTTCTTCTTTATATTTTTCTTATTCTTTTCTTTTTTTTTTCTTTTCATATGCGTTTGTCTGTCTAAGAAAAATCTAAAAATGCACATCATTAATCCGCCGTTAAAATGTATTTACAATAATTTTAAAGTAAAACGCACGCTTAAAATTTTTAAAATAGAAGAATTAATTTTACAAACATTTTTGTTGATAGTTACAAATGATTCAATGCGTACGATGACATTGATGACATTTATTTATAAATAAAACTATTATGGATAAAAATAGTTATAAAAAAGAAGAAAAAGAAGAAGAAGAAGAAGAGAAGAAAAAAAAAACCGTAATAAACTCTTTAGATTTATTTTTTCTTCTTTGTTGTTGTTGCTGTTGTTATTGTTGTTTTACTCTTTTCTATATATTTTAACTTTTACTTTCAAAATGATCGTCAAAATTTTATACGATCCAATAAATGATGTCACATATATATGTATATATGAACGATATCCACCTCTTAATAACCTTTACTATAAAATCATCAAATGATTTCATATTGTTGTGGTTTTTATTCAAGTTCGATGACGTCACAAACATAAAAAAATTTTAATGTTTAATGTTTTTAAGAAAAAATTGTAAAATTTAAGATTCGATTAGCAACAATAGTTTCCCTTTAAAAAAAACAAAAGAAAAAGGAAAATGTATATATGTATATATAATTTTCTTTCACTGAATAACTGATGTTAAATCCTTTGGATAAATCTATTCTCTATATAAAAAAATATAGTAAAAGGTTGCATAAATTGTTCTTCTAGATATCTGCTCGAAAAAATCATCATCACGGTCATAAAATTTCAAATCCCTTTTTTTTTCCTATTTTTCCTTGCCTTCTTCTTTCTTTTCTCGTTTTTCTTTTCTTTTTTTTTTCTGATTTTCTTGAATCAATATAAAAGACGAAAAGACGAAAAAAAAAGTATAAGCACAGCAGGATTTTCTCTTTTCATTTGACTTAACCCCTTTCATGTTTAATTTTCTTTTACATTTATTCCATCCTTTTTCTCGTGTGTCTGTGTGTGTGTGTATATATGTTTTTAACTTTTATTTCTAACAAATAAAAATTGTTTAACAATAAAAAAAAAAATCGTATAAAAATGTACGAACAAACAACAACAACAACAACAACAACAACAACCAGAACAAAAATTTATAAAAACTAAAAGATTCATTATTTTTTCTCTGTTCTATAAAAAAACAAAAAAAGTTTCTCACATAATTTATATAATGAATGAGTTTATTACCTTGATCCATGTTCTGTATCCAACTACTTGATAATAATAAGACATTGAATGTAAACTCATCTATCCTTTCATTATTATTATTATTATTTATCCAATTCAATTCAAGATTATTTCAATTTATAAAAAACAAAAAAAAAAAGGTACATTGGTACAACAATTCAAAAAAAAAAAAAAATAAAAAATTTATTCATAAAAATAAAATAAAATGAATTGGACAAATTTTTTTTTCTTTTCTTTTCTCTCTTTTTTTTTTTTTTCTGTATTTTTATTGCTTTATAAAAACAATAATAATGCGACTAGACCATTCGCATATCAAAAGTACACATAAGTAGACATACACACACACTCATACATACACAATCTTTCTTATAAAATATTTTAACTGCAAATAAAAACAGAAAACAGAAAAACGCACACAAATGTTTTTTATTACAACTCAAAGAGCAAAACGAAGCAAAAAGTGATAGACATCAGTTTCATAGGTAAAACATTTTCTTTAGAAAAAAAAAAAGGGACCCAATCAAAAGTGAAGGAACATGAACATGATGATTAAAATAAAGTATCAAAAGAAGCACAAAAAATAAACAAATAGTTGAGAAGGGGGAAATATAATAATAAAAAAAATAAACATTCTTCTTCCTTGAAAAGGAAATTTGTCGTAAGTGACGTTAATGATATTTATATTTATTATGAAAGAAGAAGAAGAAGAAATAAATAAAACGGTGAATTATTTTTTGACTTTTATATTCTTGTCCTTACCAAATGTAATGTAGGTACCTCCTATATAAATACTTTATCTATACATTTTCATATATGAATAAATTTTTCTTTTAACCTTTATCATGGATATAGTACTGTATGTAATTTATTGTTGTTGTTTCTTTTCCCATTTATTAATGATTAGAACGAAGGTTAATTTGTCAACATTATTATACAAAAGGATATTTTCTTAAAATGCTTACAAGAAAAAAATGATGTTTTTAGTTTTTATGAATTTGTAAAAAGAGGAAAAATGATGAATAAGAAGAAGAAGACAGAAGGAAAATATGAATAATGAAGAAAAATATGTAAGAAAAAAATATTGAACAACACAAAACTAACTCTGCATCCTGACTATATTTTTTTTCTCTGTTTGCTCTTCTTGCCACTAGATGGTGAGAGAGGTTATATGTATGAGACTTCTACAGAAAAACAAAAAAAAACAAAGCGATTGTGTGTATGGTTTTTTTTTTCTCTTCTACAATGCGCACGCGTTCATTTTTATAATACACAAACACAATCATAATCAAATCCATATGCATACTACATTTACGAAAAATATCATATGCGTATATACGGATAGATTTACATGTGTGTGTGTATGTGTGTGTTTATATTTTCTCTTCGGTATTTTTTTTTTTTTTCATTTCATTTGGTTTCCAAATAAATGAGAAACAAAAATATCAAGTAAGAAAATATCATATGCAACACATCTCGCGCATGCGTTTGTAGTTGTATTTGGATATGTTTTTTTTTTCTTGTTTGTTTTGTTGGTTCTTCTATTTTTTCTTCTCTTCATTCGTTTTTTTTTACCATTTTTTTTGTTTTTGTAATTTTGTTTCATATTATTTCAGTCGTGTATATGACACATGTAGAAAAACAAAAATCAGTTTTCAGTGTAAAGTAAGGCTTCGCTAAGCAAAGACGTCTCTTTGACAGTAGGTCGGCGACGGTTTTTTTGTTTTTTTTTGTATAAAAAGAAGAAAAAAAAAAATAAAAAATAAATAAATAAATTTATAGACACAAAAAAAAAAGTAAAAAGTAAAAGAAAAAAAGAAAATAGAAAATAAATAAATAAGAACAAATGTTTGGCTGTCGGAATACGTTGAGAGAAAAATTAAATTTTTTTTAAACGTGCGCTACTGGAAAATTAGGAAAATTTTTTTAGTTTATTTTTTTTTTCTTTTTGATTAAAAAAAAGTTTTAAAGTTTTTTTTATAAAAAAAAAATAAATAGTTTTGTTTTTTTATCTTTAAAAAAAAAAATAACACTTTTCTTAAATAAAAATAAATTAAATAAATTTAAAAAAAAAAAACGTGAATACGAAAAGTTAAAAATTTTGTTTAAAAATTTAATTCATTAAAGAAGAAGAAGAAGAGGAAGAAGAAGAAGAAGAAGACGAAGAAGAAGAAGAAGAAGAATTTAGGAAGAGGAAAAAAATTTGTTTTCTTATTGTGATTTTTTTTGTTTCTTGTGGAGGATTAACTGTTTATTTTATATTTATTCTAAGAAAAGATCAAAAAAAATTTTTTTTTTGTTTCCTCTTCAGTGAAAATATTAAAAAATTTACCTTTTGTGTTTCTTCTGTTTTTTTTTGTTTTTTTATTCTTTTCTTTTAATTTAATTACATTTTTTTTTTTTTTTGTTTGTTTGTGGTGAAAAAATTTGAATAAAAAAAAGAGAAAAAAAGTATAAAGAGAAAAAAGCGCAACAAAAAAAAAAAAAAATATCTGGAAATTAACTTTTTTTTTTAAAAAAAAAAATGTCGTTTAATAAAATAAAGTTCACATCATTTGAATATTTTTTTTTTGATGATTGGAGAACAACATCAGAAAGTTGTATTCGTCTTCTCTCTGACGTTTCGCATTTGTGAATAACGTAACGAGAACAAAAAATGTGACAAGTCGTCGTTTAGTTCGTCGTCGTCGTCGTGGTTTTTTTTTATAAATTCTCTGTGTGTTGTTTTTTATTTTTTTTATTTTGTTGTGTTCGGTGGAGATTGAGAGAATAAAAACATAATATATAAATAAGAAGAAGAAGAAGAAGAAGAAGAAGAAGAAGAAGAAGAATAAGAAGAAGACAATATTTATAAATTTTTTTATTCGGTTGTTTAGGCATACAAATTACCTAATTACATAATAAACTGTTAGGTCAAAAAAAAAAAAAACAAAAATAAGAGGAAGAAGAAGAAGAAGAAATTAAAAATTAAAAATTAATTAAAAATTAAGAAAACACAAAAAAGTTCATCAAAACAAAATTTAAGAAAGAAATAAGAAAAAAAAAATGATTTTAAGAAAAAAAAATAAGGAAATAACAAATTGATTGTTAGCGTACGTGCACCTGTGTGTGTGTGTGTGTATGTGTGTGTACGAATATGTTAAAAGTTCAGAATACTAAACAACAACATTAAAAATTATAAACACCCAAAAAAAACAAAAAAAAAAGAAGCTTATGACAAGTTTTTGTTTTTTGAATTTACCGTTCACACACAACACAAAAATCTTTCACATAACAACCAATCAGCTGATCTGTCAAAGTTAAAAAAAAAACAGTCAAGTCAAGTCAGAAATTTCTTATAGGATGTAAAGAGACAAAGAGAGATGAAAGAAAATAGGGAAAAAAAAAGAAATATTTATAGGATGAAAAAATATTTTTTTTGACGTTTGTTGACTTAAAAAAAAAAACAAAAGAAAATTAACGAATAACAACAACAACATCCACAATTGGAGGAAAAAATAATTTTTTTTTTTCTTCAACAAAAATCAGTATTAATTAATTAATTTAGAAAAGAAGAAAAAAATTGTTAATTCGTTTTTTTTTTTTGTTGTTTAAATAAAAAAAAAAAACTAAAAATAAAGAAAAATAGAAAAGTGATAATAAAAAATTTTTTCGGGGGGAAAAAGTGCAATAATAAATTATTAATTTTTTTGTTAAATGAAATCAATTTGAATTACGTGTTTGATAATCAATTTAGAAAACAAAAACACAAAACTTTATAAAAAAACAAATTGATTTTTTCTTGTGCAAAATAATTAAAAATAAAACAGAACGAGTTTTTTTTCTTTTAGTTTTGTTGTTAAAATTTTAATCAATTAAATAAAAAAAAAAAAAAACAAGAAAAATTTACTACAAATAAATTAATTTGTGTTTTGTCTCTCTCTCTCTTTTTAATTTTATATTTCCATATCTCCTATCCTGTTCTGTGGACTTACATAACAACAACAACAACAACAACAACAACAACAAACAACAATTACAACAACAAACAACAAAACAAAAATAACGAACGAAATAATTATTGTGAATTGAAATTGTTTTTTTTTTTTTTTTGTATTTAAATTTTTTTAACTGTGTACGCGTGAACCCGATATAAACCGATTTACATTTTCTTTGATTAAATTGTACACGATCCTTACACACAATCATATAATAATATTATTGAATGTGTGTGTGCGTATATGTATATACATTGTATTGCGTACCTATGTGTTCATATGTGCGATTGTAAATCAACAAACACGGTTAAAACAAAACTGTTTCGCGTAATAAAACAAAAAAAAAAAACGGAATTTAAAATTTTTAAATTTTTTTTTTTTGTAAATTATTAAATAAATTATTGTGAAACAAATAAAACAAAAATTTAATACAATTTTGTGTCAATTATCTCTGATTGAGAAAATTTTTAAAAAATTTGTTTTAATTTAAATTAATAAATTTTTGTGAAATAATTTTGTAAAAAAAAAAAACAATCACGATAACTATCTCACCCCAACATTTTTCAACCTTCCCACTGGCGTGCGCTTTATACGACCCCCACGATGTCTCGGCAGTGTCGCACGCCGCTGCCGGGACCTTTTGGGGGGACTCACACCCACATACAGCTAGTGTTGCAATGTACGAGGATACAACTGGACAAACAACAGGAGGAGGTCATAGCCCACCTACAATACCACAAACAGCACAACAACAACAACAGCAACAGCAGCAGCAGCAAACAAATCTTGTGGTACAGCAACAACAACAGCAGCAACAAACAAATCAACAACAACAACAATCAGGTGTACATCAACAAAATACAGTGGCGTCAGGACAGACACATATCGTGGCGCCGTCGACGGCGAGCGAATCACCAGCTAGTGTCAGTTCGCAACCGGCAGGTAAGAAAAATATTTCTATTTAATTAAAATAATTATTTATTTTTTTATGTACCCCAATTAGCAAAAATTATCTTACTTCCTTGATTAGAGACGTATATCTACATTAGTCTATCTGTATGTGTCATTTATCATACATTTTATTTTATTATAGCATAGTAATTGCACGGTCTAATTACTATAAAAAATCTTACTCTTGCACAAACTAAACAAACCACGTGATTATAACTGTCACTATAAATAAAAGAAAAAAAAGTTCAAACGAAACCAATACAAAAATTACGAATAAAAAAAAATAGTGCAATATATCCAACAACACATAACACAAGCCTTCTTTTTCTTCTTATTATTATTGCATACGCAAGTTAGAAACATACACACACACACACACACATTTTTTGCAATCATTTTTTTTTGCCTTCTTACTCTTAATTGTCATTATTTATTGAACACATCCAATAAAATAGAAGAAAACGATAAAATAAGAAAAAGTAAAAGAAAGAAAAAACGCACATGTTAAATTAATTTGAAGTCAAATATAACATAAGCCTGACACTTATATACAATCACACTACTAATGCAATCATCTGTTTTCTATTGTAAAATATATGTATACATAATTTACAAATACATTCATCTATCATTTCTATATGATTCACAAACACTACCTTTCTTTTAATCTTATAAATACAAACACAGTAAAGTTACACTGTAACGATACAAATGTGCATACAAACACACATAAATAATCGATGGTTATGTACATTTTTATATATTTGTACGGTGGCACAAATGCACGTTTAATATTTAAAAGAGAATACACATGTGTGTATGTGTGTTTAATAACGATAGGTAAATAAATTTGAAAACCTTCAAAAGAACCGACACATACAAATTCATGTATATACGATGTGTGTACAGATTTGTTTGTGGGTGGTTTTTTTCTAAAAGTTTCCTCTTCTATAAAACTTGGATATGAATGTGTTGGTGTGTTTTGTTCTTTTTTATTTTTATTAATCAAATAAATTTGATTTTGCCTCTTCAATTTTTTCTTCTTTGCTGCTTTTTTTGTTATTTATTTTTTTCTTGTTTTTTATTATATTTTATATTTCTTGCTTTTGTTTTTTTCTTTCTTGAAATCTAAATTATACAACTCTAGACGTCTTTATGGTCCTTTTTTACTTCTTCTTTTCTTTTGTTTATTTTGATTTAGTTTAGATTTTATAGAAAATTATTTTTCTGTACTTTTACGGCGTTTTTTTTTTTATAAAATAAAAGTACTAATTTTTGAAATTTAATTTCAGGTCCACTTCACATACCAGCAAAACGTCCAGGATTTGAATCAGATCCATCCGTCATAAGGCATCCACATCATACGTGGGGTTATGAACCTGGTTTTGAATCACAATATCATACACATCAATACTATTTAGACAGAGAAAGAAAACCTGTTTATTATGGTTACCCTGATACACAATTTCCTCAGGTAAAAAAAAACAAATAACTATTGAAAATTTCTTCAGCTTTTCCCAAATTCCAATTAATTAATTAAAAAAATATAAAAATTTAGCCGCCATATTGCAATATTCCATGGAACTATAGAGATCAGCCACCTTATTTAGGTGAAGAACGTCACGGGACACGTCAGGCTGTTGAAGCTGGTTCACAGTCTAGTTATGAACCTGGTTATACAGCACCAGGTCTTCGTTCTTATGCAAGTGACGCTTACAGTACAGCAGGTAAGAAATTTCGTCTTTTTATTGTCATTTCACTTAATTTATATAAATTTAATTTACATATGTTGGTACGCGTAATTGAATTATAATTTTGTTTATATAATCCAAAAGTCGTATTACGTCATTCATCTCTGGCCTAACTCTATATGAACAGACATTTTTTTTTTCCAATGTTTATCTGTAATAAGCAGAAACTTTAAGAAAATTAGGATAAATGTTTGATCTCAATTTTTGTTTGATTTCTTGAATAAAAGTACATATATTTATATATCTGTCTGTTGCTTTCTTGGAACTGAAATATTTGATTGTATATTTATATGGATAGAGAATTTACCTCGCATATATTTTATACACGGGTAAAATGATTATTTTTAGTCTGTTGAATGTATGAACGCTATTTATTCGTTATTATATATCACGTGACAAAAATCAATGCAATTATTTTTCCCTTGCGCTTCGTTAATCAAATCGATAATAAATCTATTTAAGCGATGACGTCACTTTCTTTTTTCTCTTTCGCAATTTTAATGGATATCGTACATGACATTTTCTGAATCAACTCGATTGCATAATCAATTGGCATGAGTCAAAAAAAAAATGCTTATACCTAACCGATGAAATAATGTCAGAAATAAATATGACGGACAAAGAAAAACCACGTGACAATTTACCGTTTATATACCTTTCACTTTAACTTTTTATATGCGCGCACACACATATACTTATACTATATATACACCACATATAAAATATAAAAACTGACATAAATATTATCACAATCGTAAATCTAAAAATCAGCTGATCTTATTCCCCTTTCTGCTTACATTTCTCTCACTCTTCCCAAATTTTTCTATTTCACATAATTCAATTTCAATAAAAAAGAAAAAAAAAAGAAAGACAACAAAAAAAAAAACAACAGCAACAAACAATAACAAAAAAAAAATTACATTCCATCTCGTTCTGGTGTAATAATTAAGTAACATGTCATATTGTTTGTCCCTTTTTGACTGGCATCAAATTTAACGAGTATTTCATTGAGCAATAATACGGCCATAAATTTTTTTTTTCACTCGAATACCCCTTCTCCTCACTATTTCTTTCGTTCTCTTTTATTTTTTTTTTGTCTTCTCTCTGTCGTTCCAATTTTACCGCACAACAAAAAGAAGTTAGTTCCTTTCTTGAAAAACATTTGTTTTTCTCTATAATATATTTGTGTATATACTAAATTGCAGAGATTCTTTTCTTCTCCCTTCACGATTGCGTTGCTGTCTTTGCCATTTTTATTCTTTGTTTTTCTCTTTTTTTTTTTAAGCAGATAATACAAAATGTACATAAAAAACAACACATGAAATTAAAAATATTTTATTTTTGGTTTTGTTTTATTTTATTTTATTTTATTTCATACGACGGCATGCGTGTATTGTTTTTCAAATTATTGAATTGTTACCTGAAGTGAATTCAACGTGGAATAATTAGAGTCAGTGACATTTGTCTATTTAAATTTAAATTGATTTCTTTTATTTACATTAAATTGTTGTATTATGTAATTAGTCTATTAGAATTCAGAAATTAAAATGACCAAACTCCACTAGACTAATTTCCTTTACATCAAAGAAAAGAAGTTTGATTTCTTATTCTTATTGCTTGAACAGTTCGTTCAAAAATAGTTAATATATTAAGGGGGACACTAAAATTATTATCCCTTGTTTTACAGCATCTTTACTCTAAATGCATATTTAAAGAAGAAAATATAAAAGAATAAAATGTCAAAGCGAAAACAGTTTAAGTGCAATTTTTGAAATCCTTCCCTAATCTATTAAAATTGTATCCTAACAATAATAACTAATAAAAGGGGAAGACAAATACAAGACAAACTACCAAATTACACTTTCAACAATAAAACTTCCTACTAATTGTTTTATTGTGTCTTAAATTAATCCCATATAAATTTTACAACATTTATAACAAAATTACATCAATTGACCATCTCGCGGTAGTTATTTACTATTAATTATTAATTAACATCATAACATCATAAAAACTCAATTACCCAAGATAATCATCAAAATGCACATAGTCACTTTATATGGTCCTAATTTAAGTCATACGACCCTTAATCAAAATTTTTTACCTATATAAAAAAATTATACAGGTGTAACATGGATATTATAATTATGCCATAAATCAAAATGTATACAATTTTAACACTTATTTAGTATCGGATAGAAATGTGTGTCTGTGTATTTATATATACTAATTACCGTGTCAATCTTTCTGTTCTTATATTTAATGGATAAATTTAACCACCACCAACACAAATTTGTTACATTTAAACAATAACCACTTAATGGCGTCGGCTCTTCTGTGCATTAAAATATTCCTAAAGAATATATAACTTTAACACAATATAACTTTTAACGCATAAGAAACGACGATCTGAAATATCATAAAAACTCATAAATTTTTAGGGTCTTTACTATATACAATAATAATAATAATAATAATAAAATAATAAAAAAAAAAAGCGGAAAAAAAAAAGGATGAGAAAAAAAAAGAAGACGAATATAATTTCAAGGAGGTAAAATGAAAATGAAAATGAAAAAAAAAAAAAAAAAACGCGAAACGCGCGCGGCGTCAAACACTTGTTAACTGCAATAAAAATGTTTAACGGTGATTTTTATTTTATTTCGATTTTTTATGTGATTTCGGGGTCGGGTTAATAAATTTATTTATTTGTGTTTTTTTTTTCTTCTCACTTTACTTGTGTTGGTTTTGCTATGGATGGTTAGTTAGATATGGGATGATGATTATCGAGACAAGATGATGTGAGGCAAAAGAAAACAATTGAACATCATTTATAATATGATTGAATGTGAAATTATATTTCAAAACTTGTTCCATTAAGTTTCCACCGTGCAAATGTTATTTAGTTATTCCGTTTTGGGCTGCGGTAAGCGTAACGAGTGGTATTTTTTTTTAAATTATTCATTATCATTAGAAATGACTGATCTCATCTTTTCTTAAAACTTCTTCAATTTCATATAAGTATCAGTTAAATGTTATAGTTTTTTACGAGTATTGTCATAATCTTCATTTTATCTTATTTTTTAACATTGTATTATTAAATTGTAGATTTTTCTAATCAGTTTGTGAGTAGACAATGTTTCCTTTTTTTTTGGAATTGAGTATTCTTTAACTACCTAGATGAGACATGGAATTGTATGGTTAATATTTGAAGTGTGTGATCTGTTATCATGAGTACGACTATATTTATGAATGAATAAAAATATGGTTATCAATTTTTACGTTTCCATTCAAAAAAATAAAAACCTAGACCCAACATTCTATTCTAATTCGTAATTGTAAAGGGTCATGAGTTCAAAAAATCATAAAAAATTTTTTTATTTCTATCTAAAAATAACTCTGATGATACAGAGAAAATATCTTCAATTTAATTCC
This sequence comes from Pedicia rivosa, assembly GCA_963082725.1. Taxonomy (NCBI): domain Eukaryota; kingdom Metazoa; phylum Arthropoda; class Insecta; order Diptera; family Pediciidae; genus Pedicia; species Pedicia rivosa. The sequence goes on along the minus strand of OY720153.1, from coordinate 4,018,789 downwards.
CAAAGTGTAATAACGATTAAATAATGTAAAGTTAAAGTTGAATATTAGTCGGAAAATATATTTTGTTATTATTAATTCATTGCCATTGGTCAACTTAGAACATCTTTACCTATGTCTTTATTATATATTTTATCGCATTTATATGTATTTGTTTATTTGTTTTATATTAAAGAGAGAAACGCACGCATTTAAAAAACTATTAAATTTCAAAATTGTCCCACAAAACTATCACAGATGTCATAACAAAACGCAATATTAAACTGCAATAAAAACTGCTATAAAATTGTCTCTTTAAAAAATCATTTCCAAACTAAAATATCTACAAGCACAGAAGAAAAAAAACGTATAGGGGTCATAAATCAATCTCTCTCAATTAAAATCATATTAAAATCACATAAAAAATTAAGCTGCTAGAAAATAATAAAAAAGAAGAAAAAAAAAAAAAAAACAAAACAACAAAAAAAAAAAAAGTTAGTCTAATCAAAACGCAAAATATTTCGCGGATTGTTTTTATTTTTTTATTTATTTTTCCTTCGGCTTCGTCTTCCTCTTCTTCTTCTTCTTCTTGTTTCTCTTCGATGTTATGTTTTTTATTTAATGCAATTAACTGATAATTGAAACAGATGTCAATTTATTATGTGTCTATAATAATAATAATAATAATAATTTTATATAGTGTAATGGGTATGGGGGTAAGAAAAAAAAAAAAGACAAGAAAGAAAGAAGAAATCGTATACGGTACGCGTGCGGACATATGTATGGACACATATAACGACATCGTGGTTTTAACTTAACGTTAAAGTGAGAGCGGCGCACACTTTTTGGATTTGGGTGAATTCTTCATTTATGATTTAGAACGAAAATAATAAAATCGCCATAAAATAACTATAAAAAAAAGTACCCAGTTTTTTGTGTGTTGTGTGTGTGTATGAGAATGTTTGTTGGTGTTGGTTGATAGCTGATGGTGTGGGGGCAAGAGTATGTATATGATGACTGGGTGCTGTAACTGTGTGTTTGTGTGTGAATTTTATTTTATTTATTTATTTATTTATTATATTTTTTTTATTATTATTGTTTTTTGACGACTTTACGTTGTGTTGGATGCCTTAATCATAGATGGCATTAGTAACATTTTTGGTGTGTATCTTTGCTATAATTTTAGTCTTTACAATGAAATATTAAAAGGATATTTTTATAATTATTAATTAATATTTAAGTTCCAACATACCTTATTGAGAAATTGATCGGTAGAAGTTTTTCTTTAGGTGTCTATAATTTTCATGTACAAAAAGAAATATTTAGAAACTTTAACTTGGTATCCTATAAATAATTCGATTCATTGTTCTATAGATTATCAATAGTTTTCGCATTTGATTTTAAATTTACATAAAACAATTCGATTAATAGTATTGTAATTAATTTTGTATTTGCTCTATTAAAGGCTCAAGTTTATCGGCTGCTGTTGGTGCTGTCGGGTCTTGCACACCATCGAATGGTATGGATTGGACCGGTCAAGTTACAGTTCGTAAGAAACGTAAACCTTATTCAAAAATTCAAACCCTAGAATTAGAAAAGGAGTTTCTGTTCAATGCGTACGTCTCTAAGCAGAAACGCTGGGAGCTGGCCAAAGCGCTTTGTTTAACGGAACGACAGGTGAGTTTCTCAAAAAAAAAATTTCAGTGTTCTTTTTTGTTGCAACATTTTGAGGATGGTTCAAATGTTTTTAACTTCGATTATCTTTATCGTCATTGCCTTCAATTTATTTATTTCTTAAAAAATATAGGTGAAAATATGGTTCCAAAATCGTCGTATGAAAAATAAAAAAAATTCCCAACGTCAAGCAACACAGCAGAACAATAATAATAGTTCGAGTAGTAATCATAATCATGGTCAAGGACATCCACAGCCACACCATAATCCACATCATAATCCACATCATCTCAATCTTAATCTAGGGATGACACATCATGCACCTAAAATGCATCAGTGACCAATCGAGAATAGCAACGCAGCAATGGGATATCCGACATTTTAATTTATATAAATAAAAAAATTGACAGATTTTAAGCACTTTTATGTGCATCATCGTGTCGTATCGTCATCGAGGACATTTTTACTTATATTGAGTTTTCGTTTCTTATATTTACAAATTATTTAAGATTTAGTTAAATTTTTTTTTTTACGTTTTACGTTTTATCCTCATTGTTATTTTTAACTTGATTTATGTATTACAAGATGTCACCTCGATTTCGCGTAAAAAATGTATAACACAAAAACAAAAACAATTTACAAAATTTCGGAGTTCTCCTTATATGCGGCGTCGCTATTTACATCTTAAATAAAAGGATCCACCTTCCCTAAATAATACGCGAGTATAAAAATTATAAAGTAATAAAATAATTAAAAGAGACAATTATTATCAAAAACTTCCTTTACTCCAAAATAAACAAATAAATAATAAAGATAAAAAAAAAACCCTTCCCATTCATATTATTCCTGTCATACCACCCACCACCCATCCACTCTCCCATACTAAAACTATGTAAATATTTTAAGGACTTTTTTTTCGATAATAGGAGAAAAAAGAGAAGAAAAAAGAAAAATTAAGAAAAATTTAAATTAAATTAAATTAAATTAAATTAAATTAAAGAAGAAGAAGAAGAAGAAGATAAAGAAGAAGAAAAGAAAAAAAGTTAGTCTTAAGTAATTAAAAATCTACTCTTAATCAAGGACGTGTGTATGTCAATGTGTCTGCCTGTTTTATGTTTGTGCGTATGTGTGCGTGCGTATCGGTGTCTCTGTGTGCGTGTATTTTAAATGCAATTATATATTTTTTCCCAAGTTTCTTATTTTTATTTTTATTTTTTTGTTGTTGTAATTTAATTTTCTTTTTTGTTTTTTTTTTTTTTCATTTTTAAATTTTAAAATCGCAAAAAAAAAAAAAAAAAAAATAAAATTAAATTAAAAAAAAAAAAGGTAAAAAAATAGAAAAAAAAAATTTATCCCTTTTCAATTAATTTATTAAAAGTAAAAAGAAAAATAAACAAAAGGGAATATTTAATTGTTTTTCGTATATTGTGATCTTATCTATTATTAATTAATTATTAATTAATTATTGAATTATTGAATTATTGTATTAATCTTAATTTAAAAGTGAAGAATTTTTTAAATTTTTTTTTTTAATAATTAAGAGAAGAGAAAAAAAGATTTTTCTTCTTTGGCTTTTTTTTTTTTTTATTAAATTTCTGTTAAAAATCCATTCAAATTAAAATTAAAAGAAAAACACGCCCAGTGAAATTAAAAATTAAAAATTAAAAAAAAAAAAATTAAATAAAAAAAATTAAATAATAAATTTAAAAAAAAAAAAACAGAAATGTTTTTCCTTTTTTCTTGTGTTTTTTCCTTTTTCTTTTGTTTTCATAAAACAGGAAAAACTAATTTCAAGAAAAATAAAAAAAAAATTATATGAAGCGTAGAAGAAAAAGTTTCCGGGATTTTTGCAACTTTTTTTTTTTTTTAAAAGGAAAAAAAAAAAACAAACAAAAATGAAAACAAAAAAAAAAAAAGTTAAATTTAAGAAAATAATAAAATGTCGCGTCTTTCTTTTTTTTTTTGTTTTATTTTTTTTTTTTTTGTCTCTATAATTTTTTTTTTCTTTCAAAAAAAAAAAAGGGGGGGGAAAAAAATGTAAATAAAAAATCAAAATCGTGGAAAATAATTAAAAATTTTAAAGTTAAAAAATTATGAAAAAAAAAAAAAAAAATAATTAAAAAATAAAAATAAAAAATTGAAAAATAAAAAGTAAATAAAAAAAAAAAAATTAGATGTAATTATCTGTGCTCAAAAATTGTGTACTTTGTGTTAATAATAAATTGAGGTACAAAACAAACAAACAAACAAAAAAATGAAAATACCAATTCCAGCTTTATTATAACAAAATATATTTTTCTCTGTTTTGTTGTTTTCAATTTTTTCTTTTTTGTTTTTTTTTTTTTTTTTTTTTAATTCGAAACATACACAAGATTTTTGTTTAAAATTGAAGAAGAAAAAGAAGAAGAAGAAGAAGAAGAAAAAAAGATTGAAAAAAAGAAAAATTTGTTGAATTTAATTTTCTTTTTTTTCTTTTTTTTTTGGTTCCTTTCTTCCTTTGAATTATTTTTATGTTCTTTATTTTTTATTATTTTTTTTTTGTTGTCGTCCATGTGAATAATTACCGTACTAATTCTAATTATATAATAAATAAATAAAATTGTTTTTATTTCTAGTAAATAAAAATTTTAAAAGAAGAAAAGTAAAAAAAACAAAAAAAAAAAATTATTAATTTTTAATTGTTGTATGCAGAGATTTCACAGTTCAGTTTTAAAAGTGTTTATGCGATTAATTACTGTATAGATACAATTGTTACGATGCATTGTGTTAACAACACCCCCCCACCCCCTGCAACTTTAAGGACAAAAAATGTGTACAAATGATTTAATGTAACTTGTGAAATTGAACATATTGAACGAAATAAAATGGTTTTTGATTCGGATGAATATAGACAAAAAAAAAACAAAAATCCCACCCAACCCTTTCACCATCTAACGACATAAGAATTAATTTACAATATTTGTTTGTTCTCTACTATTTCTTATTTGGTTCTTGTTCCTCTTTCACTCACATAAGACAAATGTTTAAAAATTGTTACTGATTCAATAAATATAGACTCAAGTTTCGATTTCATGAGAATATTAATTTGAAATGACTCTGTAGTGACCATGAGACTTTCAACAACAAAGATTATGCTTGTTAATTTAAAATTGTTGTGTAACCTGACATGAATAACTTGAAGTCCAAACAATCATTAATAAAAAATTATATTTGGTATCTTGTTTTTGTTGTTCTACCCATATCCTGTGCAATGTTGTAAATTTTAACATACTTTTTTTTTTGTCTTGTTTTGGTTTATTAGAGTAAAATTTATTATTGTATTTTTGTCTCGCAAGTTTATGATTGAGTTTGGAGTAATGCTCCCTGTTATTATGTTTCACATAAAAAATTTCCTTCCTATTTTCTAATAATTTTACACTTTTAATAATTAATATTTACTTGACGAAGAGAGTAATTTATTTGTAAACTTAAGAGGATGAATCCCTTACTTGAAATGAACGTATAAATTTAAGAGATCAATTATTCGTCACAACTACCTACGGCATTTAAATTGAGTAAAAGAATTTAACAATGATGTGTTTGTGACTAGTGACTAGCGACTACAAGTAACTCAAAAGTAGTTAACTTTTTTGTTAAACCTTGGTACAATATAAGAACGACACTGATTTCCCATTAAAAATTCCACACAATCGTATTTTGTGACGTCATCCGAATCAAATATAATTCCCTTTTCGTATATACATTTTTTTTTTGTTCTGTTACCTCCTTTGTTTTTGTTCTTTCCAAACAACAGAATGAACATTTTTTTAATTTAATAATTTCAATTAAAAAAAAAAAGGAAAGAAAAGTGAAAATATAAAGAAAAGAAATGAAATGAAAAAAAAAACAAAAGAACCTCTCACATCGAATCCGAATTTAAATATCAGCCAACATCCGTCGATTTTCCTCGCATCCATATTATGAAATTGTTATAATATTTTCTCTTTGTTTTCTATTTGTTTTGTGCATTATAATTTTCACTCCCTAATATTCAATTTCCATATTTTGTAAATAAAAAAAAAACGCTAAATAGAACATGATTGACTGTTACCATACCAGTCTAAAAATATAAATTTAAACGTACTATTAAATTATATCCACACATCCACCCACCATCCCCATCTCCTTCTACATATATTTACATTGTTCAAAGAAAATTTTCTGTTATTGGATTTTTTTTCTACAAAAAAAATCTTTACAATTCAACGAATTCAATGGATTCCATGAGATTAATAGAAAGTTTCATAAAAACATTAATAAAGAATTAAAAAAAAAAATTAATTGTATAGAATTTTATGTAAGACTGTATAAAGATTCTCCTTCACCATACCCCCACCTCCCGATATCTTTCCATCAAATTTTTCCAATAATATAAATCAGAGGTGTCAACGGATGGCGCATTTTTATAGTGTTTATTATAAATAAAATAAATAAATAAAATAATAAAATATTTATGTGAAAATGAAAAAAATGAAAAAAATGAAAAGATAAAAAATAAAAAATAAAAAATTAAAAATGAAAGATGTAATTAGTTAAATTGATAAAAATTGGTGTTGAGGTTAACAATTTAATGTTAATTCCATTGCCAACCCTTTCATATTCCGAAACAATTAAATAGACTATACAATTTTTTCTTTTTCTACTTCATGACAAATGTTTTTAGTTTTGACTGAGCAACAAAAAAAAAAGAAAAAGAAAATGTTTGAAGGGACAAGAAACTATATTCCCCGTCATTTGATTTTCTTTCGAATTAAATAAAAAGAATTTAGAAAGTTTTTACTCTGACGGAATAGGAAAAAGAGAAATCGCCGTCCCTGCTTTAAAAATAAAATAAAAACAATAAAAAAAAAATCAAAACAAAAACTGTTCATACATTTTTGGTCCTCTCATTTTATGTTCATAGAAATTTCCAGTGACGTACACAGTGTCAGAATAATTCTGCGTTTGCGCACGCCTATTGAAGACCGAAAATATTGTTCAACGTTTTGTTCAACCAATACCTATAAAAAAAAAAATTCTGTTCCATATATTCTCTTTTGCTCTTCACGAAATTCATTCGCAATTTTACCCTCTCTCTCTCTCTCTATCTGTCTCTCTCACCGTATCTATTTACTAACAAAAATTTAAATAAATTTAATGAAAATAAAAACAAACAAAAGAAAATCAACAAAAACAAACAAAACAACAACAAAAATAATGTAAAATTAAAATAAATTAAATGTAAATTAATTAAATAATTAATTAATTAAATTAAATTATTAATAAAAAGTAAAAAATAATAAATAAATGAAAGTAAAAAAAAAAAAAAAAAAATACAAAAAGAAAAAAAAAAAAAAAAGAAAAAGGAAAAAGAATAAAATAAAATTTATTAAGAAAAATTATCAAAAAGGTAAAAATAAAAAATATAATTAAAAAAGAAGAAGAAGAAAAAGAAGAAGAAGAAGCAGAAGCAGAAGAAAAAAAAAGTTCTAATAAGAAAAAAATAATAAAATAAAGAATTAAAATAAAATAAAATAAAATAAAATGAAAATGAAAATAAAAAAAAAAAGAAGAAGGATAATTGTGCGTTTTAAGAATTAATTCTATATAATTAATTTCTTATTAAAAAAAAAAAATTAAAAGCAAAAAACAGAAAAAATTATAAATATTATTCTAGATTAATTATATTGTATTGTATTGATTAAAATTAAATTAAATTAAATTAAATTAATTATCGAATAATATATTATCTATTATCTATTTACTATTTACTATTTACTATTTACTATTTACTATTTACTATTATATTTGAATATAAACAAAAAACAAAAATGAAAAATGAAAAATGAAAAATGAAAAATGAAAAATGAAAAATGAAAAATGGAAAAAAGAAAAGAAATAAACACAAATTATTATTATTATTATTATTATTGAATAACACACACACACATACACACGCCACACCACACATACACACACACGCACTCATACACACACACACACTCATACACACACTCTTACAAAAGTATTGAAGAAAAAACATAAAAAAAAAATAATTGTAAAATATTAAATGTATTGTCTAAACAGCAACAACAACAACAACAACAACAACAACAAAATGAAAAACTTTAAAAAAAAAAACAAAAACAAAAAATATCAAGAAAATTTTTAAAAGGAAAAAAAAACAAAAGTGGAAAAATGCATTAAATTGATGATTTAATTTGAAAAATTGAAACATAAAGAAGAAGAAAACAAAAACAAAAAGAAAAAGAAGAAGAAGAAAAAGGAAAAAAAATTAAAGAATAAAAATAATATGTGAATTTCTTTTTTTTTTTGTTCGAGGCGCCTCTTTCTCCACCCACTTCGCCGACAAATGTTTTTTTTTTTTCTTTCTTTCTTTTTCTTTACTATTTGCCTGTCGCGAATAAAAATGAATACGCGCGAGTGAAGAATATTAATAAGAACCAGACAGAAGACAGTCATATGTCTGTCTAAATTTGTAAATGTAAAAAGGTAATTATAAATTCGTATAGTTTTGTGCCAATAACAATTGACTCCTTTTTTTTGAATATATTTAATTAAATCCTTTTGTTAAATGTTCACAATTAAATTATATGTTTCCCTTTATTATTCCTCTGTTCCCTTTTTTTTTTTTTTTTTTATGGAAGAAATTATTGACTATAAATGGTAAGTACTTATTAAAATAATAAAACAAAGAAAAAAATGATTGTACAGTTTGAAAGGAGAATCATTTTACATGATTAGATGCTAAAATGTCTGAACATTAATTTGAAAATAATAACCATCATTGATGACTTTCTATTAAATTCCCTATGAACAGCAGTAAATATATGAGAAGCTTTTATTAGGAAAGAAATAAATGAGAATCTGATGTATTTGTGTGTACACTGCCCTTTATTTTAATTTTTATGAAATTTTCATGAAAAATAATAAAAAGAGAAAAATCGTCATTCCATGAGATTAAGAAATTAATCATAACTCATTAGTTAGAAATAAAATAATATACAAAAAAATACTCTATGCGGCGTATTATTTCTATTCCAATACATAAATACCAAGCATACCTTTTTATTCCCTAAAAACCCCCCCTCTATTAGAATATATAATCAAAACTATACAATGTAACTACTGTAAGAAGTTACTTCATAATACAAATACAAATACAGTAGGTAGGTAAATTCAAATTTATTCAAGGTAAGTTCAAAATAAACATGACTTTTTATCAACTATCTCTTTGACTAACTAACTAAATTCTCTTCCTTTATCTCTCTCTCTCTTTCTCTTTCTCTCCAAATGACTATATGTGGTAATTATGAAGTAATAAAAAATGTTTTTCTTTGCATGCGATTACAACAATAAAATAATTAATTAACATTAAAGTTTGGTTAGTTTGTATCAATTTAATTTAATTGGAATTAATAAATTTTACTATAAATTTATAAAATATGCGTAATTATGGAAATTGCCTTTAGCATGGCATTAATTGTTCCCATAGGTGCGTGTCCAGTGGAGTAGCGTATATATATATAAATAGTTAAATTGATAAAATCTTGTTACTTCTATATATATAAAGCAAACATATTTGTTATTTGGTTACCCTTAATATAATGGGTGGGACAAATGAAACTGATGTGAACCATGAACATTTATTAAACAATACTAATTAATTAGAAGCGCGTATAAAAAAATGGCGTCAAATCAAATGAAGTGCTTTGCATATATAAAGAAATATGTCTTCTTCAATCATACAAGTTGTAGCATTTTTATAAAACTTTATTAAACGTCATTGACTTATTATTTGACAATAATTTGAAACGAAGAAATCAGATTGTTCTATGCGGTCTGTATGACAATACGTAATTTTAATTATTAATCGAATGGGAGCATTTACAGAAATGCAATTAAAAAGCGTTTACATTTCCCTTTATAACCCTATTTACAGTAAGTAACAAAAAGTTATAAGTTTACTCATTAATCCCATATATTTCGTACCACACTTAGTACGGATAACGAACTAAATATTACCTTTTATGAAAATTATATTTAAGGAAGAACCATAATATTTTTTTAGCATGGATTACACATAAAGTATGAGTTCATAAATATGTCAGCCCCAAATTTTTTTAGAAACACAAATATGACAAGACTAGTAGTTTAATTTAATTAAAGAACTTCTTAAACATATCGAGGGTAAGTATGTATACAATTCATCTAAAAAACGTCTCTGATTCAAAATTTTTAAAGATTAATATTTTTAAACATAAATGTTATGGCTTCTAAATTATTATAGCCAAATGAATGAAGGGTAATGAGGAATTTGACCATATCGCTACAATGTTTTTATAAAATATTTACCGAGTCCTTTTAAATGACTATAATTATGCAATTAAAAATGTGTACCTGTAACATCTCACTATGAGGTCTAAGCAGATAATAATTATGTGAATAGTCAAATAATAATCAATTTAACACTTGATGAATTGAAATTGTTCATACGGCCATCTTTTTCTTTTTCTTTTAAAATGAGATGCATTAGATTTTCACTAAAAAAATTTTTTTCTTTCTCATAACAACCAAGATGAAGTCTAAAATATTCAATATTTTGATGAAAAAGTGTCAATTTTCTGCGCATATCAATAAATAATGATGTAAAAATTGTATAAGTTATTGTCTTGTTCTGGTTGCCACACCAAAATAAAAAAAACAAAAAAACAAAAATTCATTTTATCATTTTAATTGAATATTTTTGTCTTCCAACAAAAAACTGGATCCAAAATCTTTCTGATTGTTAGTTGTCAGTCATTTTGTATATTATTTATATACCAACTCATTCCATATTCAAATCAGAAAAAAAAATGTCGTCTCTATGGGATTGTTGGATGTCATCATCAAAAATAATTTACGATATGTCAGAAGTCAGTATTATAAGTTTGTGTATAAGTCAATTAAAAATGTCCAGTT